>ML784139.1:144611-166085 GCA_009831015.1 Picea engelmannii | reverse complement strand
CTCTAGATAAAGGAATCATAATCAAATACTCTGCAAACTACTATTCACAGGGGAATGGAGTGCCAAAATCAACCAATAAGAACCTAGTGAGGATATTAAAGAAAATAGTTGCAGACAATCAGAGGAATTGGCACAATTCACTCCATAATTATTTATGGGATGATAGAGTAACACCCAAGGAAGCTATAGGAAATTCCACGTGCTTTCTGGTATACCGACAAGAAGCCATTCTCCCGAACGGGCTATATCTTCCATCTCTTCAACTTGCTCAGGATTCTAGAGGACAACCTTCATCAGTCATACAACAAAGAATTGATACCCTCCTCATGCTGGAAGAAGAAAGGGAGAAAGCAAAATAAAAGTTCATATCTCATCAACAGATAGTTAAAAGGTGGTTTGATAAGCATAAGTCTAAAGAGAAGAATTTTGAAGTGGGAGACTTAGTCCTAAAATGGGACAGAGCAAATGAGCTGAAAGGAAAACATTCTAAGTTTCATAATCTATGACTCGGACCTTTGCAGGTGGCCGTGAAAATTAGTGTAGGCACGTATCGGTTGCAAAATCTGAGGGGTAAACCTGACACCCTCCCAGTGAATGGCCAAGCTATAAAATAATATTTTCATTAAAAAATAAAAAATAAAAAATAAAAAATAAAAAATTGTGTGTGTTTTTATGATGTTTTGTTGTAGGGTAGGTTGATTGCAGAATGCATTTTTGTTTTTGTTTCTTGCTATAATACTTTTGCGCTTTTGAAGATTGTGTTTAGCAAGACAATGGTTGACCTCTATTCATGTGATATGATAAACTCTGTTCCTGACTCATCACTCACTTACAACACAAGAAGTGTTGGGATACCTGTAGTTATTTTAAAGGGTTTTCTATCTAACCTGCAGATGAAAAACCTTGGTAAAATGATGAAGTGTCTGCCTGGTGGTCTGGTAAAACCTCAAGGGAAAGGTGATAAGCTGGAAAGGACTACATGTACCTCAAAGACAGAGCTAGAAAAAATTCACCTTAACCATCTCATTTTGCAAATAAAAGACGTCCTCCTCTCCCACTCGCTCAGGGAATTCTGTCGAAATAAAATCAACTATATCAAATGAGTGCACAGTAGGAGAGGGTATCCTAGATAACTCCGCTGGGGATATGGACGCTCTCTGGCAGCGGAGCAAGGTCTGTGGCTATGGACGCTCGCTAGCAGTGAAGAAACACCGTAGCAAGTGAATAAGGATAACTAAAGGGCCTGGGGCCAATGAATGATTTACTCGACTCTTGTCAACGGAAGCGTTAGTCAAGGTTATAGGAAATGAAGGTGGAGTAAAGGTTGAAAACCCCACAGGTATGTTCGGATGCATCAACCAGGGAATTTCAAATGCAATGATTAAAGAGGCTCCGATAAAAACCCAGTTAAGTTCTTAACCAACTTTTGCATGAACTGAGCCCAAGGTAGAAACAAAGATTCTGCTTTTGACCAATAAGTTGCCATTGGTTGAGCACTCACCACACCCTAAAAAAAAACTCTGTCAATTTTTTACTTTTTTGGGTACCACTTGATCTTCTTTATGTCTGATTAGATTTCAATTTTGAAAAAATGTTGTCTTTGTTTATTTTCATGATTCTCATCACCTATTCAGGTTTGCTTGAACTTATTAAACCTCATGACTAAAAAGACCTTAAACACCTGAATAAAGAATCAACAACCAAACACTTCACCGAATGCGATCAGCGTCGACATCAGAAGGAATTCAAAGAAGGAAAAAGAACCACTCGGAAAACCTCAGTCACCGAGCGCTGATCTCCGTCGACATCGACAAAAGGAAGTTTTGGTTTGTGCATAAAGATATTGCCGATAGCTGATTCCTCTTCGACATCGGTAAAAAATGGGAGGGGTCATGCTTTAACGAAGAACAAAAAGACATCGTCGATAGCTGATGCCCGGTGCGCTTTATCGGAATCGGGGAAAACCTAGAAGGACCACAACAAACATTCTGACCACGATAAAAGTTATTCTCGATCGTTGATCCTCGATGTGTTTTCAGAATCTAGAATTTTTTAAGGGAGTCGATCCGAAAAGTTCTTTGATAGATTTATCGCCGACCGTTGATCCTGTGCTTTTCGGCATCAACAAGCTAAGGTTTTCTCTAGAACGAATAACTTAAGGAAAATCCCGACTTTGATCAATATGATCGAATTAAGTCATCGGTCTTCAACGCCACATGTCTTTACCAGGTAAGAGGGTCGTACGGTCTAGTTCCATCCCAAGTTATCCTTGGTTCCCTAAGTCCGAGTCACATCTCCGAGGAAGCGTTGCAGCGTGATCAATGTACGGTAAGATCGATCGGCGTAATTTTTTTTTTAAGAAGGAATGTCCAAGGCTATTGGCGGCAACCAAAAAAATGATATCCAAGGTAGGCCATTGATATTTGGATGAGCGCACCACCTACATCAGGGTGTTCGTGGCCACTGAAGCACCACATCTCCTACCAGCTCATGTCCCATACCAACTGGTAGTAGGATAAATATGTTATCAAACCATCTTGTAGGGCTACAACGCCATCCTGGTCAAAGACAATAAATGAGCTTTCATACCCTATGGTTTCCATGTAGGGTTCTACTTAGTAGAGGACACCGCTCAAGCCAAACAAGAAGGGTTGAGCCAACTCGAATTTAGATTCCTGATGGGAATATTCCGCAAGCACGATCCAAAGGGCCTGGTCCTACAACATGATTCACGGGTGTTGTCCTGCTGGCTGTATGCCCACGATAAGTTCGAAGATGAAGTCTTTACAGAGAACGCCCAGGACTGGGAGGAGGTGGTGCAAAGGATGGATGACCAAAAAATGACCAGTTTCAAGGCCACGAGCATGGATGAACATGCATAAACTATAGAGCAGTCGGCTCAAGAGGCCCTCAGATCCAAGGAAGAAATTAGAGCGACATAGGCCATAGAGGTGCAAAAAAGGGGATTGACTATGACACCAAAGGCACAAGCAAGAGGTTTGATCCTAATGGAACAGGCGCAATGAGTAATTGATTAGCTGCAGAACAACCTAGACCTCATGGAAATGACAAGGGTCCCTGCTGACAACCTAGTTGAGAGCCAGGTAGGTCCAAGTGGCTCAAAGCTAATACAGATTGATGAAATCGTCGGGTTAGATAACCCTGAAGTTACAACGCCACATGTCGAATCATCATGGGACGTTTCAGCTCAACCGGAGATAGCAAGGACATCAGGGAGAGCAATTGCACCAAACCCCCTCCACGACTTAATAAGAATCTATGATGATGAGGAGAGTTCAGAGGTGTCCTTTATGACTCCGGTGTAGATCACAGAGGAAAAGGAACCCGAGAAGGCATCTTTCCCAAATCCCGATGCCTAAATTCAAGGCCTACCACAGAATGACCAAGAGGTCAAAAGTGTCTTAGACAATGAGCTACTCAATGTACTACAGACCCAAGTGGATAGCCCGAAGGACGAGCTAGGGTCGGGCGAACAAGAAGAAGAAGTTCCACAACAGGAAATCGACATCTCAACAACTGATTATCAAGTTAGTACCGATCCTGCCCCTTATGCTTCCATTTCAGCCGGTACTTTACCTCTCGATGAGAAAAAACTAGAGGCCAAACCTTCAGAACACACGGAAGAGGTTCAAGAACTCATTCTTGAAAAAATATACACCGTTGGGAGCCTAGAAAATATGCTTACTTGGGAAGATCAACAAATCCCCGAACCCGTGGATGAGGTTGCTGATATACAAGCCATATCCTATGACCAGAAGAGATAATCCATCATGAAGAAAACCACCAAGAAGAGGAGGCTTACTCTAGATCACTCCATCCTCATCACCACAAAGGAAAAATTGATTAGCACGGAGCATGCCAAGACATCTGAGTTTATCGACGCAGGGATGAAAATCATAGATGCCACCCTAGATAGAGAGAAAAGAGATGAAGAGGAGCTAGTCGTTGCGCTGAAGGAGTTGGAACATCTACGCCATTTGGCGAAATATTATCAGGACTCCACACAGGCCACGATGTTCTTGAGAAGCGAATTCCAAGATGCCTACAATAAATTCACAAATGAGTGGCACCTTTTCATTATAGGAATAACCAATTTCCAAGAAGACACCCTCATGGCGCTGGTGATGTGCAAAGATATGGAAAGATTATCTGAGAAATCACACCAAGCAGTGGAAAGTATCGATTACATCAACGTCGTTCAGCAGGGCTGAGACGCCGAAGAGCACGACATTCAGGTACTAAGGGATATCAACATCGATCGCATAAACAATTCGACCGAATACTGGGTGAAAATGGCCCAAGAACCTCATCAGGAAATCCAAGAGAAATGGGTAGAGTGCGAAAAGAGCTGGACCAAGATCAACCGAGTGATGAGAGACATCGACCTCCTAGAATTCAACACTCCCGATGACTTTGTCAACTTGCATTACATAGTCAAATTACATGCCAAACAAGACTCATCGTGGGCTATGGAGATATCAAAGGTGGTGAAAATGACACCAGGTCAAGTGCAACAGTTCATGGAACACCCGATCAAGTCTCGGACCATGTTGCAACAGTTAAGTACTAGAATAGTCAAATATCACACACGGGCAGTAGAGATAAAGGAGATCCTTTCGGCCCTAATCTACCAACACAGATTCTCGTATGCCAACACATGCGAGGATATCTTCGTCCAATGGTCGAAGTATGAGAAGAGTCATCCACTCAAGTGAAACCATTTGATGACTCTTAGAATACTGAGCGATGACAGAACCATGTGGCAATGTTTTGTTTTACTTAGCTTTCACTTTTGATAGTTATTTTTAGTTAATAATATGTTATAAATAGTAGGATCAACCTATTAGCAAAGGGTCGATGGTATTGACAAAGACCCTCATTTTTGGATTTGTAAAGAACTATTTCGGGGCTACCTTAATTGAGAAGTCCTGTTTAGAACCAGAGACATGTTTGTGTTTTTCATCAAAAGCGTGTGTGATTGGATTTGAAGAAGAATTATTTCTGATTTTATCTCATGAATGGATGCTGTAACGAGTAAGAACCTCTGAAGCTATTGATACGTTATCTGATTCAATATTTTTATAGTTCTTGTCTTTAATGATGAAAAGTAAATCGTTGTGTTAATGTGTGATCAATGATTAGAGCTAAGGAAACTATTTTTCTTGCCATCGTTTATTGCATGTATGTTTTCTCCTGATAATCATATCTCAGTCAATTATTGGAACACCAACAGGTTAATGTATTAGTACTAGGATTTTTGTAGGTGTAAGAATCATTGTCTGCATGCTTGAGCATAAGGGTTATCCCTAACTCAACCTTCTTCAATAGTTAAGTCCTTCCCCCTTTGTTACCCAACTGGTTTATACTGACATTTATCTTGTATCGGTCCCACCTGTAAGAGAAAATACAAAAAGAGAACGCTCAAATTGAAGGAGGATCTTTCACAAGAAGACATCCTGTCAATCACTACGTAAATCCCATCGATTAATTAGCCGGATCGTAGGATCTGGAGAACCATTCCACCATTAAACGCTGTAGAGTCTAATTGAGCCTCGGTGGCAGGTTTGGTTCCTACTGGTGAGTTAAATGGATTTAGGACCCCTCAACAGGTTCACTAACCCTCTAACTCTACTAAGCGTGGTGTTAATACTGCCTACATTATCGCTCAAGGGTTGTTATTTTCTCTCTATTGTGACAAATTTTCCCAAATAGATTGGCGACTCCATCGAGGTCCCCAAGTCAAATTCTCCTAATTAGGCTCCAAAATCCTTTGTTATCACCTTTATGTTTTTGCAAGTCGATTAAGCGACCTTCCTGAGCACTTAGTTTGAGTGTTCACTCCCCTAATTCTTAAAATCCCCTCCAGTTTTTTTCTTCACGTCGAAGTTCAACATCAACGTGGCTATCAAAGAAACTGATACATAGACATGCATGATTCATGCTTTGTTTGAGCCTCTGGTTCTGCACAGTTAGCGCAGGTCCACACCAAACACACAACTATGTTTTCCTTTGTCTGCACATATATCATTTTTTCAAATATTTTTTGGGTTTTTTAGTTTCTACCCAAAATGTAGCTGATAATTTTTATTTTCCCGCACTTTTAAGTCTCACAAATAACACTTTGAGTACCTTATTACATAGTAAGTTGGCCAAAATAGTTACTAGGGAAACTAAAAAGAACCATACATCTTTTTATTTGGCCACTTGGATGGCTAGTTGAAGCATTGACAATATTTGGTAGATTTTGTTTACCATTCATTTTAATTTTTGGGACTAGGAAACCTCTTACTCACATCCTAGGATGCTCTTTGTAACACACCCACGACGGGGCATAAATAAAAAATATTTCTTTTCCCTCAATTAGTCGAATCCTCCATCCATGGTCTCTAATCCCGGTCAATGGACCTTCAAAATTCCTGAGCTGACGCAGCTCTTCGGATCCCTACTGGAATCTCTAAGAAATCAATCCACGAGATTTTGCGAGACTTCACCCGTGCGAACTAGCACCAGGTGCAAGCCCCCTCCATGTGACCACTACCCGTGACCACAAGCCTAACTAAAAGGTGCTTCGTGAAATCGCGTATCGGGTCCTTGCATGTGAGTCACCTCGACTCTCCTGATCTCCGATCTCTCGATAGGGGCCTAACACTTGCTAGTTCCTCCTTGATATGACCACCGACTATGACCCGAGGCTCAACCTCAAGCACTTATTGGAACTTCGCGCTTCACGAATTTGGAGGGTCACTCACCTCCATTCTCCCGATAATTGAAATTCCGATATCTCCTCGCCACAGATCAATAGTCCCAATTCTTCCACGATCTGACGGTCCAGATCGCGTCAGAATTTCGCGTATAAAAACTCCCGATATGATTCACCTTCGTTCTCCCGACTCCCGAAATACCGATTTCCCGATCGGAGAATCCTCTAGGCGCTAGCTCCTCCCGCCAGGCTCCTTTGATTGAGATGTTGAGCCATAACCTGGGGCTCAACTACCAAGTGCTTTGAGACTTCGTGTTTCGTGTGTCCCAAGGGCAATTCACTTCTCCTCTCTGAAGTCCGATATGCGAACTCCATCCATGACCCAATCTACAGTCCATACTCTCCCTTCGATCGAAGACTGCGATCAAATCACGAGTTCACGTCTCGAGTATTTGGATGTGAGTCCACCCTAACTCTTTCAATCCCCGATCTTCTGATAGAGTCAGATCAACGGTCCATGTTCTACCTTCGATCGACGACTGTGATCAAATCGCGAGTTTGTGTCTCGGGTATTTGGATGTGAGTCCACCCTGACTCTTCCTATCCATGATCTTCCGATAGAGTTAGATCAATGGTCCACGATCTTCCATGATCCTACGGTCCAAATCAACTCGTGAGTTCGGATCTCGCGAGTTCTCACGATTTTTCCTTTGAATTCCCCACGTCGCGAGTCAATGAAATGTTGATTTCTCGCCACGTGTCCTTCCCAGTATTGACGACTAGGATCAAATCCACTCTTACCCTTGCAAATCTTCCAAAGTCCGAGTTCTCAAACTTCTGGATCTGTTGCCACCTGTCAACTCTGACGATGGACGGTTCCAATGACTTCGAAACTTGTCTCATGCACTTTCCTTAGGATCCGACGAATGTTTGACCACACACTTAGATCTAACGACTCAGATCTTTTCTCCTCTTTTCTACGCGCTCCTCCTTTGAGTTCTTCCAGGCCTCTATCCTTCTTGAGCTTTCACCTTCTTCCTGAATTGGAAGATATCGGATGTTTTGAAGGTCTCGACCTTCGATTTACTTCCTGCAAGCCTTGATGTATGGGTCTCGACTTCCGCTTTCCCTCCTGAGATTACGAACTGGAAACAAGTTCGCCTCTTGGACCTCATCTACGCTTTTGAAAAGTGCTTGTCTTTTCTGAGCTTGGTCCTTAGGGAATTTCGAATTCCCACATACTCCTTGCGTTAATCTACTCGTTTCGGATCGACGGTCCACGACCTTCCTCGATCCAACGGTCCAAATCACTTCGCAACTTCTGGTTTCAAAAGTTTAGTCGTGCCAACGTGCGATTCTCCCGATGTGTGAACTCCGATCTCGCTAATCTGACGATCATGGAGGGTCTCGATATATCCTTGGATCTACGGTCCAAGTCACATCGCTACTTTGGGTTTCAAAGGCTTAGTCGCACCAATGCGCGATTCTTCCGCCGTGTGAACTCCAAACTCACCGATCTGATGGTCAAGGTGGGTCCCGATAGATCCAAAGATCCACGGTCCAGGTTATTTCGTGTCTTCGGATTTCAGAAGACCTGGTCACGCTATCACATGAATCTCCCAATGTACGAACTTGCGAAGACTGAAGTAGTAGAGGCGTTAATGTCTGCTCTCCTTCTTCAAATCTAGTGGTCGTGACAGAACTTGGATCCTCCTGAACGGGTCTGATCTGTTCATCTTCCAAACAAAAGGGTATCCCCTTTCGATACTTGAATGTCGCTATCCTTCCCGATCTTTGTCAGTTATGAAGGATTTAAGAGCGTTGCACTCTTTCTCCTAGACTCAACACATAGAAAAGTCTTCTGCACACCTATTGTGCTCCTTCATAAAGTATAGAACTTAAGGGGTTCTCGGTCTCTCCTTTCCTTGTAGAGAGCCGGTGCATATCTGCACTACCTCTCCTGAGCTTAACAAACTCTGTCCTCTAAGGGACTCAGAATGACTAGGAGGGTCGACATGCGTACATGAAACTATACCTTAGCTCAACGAACTCACAGTTCATGGCTCTAGATTAGGCCACCACAAGATGCAAGCTTTTACGAGTACAAATCATGTCTGAACCATATAATTTCTTACTTGCCTAATGATACAACCAACATAAATAGAAGGGATACAGTATATCCATTAAGCAATGATGCACATTCCTGAAAACATTCACAGTATATCCAATTCATACACAAGATTTGCGATTACTTATCTATTACAGGTGGTAGCCAACTAACTGACTATGGGTGTTCATCCTTCCACCTGACCATAGGCTCAGAGGCATTCATTCTTAGCACTCTGGCCAACCTCTTGCCAAGCCATGATATCACCAGGGAACTCTCGCAATTCTCAAGGATTCTTTCTCTGTTCAGCTTCTGCTCGGGCTCTGTTCTCTGCAATTTTCAGGGATTTCTCTTTGTTATGGCCTCGATGAGGTTTATCAGATGCTCACTTTGCATCAAGCTCGCGACCTTCTATTCATTATCCCCTAGAGAGATCCGTGCATCTCCCTTACGAGCTTGCGCTCTTGTCTCGTCGTGCCTCCTCTCTGGTTGTCCCCTTGTATCTATCTTACCTTTCTTCTTTTGGAAGGTTCTCGACCCATCACATTCCTTTTGTCAGAAGGAAGCTTGGGTCTGCAGGTCTCTATGGTACTTCGTGCTAACATTCTGCAGCTAGACCATGCTCCCATTCATTCGGGGTGGTTGATAATTCAACCACTGGTACTTTCTTCATTAACTGGTTTCTCTCCTTAGGATCCGAAGGAGGTTTATCATCCTCATCAAGGGAAATTTGGGGTTATTTTATATAATGAACCCTCTTGTATAGTTTTCACATTCTTCCTCTAGTGATATCATGGTCAGTACTTTCAAGGCTTCACCCCCGCAATAAGTTATTGGCAACTCAAACAATAATACATTTACATTGTCCACATGCCTTAGCATGGTAATTCCTATTTTATGATTAATTACAAACTGGGGGAAACAAGGATGTTACAATTCCCTCCCCCTTAAAGGAATACCATCCTCGATGTTCTTTCTCAAAAACACCTGTCATGCCTTTCTCATTCAGTTGTTTTAGAAATCTCGATCCTTCTTTCTCAGTCAGGTATTGTTTCAGACCCTTAATCTATGTCCCCTGCTTTCAATAATTCTTGGACAACAAGCATATTAATCATAGTCTCATGTGATAACATTGTATACAAATTTCTAAGGAATTTTTTTCTAATCTTAGCACAATAATTATCTGCGCAGTTTGTGGATTTGTATCCACATGGTTGTTTTGTTATCCAAGCTCATTGTTTTTCCTTGACGTACCAATTGGGTGCATGATCCCAATCAATAGTTTACCATGACTATCAAGATTTCATCTTCCTTGCGGTCACTCACCCTCCAGGCCCAGGCTCAGGCATCCCCTTCTCTGCTATACAGTCCCTCGGGTGATCCATCTTGCCTTGCCAAGGTTTTCTTGCACAGGAAGAACTACCCACCATGTGCATGATCCAAATAGTTTACAATAACTATTAAGGTCTCCTCTTCCTTGCGGTCACTCACTCTCCAGGCCCAGGCTCAGGCATCCCCTTCACTGCTATACAGTCGCTCGGGTGATCCATCTTTCCCTGCCAAGGTTTTCTCGCACAGGAAGAATTTCAGAGACTCTATCGAATCTTACAATGGAGGCGTCTCTCAGAATTGCTCTGTCGAGGTGTCCCTCCAGCTTGTGTTAACTCAACAAAATATATTTCAGGCAATCATGGCTTATCACGGGGTTCTCATGGCTTAGTAGTAACCATGTTTCATGCTTTTCAGCCTGACAGCCTTTCGGCTAAGTGAAAGTTAAGGATGAAGGTTACTCTCCTTCTCCTGGCACAAAAATAGATAGGGATGAAGGTTAATCTCCTTCTCCCCACTCAGTCATAGATAGGGATGAAGGTTACTCTCCTTCTTCTGACAATCTCTATTTCCTGTGATCATAGCATACCCTTTTTCACAGTTCTTCCTTGAACCCGAGATCTCAGTCTCTCATC
The DNA here is from genome assembly GCA_009831015.1 of Picea engelmannii. NCBI lineage: Eukaryota > Viridiplantae > Streptophyta > Pinopsida > Pinales > Pinaceae > Picea > Picea engelmannii. The sequence continues at coordinate 155,293 of ML784139.1, read as the reverse complement.
TCTGCACTCTTCGCAGATTCTTTCTTTTCACTTGTATCATAGGCATACAAAAATTCACGAGACATCATCATAAATTTTAAATTCAGAATTTCCTTGTAAATCTATCACCTACAGATTTCCAATTCTACATTTTGTTTTCATATTTGTTCCACATAGGAACTGGATTCATAATTATGGGACTTTCCTTCCCATAATGGTTTAGGTCAACAGGCAATTGGCCTTCCTTATGGGCATACAACGCTGCCATATCTAAGACCCCTTTGCTTCCTTCACTTTCAACTTCAATCATCCAAACAAATTGTTAGCTTTTCCATGCATATACATTTTTATTGCACCTTTACAATGTCGTCACAAACAATTTCAGAATTGTGCATACTAACAATCAAATTCACTTTCTCAAAATGGAAATACCATTCCTTGCAGTTTGGCTCAGTAGGCAATCGGTCTTCCTTATGGGCTTACAACACTGTCATATCCAAGACCCTTTTCTCCTTGCAATTCATTCTTTACACAACCAAACAACCTGTTAGTCTCTCATGCATATATATATATATATTCAAAACCATGCATACTAACAGTTTATCTTATCTATGTAAATATAAAAAGGAAATCTCATTCCTTGCCTATGCCTCATTTCAACATACCAAACCTTTCAAAACGTAATTCAACATTTCAAAGGATTTACAAATGTGTCAGTATTCACAGCCACATTCATACCCGATGCACTCTTTGCATTGTTTTCAAGTTCGTCACACTTTATGACCGGTTCTAGGCCATGGTGTGTTGGTATTTAACCAACCTTTTCCTCATATGGCTTATTCATTTTCATTCACTCTTACAACATGACCATGATTCCTGCTATAGGCCGATCACGTTCCCAAATCAATACACATGAAACTCAAAATTTTCACATGAATGCCTTTAAGCATTCTTCCTTCATTAATAACCAGGGTGCCAACACTCATGGCCATCGAAAAAAATTCTCTTAGTAAAGGTTTTTGACCTTTTGAGTCAACATAGATCATTTGGTTCAAATGTTGTTGCATCATATAATTAGTCTTCACTTCCAGAGGTTCACACCTCCAACATTCGGGTTCTTCTTCCTGAATCATACCCTACTTGGGTATCCATGGCATACCACTTCCCTTTCAATTTTTTTGCATAACATGAGACAATAAAATATTTTGGAAGGGATTCTCACCCGAATCCTTTCATACCCTTAGCCACATAAGCATGAACATTTTTATACCTATTCTTGGCTGCTAGCACCCTCTTTTTGATTGTTACCTGATCAACAGTGCTTTATGGGGACTTTTACAGCCCTGTCAATAATCTTTCAACCGTAGCTTTATCCTAGTCATCCTCTGCTTGAGGTTGCCCATCATTGGCAAACTATCTTCCTCAATAGTTCCAATTCCTTTCTATACATAGCATGCATAATCATATTCACAATTAAATTAGTTGTAATATTAAACCAAATGCATGTATCATAACATTCAAATTCATAAAACATCTTCAAAATGTCCTAGCATATCTTCATGCACTTCATCACATTATCCTCAAATGTTTCCACAAGTGCAACACAAACAAATTTCGATTGTATCTTCAACAATACAATCCTTATTACTATGGTGTCAAAACATTTACTTTTATTAGTAAATCAACTTTCTCATCCAAGAGAAAAAATAATACTCAACAAGGAAGAATTGAGGACTCTCCGCTTCTTCCAACTCTTTCTACACCGCCTGGGACTTTTCAGCCCAGTCGAGTTATCTCTAACGCCTCACTGCCTTTTCTTAATTGTGGCTTCAACCAAGCCTAATCAGTTAAACGTACTCATTTATTCATTTAATCATACTCAAAGGGTTTACTTGCCTTTTATCAACTATACCGATTTCCACAACTGCTCTTTTAATCCTACGACTCTGTTAAACAATTTAGGGTTCTTAGGGTGAGGAAAGTGTTCCTCCTTTTATCCCCCTTTACTTATGAAATCTACTTCTTATTATGATCTTTCTGCTCTTTTCCTGAGCAACCCTGGGTTAGGCTCATCCTAACTCTTAGGATACATCAACATGCTTTAATAGAAAAATCTTTTGCCCATAATGAATCATGAACCTGTGCATCCTACACATTACCATTCAGTTATCATAATGGTCAATATTCATTTATTAGTCTTCTATTCATTACATGATGTTTTTCAAATGTAATCCAGGATTCTGGTATATATATATATAAGCTTGTGGCTCACTGCTTAATTCTCAACAATCATTAAGGTTGTGACCTTGTTTTCCTGACACAGTCTTCACACAGTTCCTCCACAGGGAACTCCTTCAACATGCAACTTCCTTATTGCATATCCATCACTATCTGTGATGGCCTCAAGATTGAATTAGCTTCAGTTTGTTATATATATATATATATATATATATATATATAAGCTTGTGGCTCACTGCTTAATTCTCAACAGTCATTAAGGTTGTGACCTTGTTTTCCTGACATAGTCTTCACACAGTTCCTCCACAGGGAACTCCTTCAGCATGCAACTTCCTTATTGCATATCCATCACTATCTGTGATGGCCTCAAGCTTGAATTAGCTTCAGCTTGTTAATAAGCATTCTTTAAGGGACATAAACATACATTTCTGACATGCATTCCATATTATGCATCCACACATATTCTAGTTTTTGATAACTTACATCCATGATGTACTTAGCTATACTCATAATCATAAGCCTGTGTGTAGTTTCCATAGGTATATTTCATAGCCTACATACATCTCTACTTTAAAATCAATCAACTCATGATTGTTTACAATCATTCTCATGTGATCCTCAAAGGCATAATCATTTGCCTCTTATCATGACAACAGAGCATCCTTGCTCGTTTACTCTTTCATTTATTTGTACTGGCTTTTCCTGGGGAGATGGAGCACATTCTCCTTAAGATATCATTCAAAACAAAAATTTCATGACTCTTCAGAATGGATTCAACCATGTATCCATGGTATTCATTCAATCTTGGCAAGTGCTATGCTTGCCTCACATTTCACTCATCAGGGCAACCATATTGGGCTTTTGGTGTACTTATACTCTTACATCATACATGTGCATCACTTGCACATTTAATATCATTCGCACCTAACTGGTATTAATATCGGGATTCATATCAAGAAGCTTCCCAATGCATTAAATCCATGCACTCAAGCATACACACACAACTAAGTATTCATCATACTAGCTTAGTTTTATCATTATTGTTCTTTTAGTTAGAGATTATAGTTGCTTACACGACTAATCTCACAGTTATAACTCATACTGATGTTGTCTTTTCTCAAGGAAATAACCAACTAGGGTCACTTTCCCTTTTATACTGTAACAACTGGCAAGAAAAACCTTCTTGCCTCAACTTCTATAAGACTTACCCATCTCACCTTTCCCCTGGTCATGAGGAGTTATGTACTTCGAGTTTAATATAGAGTAGTAATTATATTGCCAAGGATCCTACCTGATCCTATCAGATTCCTTTAAGTCCACAAAGGCATTAACCATTATATAACCAACCATCTTCAGTGCCTAATGTTCCAACTACCCATGCTTAGAGGTAGTGTCACTAACATCAGGTCATCCGGATTTCAGGCTTCATCTACCCTTGGCAGGACCCTACCACCTTCAACTATTCACATTCAAGTTTTATTATCACTGTTAATTATCATATCCCTACTCTGGTAAGAGTAGTTACCACTTTGACAAATGGGTTAAAGAAATTCTTCTGCTGAAATTCAACAAGAATTCCCAAAATCACAAGTTCAATCTGCAGTCCTTCTCCTCAAGGAGTAAATGTAGATAACAATACCTCTTTATGCGACTCGTGCATGAGCCCAAGCAGGCCAAGTGTTGTAACCATGCTCTAATACAAATTTGTAATACACCCACGACGGGGCATAAATAAAAACAAATTATTTTTCCTCAATTAGTTGAATCCTCCATCCATGGTCTCTAATCCTAGTCAATGGACCTTCAAAATTCCCAAGCTGAAGCATCTCTTCGGTTCCCTACTGAAATCTCTAAGAAATCGATCCACATGTCTTTGCGAGACTTCACCTGTGCAAACTAGCACCATGCGCAAGCCCCCTCCACGTGACCACTACCCGTGACCATTGGCCTAACTAAAAGTCGTGTCATGAAATTGCGTATCGGGTCCTTGCGTGTGAGTCACCTCGACTCTCCTAATCTCTGATCTCCCGACAGGGGCCTAACACTTGCTATTTCCTCCTTCATATGACCACCGACTGTGACTCGAGGCTCAACCTCAAGCACTTATCGAAACTTCACGTTTCACGAAGTTGGAGGGTCACTCACCTCCCTTCTCCCGATATTTGAAATGCCGATATCTCCTCGCCATAGATCAACGGTCTCAATTCTTCCATGATCTGATGGTCCAGATCGCATCGAGATTTCGCATATCAGAACTCCCGATATGATTCACCTCCATTCTCCTGAAATACCGATTTCCTGATCGAAGAATCCTCTAGGCGCTAGCTCCTCCCAGGCTTCTTTGATTGAGACGTTGGGTGATAACCTAGTGCCCAACTACCAAGCACTTCGAGATTTCATGTTTCACGTCTCCCGAGGGTAGTGCACTTTGCCTCTCTGAAGTTTGATATGTGAACTCCCTCCAAGACCCAATCTATGGTCCACACTCTCCCTTTGATCGACGACTGCGATCAAATCGTGAGTTTGCGTTTCGGGTATTTGGATGTGAGTCCACCCTGACTCTTTCGATCCCCAATCTTTCGATAGAGTCAGATCAATGGTCCACAGTCTCCCTTTGATCGATGACTGCGATCAAATCATGAGTTTGTGTCTAGGGTATTTGGATGTGAGTCCACCCTGACTCTTTTGATCCTCGATCTTCCGATAGAGTCAGATCAATGGTCCATGATCTTCCGTGATCGTACGGTCCGGATCAACTCTCGAGTTCGGATCTCGCAAGTTCTCACGATTCTGCCTTTGACTTCCCCATGTCGCGAGTCAGCGAAATGTTGATCTCTCGCCACGTTTCCTTCCCAGCACCGACGGCTAGGATCAACTCCACTCTTTCCCTTGCAAATCTTTCGAAGTCTGAGTTCTCGAATTCTTGGATCTGTTGCAATCTGTCAACTCTGACGATGGATGATTCCGATGAATTCAGAACTTGTATCGTGCACTTTCCTTAGTATCCGACGACTATTGGTCCACGCACTTAGATCTAATGGCTTGGATCTATTCTCCTCTTTTTTGCGCGCTCCTCCTTTTGAGTTCTTCTAGGCCTCTATCCTTCTTGAGCTTTTTCCTTCTTCTCGACTTGGAAGATATCAGATGTTTCGAATGTCTCGACCTTCGATTTACTTCCTGTGAGCTTTGATGCATGGGTCTCGACTTTCGCTTTCCCTCATGAGCTTACAAACTGGAAACAAGTTCGCCTCTTGGACCTCATCTGCGCTTCTGAAAAGCGCTTGTATATTCTGAGCTTGGTCCTTAGGGAATTTCTAATTCCCACATACTCCTTGCGTTAATCTGCTCGCGTTGGATCGACGGTCCATGACCTTCCTCGATCCAATGGTCCAGATCACATTGCAACTTCTAGTTTCAGAAGTTTAGTTGTGCCAATGTGCGATTCTCCCGATGTGTCAACTCGGATCTCGCCAATCCGACGGTCAAGGAGGGTTCTGGTAGATCCTTATATCTACAGTCCAGGTCACATCGCTACTTCGGGTTTCAGAGGTTTAGTCGCACCAACGCACGATTCTTCCGTCATGCAAACTCCAAGCTCACTGATCTAACAGTTAAGGTGGGTCCTGATAGATCCATAGATACATAGTCCAGGTTATTTCGTGTCTTCGGATTTCAGAAGACCTAGCCGCACTATCATGCGGATCTCCCGATGTGTGAACTTGCGAAGACTGAAGTAGTTGAGGCGTTAACACCTTCTCTCCTTCTTCAAATCTAGTGGTTGTGACAGACCTTGGATCCTCCCAAACGGGTCTCATCTATTCATCTTCCAAACAAAAGGGTATTCCCTTTCGATACCTGAATCTCACTATCCTTCCTGAGCTTCGTCAGTTATTAAGGATTTAAGAGTGTTGTGCTCTTTCTCCTAGACTCAACACATAGAAGGGTCTTCTGCACACCTCTTGCACTCCTTCATAAAGTATAGAACTTAAGGGGTTCTCGGTCTCTTCTTGCCTCACAGAGAGCCGGTGCATATCTGCACTACCTCTCCTAAGCTTAAGAAACTCCATCCTCCAAGGGACTCAGAACGACTAGGAGGGTCAACATGCGTACATGAAATTGTACCTAAGGTCGACGAACTCACAGTTCGTGGCTCTAGCTTAGGCCACCATAGTACACAAGCATTTATGAGTACAAATCATGTCTGAACCATATAATTTCTTACTTGCCTAATTATACAACCAAGAAGAAATAGAAGGGATATAGTATATCCATTAAGCAATGATGCACATTCCCGAAAACATTCACAGTATATCCAATTCATACACAAGATATGCAATTACTTATCTATTACAGGTGGTAGCCAACTAACTAACTGTGGGTGTTCATCCTTCCACCCGACCATAGGCTCAGAGGCATTCATTCTTAGCACTCTGGCCACCCCCGTGCCAAGCCATGATATCACCAGGGAACTCTCGCAGTTCTCAAGGATTCTTTCTCTGTTCAGCTTTTGCTCGGGTTCTGTTCTCTACACATTTTAGAGATTTCTCTCTGTTATGGCCTCAACGAGGTTTATCAGATTCTCACTCCACATCAAGATCACGACCTTCTATTCATTATCCCCTGGAGATCTCCGCGCATCTCCCTTACGAGCTTGCGCTCTTGTCTCATCGTGTCTCCTCTCTGGTTGTCCACGTGTATCTATCTTACCTTCCTTCTTTTGGAAGGTTCCTGACCCATCACGTTCCTTCTGTCAGAAGGAAGCTCGGGTCTGCAGGTCTCTGTGGTACTTCGGGATGACATTCTGTAGCTAGACCATGCTCTCATTCATTGGGGGTGGTTGATAATTCAACCACTGGTCCTTTCTTCATTAACTAGTTTCTCTCCTTAGGATCCGAAGGGGGTTTATCATCCTCATCAAGGGAAATTTGGGGTTATTTGATATAATGAATCCTTTCTTATAGTTTTCACATTCTTCCTCTAGTGATATCATGGCCAGTGCTTTCAAGGCTTCACCCCCACAGGCAGTTATTGACAACTCAAACAATAATACATTTACATTGTCCACATGCCTTAGCATGGTAGTTCCTATTTTATGATTAATTACAAACTGGGGGAAATAGGGATGTTACCCTCTTCACCTCTCATTCCTTTGAGTGACCTTAGTGAATCAGAACGATGTGTATCGATTTTTCTTCTGTCTCCCTTGCAACAAGCAAACATCCAAGAAGTTTAAAATATTTGTAAGGACCCATACATGTCCATATTATTTTTCAAATTAGGATAGTTTACTTTTCGCAAGGAACACTTAGGAAGTTTTAAGGAATTGAAAGGACCCAAAATGTCCACATTTCTTGCAATCTAGGCCTAGGATTTCAAATTTTACAAGGCTTGTACAAATTTAGTGGTTAATTTAAAAAGTAAAGGATCCCACGACATCCACATGTTGCAAGTATAACCACTTTTTATGTCCACATTCACAATTTGCACACAAATAACTTCCACACATCCAAAGGTATCTATAAGTTCTTTTTAGTCTTAGTATGTTCTCCTCCTTTCGCTCACAAGCGATCTAGGAGGATCATAAAGGACTTACGTGTTCTAAAAATACCCTTTCCACACCCTTAAGCAAACGAGGTTGGTCCAAGACCCCAATCTCAAATACTTTTTAAAACAAAACCTTAAGAACTCACCAAAATCCTCCACAGGAGGTCAAAAAATAATATTTTAGTATAAGTTAGTATTTTGGGGGTAGGCATCCAAAAAAAACCTCGTTATCTCTTTTCATATGAAATTTAGTGGTTGACTATTAAGGGAAATTCAAATCCTTCAATTCAAGTGTTCCTACACCACAAGGTAGGGATATACCTACGAAGGGATGAGTGCTAAGGGCCGGTTGTTCCGCATGTGCTTTCTTGAGTGACCCAACTTTTGTGAGGTTACCTAGATCATGACCATTTTTTGAAGCTGAGAGTCCCATGCTACATTTGAACGAGATAACCTAGTGGCCCAAACCTAGGATTTTGTACACATGTGGTAGTCATGGTATGCAATTGCACCTAAATCGTATTTTGTGTGGATATTGGGAAATATCACCAACTCTTTTGAGATATGTCCCCTTTACCCCTCATTATGACTGATTTTTCACACCTTCACTAGTTCCTCTTCCTGTGGGTTCATGCCCCGTTATTGAGTGTTATTGGAAGGCCCAGTGACAATTGAGAGGAAGGAAGATAGGTATATAGGACACGTGCATTTTGTTTTATTCCTCCACGTAGATAATACCCCCACTTACCCAAACAAACATTTTACTTACAGTTGATGTGTTATGCTCATTCATTACTAACCATTTGCAGCTGTTAGTTACTTTGATAAAGTAGGACATATTCAATATTGATTCAAAAGCACTTGTTCATTAACCTTTCACTTCACAAACACACAGATTTCCATTTCTAGTCCGAAATCATAGGGGAGCCACAATATTCCTGATGTTCCAGACGCTTCATAGACCTCCCACCAATGTTGAGAGGTATTTCACTGGTTAAACCTACATGCTCACCTTTGCGTGCAAGAATCTTTGAGACAACCTTGTTTAGTTCTACCTTGATCAACAAAAAAATACCGGACAACTTGTCTAGTGGCCCTTCCTCCCCAGGAATCGACTCTCGACATTTACACACAATGGTCAGACCACCACCCAAATTTCCATACTTGGCTTCCTTATATCTTTGAAATTTGATGAAACTTATGAATGATCTGATCTTACATGATGCAAGTTGGCCAAACATTCCCATCAAGCTTCCATCAGACATTCCCAAGTTTGATGGTAAACCAAGAGAAGACCCAACCAATCATATCATGAAATTTCACCTCTAGTGCTCATTCAACAATATCACTAATGATTCCATTTGATTACAACTATTTCAAAGAACCTTAACTAGTCAATTTTGAAATGGTATGTAGATGAAAATTTAGGGTCCCATATGACCTTTGAGTCTTTATCCAAAAAATTTATTGCCTTCTTCCAATTACTAATACGTCATGAGACATGATTAGAAATTCTCTAATATTTCCTCCAAAATACTTCTACTCATATCGCGGACCACATCCACAAATGGTGTCGAAGTCAAATCTTGTGCAAGATTTAAACTACCAAAGAACAACGATTAGACTGGTTCCTCAAATCACTAGTACCTGTTATTTTAAAAGACATGGCCATTATCATGCCTCAAAATGAAGAGGAGGCCATCACTAGGGACCAACACTTTGATCTTTTTTACTCACAATCGAGATATCTCTATATGATTCTCCTTGATGATCCTCACCCTTTCCATTTGGTCAAGAAAGGCTATGATTGTCACATTCAACACATGGGATGATTGGGTCCAAGATCCACTTCAACCCTTATGGTCACCCCATACCCTCGTATGGTACCAACCAACACCCAAACCCTTATGGAGGAGCACCATATTATGCTCCTCCTCTAAGTACACCTTATGTACCCAATACCATGTTTCATGCTGCTCCTCCTCAAATACCCAGGGGGCACGACCCTATGCAACCCATGAATCCATTATTCCAATTAGGCACACAGATTCAAGGACAAACACAAGGGCCGTAAGACAACCCAAGTAGTGGGGGAGGACTCTCAACATTGTATAAACCATATGGACCTCCACAACATAGTCATCGATACTATCATTTTCTTGATCCCCCTCAGCCCACTGCCCTGACACCATAAGGGCAACAAGCTGGGGTCAACTTTGTCCAACCTTCTACCATGTAGTAGATTCAAGCATTTGAATAGATTAACAAGATAAATTCGTCACTTAGTCAAATAATTCCAAAAGGAAAAGAAGAATAAAGCCAATGCAAACAAGGGACATGGGGGAAACCCTCAACAAGAAAACCCTCCAACAAGGGGGAATCCTAATTATGGTAATAAAAAACAGAATACTGGCAATGCCAACAACCAACAATGACAAGCAAAGAATAATAACCTCAGAACTAAATTTCCTTGTGCATTATGCATTGATTATGGGCATTACACTTACCATTGTTCCAAGATTGATGACTGCAAGCGAATGAAGGAGTTTATGAATGGATAGAGACCCCATGTCCTGTAGGGTACCCCAAAAAATCCACCAAACTTTCTTCAACCACAAACACCAACAATTGTATAGAACCCACTCCCCCATCAAGGATTGATCACCACACAACAAGAAGTGGGAACCCATACACAATAGATGGGTCAATACCCTAACCCAGGACAAGCTCAACCTGGAAATCTCGTAGGTCACAGTATTTTCCTCACAATAGAGGAGGATATCCTACTCCAAACTTGCACTTGTTAATACGACATGCCTTTCGATTATAGTTCGACCACTTCGAAAGCACCTTAGTTACCAACATGTTAACCTTTGATGATTGCATATTCCAACAATGAACTGACCCCCCCCCCCCCCCCC
>ML784139.1:132777-144291 GCA_009831015.1 Picea engelmannii | reverse complement strand
TGTCACAATTCGAAACATCATAGTCCATAGGTGCATCATAAATGAAGGTGAATCCACATGCATAATGTCCAAAATTGTTTGGTAGGAGCTCAAATACTCTGAGCTCACTTCTTCTTCCATCACCTTTTGGGATTACAATGGTTGTCCATCCCAACTCGAAGGCCTCTTTCAAAATGTCCCCATTGAGCTAGCAGGAAAAATAGTCTTGATAGACTTTGAGGTCATAGATTCCCCTTTTTACTATAATATCTCGCTTGGACGTAGTTACATGTACAACATGAAGGTAGTGGCTTCATTTGTGTTTCACACCATGCTCTTTCGACACAACAGAAAGAGAGTCACATTTGACCAACTAACACATTATGAGCCATGTCCTTCTACAAATTTGGATAGTATCCTCCCCCTCATAGAGGCACATTCAAATATCTCTCTAGTCTTAGAAGTGGGTCCAAGAATATTTCAAGCCCCATTTCTCTTGGTCACTTATTAGGGAGATCCACCTCTTCTATTTCCCTCATATTCTTCCCACGCATGTGTGACAACTTTTGTCACAACATAACCAACCATTCAGTCCCCTTCTGAGACACCCACACCTTCGCTTATCCCTGATATATCTATACTAGTGTCTCCTCAAGAGACTTCCCATGTGATTGGTCAACCACCATTTTGGAAAACGCTTCCTCAAGCCTTAACTCAAATATTGTTCTTCTACACACAACCAGGAGTAATGACTTATCAAGTCACAACTACCCTTACCCTTTCGAACATGGTACTAGAAACCATTGTTTGGTATCTTGACCTACCATCTATGGTACCAATACCATTGCTTCCCCCCCAAACAACTACATTACCGATGCAGACCTTGGTTCAACCACCAGTGCCTCAACCCGGTCACACAATTGGGGCCAAGGATACCAACATCGGGGGAAAAAAGAAGAAAGTTGGCGGCACCCCTCAAACCACTCCTAGATTTTAAACCCCATGTGCACTCTGTGAGACACCAGGTCACCCCACTAATTTATGTCCCACCCTTCCAAAATTATGAAACATGATCCATCTCCCCAAGTTAGTACCACTGCTTCCCACTCTGGTAGCCACGACCATAAAATATACCCTAGAGTCTACCACCACATGCAATAAAACATTGCTTATTAACTTCGCATGTGCCATATGCTCACAATATGGCCATTACACCCACCATTTTCTCGCTCTAACTCAATTCTGGAAGACACTAGCAGTGGTTTGTCAAACATCCCTACCTGAATCCATCTAACAATATAGCAACCAACAACACCTACCGACGCCATTTCTCCCAACGGTTACTATGTCTCCACTTCGGTAAATGCAGGTCATACATGCCCATGCACACTATGTGGACATTAGGAACATCTCACTTACATGTGTCCCTTTATTATCGAATATCAGACTCATCGAATGGATGCCTTCCAAAATATTAGGGCATCCCTCCACTCTTTAGTGTTCCTTACCAATACGTACACTCCCCATGGTGAGTTTACCATGCCTACTTTGGAGTAGGAATTTTTACCTGTTTCCCCACATGTCGTCCCAATATAGCTAGAGATGGAGACCTTCCTCCAGCCCCACCTAACTCACCGGAAATCCCTCGACAAGATATTCTTAATCCTCCTAGAGATCATGATACACACATATATGTACATATTTGTTACCTCTCTTCTAGTGAAGGACCACTCCCTTCAGTTGGATCAACCACTCATGTTGATGACAATATTACTGTCCCAAAAGCCCCATCCTCTTACACTCCCTCAACAACTACAACCTCTTTAACCCCCAATTCTATGTCCAACTCGCGTGAGACATATGGCACCATTAAACCACACTCACCTATTCATAACTTTGATAATCATTTCTTATCTTACATCTTTCGTTCCAATGAAGACATTTTAGAGGCCATGATGCTACTTGACTATCCTTGGGATCCAATGCACTAACGACCATTCTTCTTGCTGCGAAATGCTTTTCAATTCACTATTGACACCAACGTTTGTGCTGTGGAAACCAAAGACTTCATCCCTCTAGTACACTTTGATTGGTTCAAAAACCCAATCCTTGCCCTCGACGCTATGGAAGAAGGGAACATGGCAAACATTTCCCCAACCATTAAGATGGACATTTCTGTCAAACCTGACATCATTAAGGAAATCACTCGTGGTGTCACATGCTAAACTGAAGAAGTCATTGCATACAAGAGTCTTTTTCAAGAGTATCATGATATTTTTGCCTGGTCATGCATATAAATGCCTAGTCTCGATCTTACCATTGTCGAACATCGAATCAACATTCACTAGTTTCCATTCTACACAATGGTATGATCTAGCTCGCATTTCACACAGCTCCCCCTAGACCCCATCTTGGGGCCCCAAGTAATAGGTTACATGTTCACTATGATTTTTTAAATTCTCACATTATGTTCTTTACAATCAGGTATTTTTCACTTTGGGTGTTTGATTTTGTGTATGCAAAACTTCATTAGCAAGCTCTCAAGTACGGTTACCCCATAACCCCTTCATGTATATGTTTCAAAACTTGCATGTAGTCACTCCCTCTGCGACTAAGTATGTTTACCAACATCTACCTCAAGGTTCACCATGCTCGGTACTACATCAACTCCACCCAACTCCCCTTGCATCGAGTTGTTGTGTACTGATAGTTCTGTTCCCACATGGGTTGTCTCATATTTTCCAGTCTCTAGGAATATTGACACCCATATTATTTTCCCCCATAACCATGGGAGTCCATGTAGTTCTCACTCCAGAGAATGAAAATCATACTTCTTCTCATCATATTGCTAGCTTACACCCTCACAAACTCCCAACACATTTCATATTATGATTGGTTCTGTTGAATGCACTCCCACATTTTCATTGGGCCCTCATTTCCTCCAAGATCAAATTCCCATCTGCAACCCAATCCACCTTCTATTTTCCTCCTCAGAGACCCACCCTTCATTTGTTTCAAAAACTTGTTCCTTCATAAGGCCAAACAATATTGAAACTGGGGTACCCGTCTCTGTGTATGTATATTCAACCATTTTTTATTCATTTGGTAATTGTACAAAGTACCTTTTGATTTACAACAAACAAGTAGATTTATTCCATCGCATCCAATGGAACCATTTTTTACTCGGTGATAGCCCTTGTTTCCCTTTGTTTGAGCATTCATCCCAAAAACAATGTCTAGGAAGGTTGCAATATCTTGGTTCTTATTACCCTACAAATGATGAGCCTTGGATGAGACATAGAGAGTCATTATTGCTCTCTGATTCCGTTGACCCCCTGATATTCAACATCAACATACCTCCATATTACAGTATGCATTACTTCACAATAGTTTCAGTTCTTAGTACCAACATAAGACCTCTAAACTTGACAGGCCCTCAGTGCCTTTGTGCCTTGACAAGCAACACAACTGTTCACTCCAAGTTTCAGGGAAAGTTCTCATTTCAAAATCATCATTTGTTGTTACTCTCCCCCTCGAGGGCACTACAGATCTCTAGTCCATCAAGTTTTGATTAACAAGATCATTATAGTATTAATTCTTATCACGGTAAACTATTTCTTGCTATGGCATGAGCATGGGGCATGCCCACCTTGTTTGTATAAATATTCTTATACTTTGTCAGGGTAGTATTTTTATGAATGGATCTCTCCTCCTCCATCCAAAAGATAGTCCTCTCTCTCTCCATACAAGAAGTCACTACACCAAGAAAAATAAATGATGTAGTATTTCAGCTATACATTTTCTCCTAACCTCACACATCAAGGGGCATCTATTATCACCGAAAAGTCACTCAACAATCTATACAGGTGATCATCAGAGAAGTCATCAATTTAAAACACCAAATGGTATACTCTAAACATTAGCAGGCCTTATTCAAGGAAGCAATAAACTATGGAAAGTGGGTCTTTATGAATCCACATGACTTACCAAAACCCATTTAGTTCCATTCCTGCATGACAACATTGGCTAACAAAGAAAATTCCATGCGATTGTCGCACACAGATCTTAAAACGATGCATTAATGAGGTCGCTCGGATCTAACATGACCTGAACTTAGGTGTACCAGAAGGGGTCGACTCTTCGGCTCTAAAAGTAGCTGAAGGACCACTCAAATTGTAGGGAATCCACCTCTACAAGAGATCCCCTTTCACAGTTGGAGCACACTAATAATGTTGTAGCTGGTATGTGGAAGGTCTTAGCAAAATAATCCTTAGGTTGAGTAATCACGGTTACATTAAAGAGTATTTTCTACATGATATTAATACAAAAAATCAAGCTTTTGGTTTCTTTCCTTATAAATATACATTGCTCTGAGGAGTATCTTGCGTTAAGGACATCATTTTATGGGACTCTCTAAGAATTATCAAGTCATCATCATGCCCGATTGGCTGCTCCAATCTGTACTGTGCAGCAAGACACAGAATATACCATTTGAGTAAGCCATATTTAAAAGAGGAGTGCCAATTACCCATTCGGTTGTTGCTGGCATCACTGTGACCTTTGACATGACAATATTTCCAAATAAAAGGACAACATCTGAGTTTTGTTGGTGCATTGTTGGATTTTTGGCATTGAAAGGATGTTTTCAATGATTCAAAGCTCATCCCTATAGCAACAAATTAATTGTGGCTTACATATAAGATGGATGCTCTCATAAAAGAGGTTGGTATGGTGTGGTATTATGGCACGTTGTTGGTTATTTATGGTAGAATGAAAATAGACAAAGAAAGAAGGGATTCACATTAGCTAAGCACTCAACCAAAGGGGCATATAAAACTTGTATCAGAATTTTGGAGCCATCTTGGAGGATGGATTGACATACATTAGAGGCTTGTTAAGATGGAACTGAAGCCTGAGGCTGGGCACCCAACAAAGTCTGTCCAAGAGAGCTGGACAAGGGGGCCGACCTATACTTAGGGAAAGGTGATTTATTTGGTAAATTTTTTCAAGGAGCCAAATTGCAATTATGGATAGAGCTAACCCCTATTTTGTGTTTTTGGAGGTGGAGTAATAATTTTGAAGCCCATTTTTCCCACCATTAAGAGCACTTTGAAGTGATTTTGTTGATTTTGTGGAACAAAAGGAGCTTGAAGGGCCATTGGAGGTTAGATGTTGCACTAACACCTCAATTTATGGAGGATACCCCACTTTTGAGGGCTTTATGCCTTTAAATTTTGGATGTGAGGCTTGAAAAAGCCCAAATTTTGGATTTGTTTTGGTTATTAAATTGTGAAGAGGGTTTTACCCCCTCATGCTAAATTAGTGGAAACTTAGGTTAAAAATTTATCATTTTATTGTAAGAGGAAGTTGAGCCTTTCCATTATAAATAGAGAGGCACTTCACTCATTTGGATCATCACTTCTTGAGGGGTTTTTCCCTTATGAGGTCTGAAATTTTTGAAATTATATTGAAACATTTGTCTTGGATTGGTTTTTTGGCATGGAGTAATAAGGAAATCTAATTTGGGGTTGTTTTATCTCATGCAATATTCTTTTGAAGGTGTTTTAATGGGATGTTGATGGATGATTTTGGGATGCTAGGGTTTCTTCATGCATTTTTGGGTACAATTATGCAATTCTAAGTGCTTCTTATGGTATCTTGACATCTTGCTTGGTCGGACTCAAAATCTTGTAAAACCCTCGTAGGAGTAAGAGTGTTCAAACCCTCCTTCATATTTTCCTTTCTCATCTCATTGGAATACTCAGGGAATGCCTCAAGAATTAGGTGGGTCTACACCCTTAAGGTATTGCTTTGGCTAGGGTTTTGTTCCAAGAAGCAAGAGGGTTTACACCCCTAGAAATTTAAACCCTTGTCTCGTCACATTCAACTTTCAATGACTGCATTACCCAATGAAAAGACATCGGTCCTATATTTCCAAATACCTATTTCATACTCTAAATCTATCTAGAACTGCTTGTTTAAATTTCTTTCTCCACTCATTCTCAACCTACAACAATTGCGACCTACAACCAAATAGCTTAAAGAAAAAGAGGAATTGGTGAGGTGACAGTGGCTCTTTCCTATCAGTTTCGTCGAATTGCGCTTGAACATTGGGAATTTGGCTCTACAAGTGAAAGTTTGAGAAATAACACTTCCCTCTAAGTTGTTATCAATTAAATCCTTCTCCACTGGTAACCACTCTTGATTTTATTAGTTTTTTATCTCTTGTGTTTTATGTTTCATGCATCTATTTCTTTATCCTTTACTCTGTTATATCTAGTGTTCTGGTTCACTAACCATCTAAATCTACTAATTTTGGTGTTGATGCTACCTACATTATCACTCAAGTGCTATTATTTTCTCACTCTTGTGACAAATTATCCCAAACAACTGTCCTTTTCCAACACACCCTCATAATTCTAGCCACCATGCCATATGCATTATTAAATTGCCTCTTCCTTACTATACTCACCCTGCAGACTCTGGAATCCCCTTCACTTCTACATAGTCCCTTGAGTGATCCATCATTTTCCAAGGTGTTCTCCTGTAAGAAGAGTGACAACTTACTACGATACTTCCACTAGCAGTCCATAACCTATGGAAATCATAAGGTTCCGGTGTCCTAAAAATAACCTTCTTCCCAAGATTTCTAGCTTCAATAGAAAACATTTGTCCTGTATCATATACACATAATCATCATGATATATCATCATACTAATTCCACTTGTTAATTCAAATATGTTCCATGAGAAAATTCAAATATCCCGGTATGAGATTCCCTCTCATAACGTTTGGCTCTTGCAATAGCAGGTATCGATCTTCCTTATGGGATTTCACCACTTCCATTGCCGAGACCATTATAACAATTTAATCACCTCGATTTTTAAACATATTAAATAGAATGAAACTATCATTTATTAGACGTGCATTATCATCGCACCTAATCATTACATATGCAATCAAGTGTTTCTAGCAATAAACCACTGTGATAATACCAATGGCCACATCTACTCAATGCATCTGTCCATTGACTTCGAAATACCACATATCAATGTCATGTATTCCACCATGGTGAGTCGGAAGTTCCATCCAATGCTTTAACACATCATCCAAACTCTTTCCAATTACTTGTTCAATCATTTGGTCACCTTCCTCTTCGATCCATACACAAGACTAAGGGTTTAATCCTTTAGTGTCCTTCAATGTCGACATAAGGGTTGAAACCCAAATATCGATTATAAGTAGGAAGACTATTAAGCACATTGTCGAGTGCTCAACACACCCTAAAAGCCTTATGAAATTTTATCACTTTTTGGGTACCACTTGTTTTCTTTTACTGTCTAAATCGATTTCACTTTAGGGGGTGGTTTATTTTGTTTTGTTTTCATGACTCTTATTGATCGAATCATATGTGTTTGAACTTGTTAAAATAAACCTTGTGTCTAAAATAACTTGACACCCAAATTAAGAACCAACACCTAACACTGCACCTAACACGCTTAGGTTTGGTGTCGAAAAAAATTCAAGCAAGTAAAGGGACCACACAGTTACAACAGTCGCCAAGCGTCGATCCCCATCAACATCAGTAGAAGGTGGAGTTGGTTTGCGTAAGTTATTCACATTAAGTTTCAAGAGATAGATGATCCCCTTCGGCACTAGACAAATATGGGAAGGATAGACGTTAACAAAGGACGTAAAGAAATAACTGATAGCCAATGACCGATGCGCTTTATCGGGGTTGATGAAATCTAGAAAGGTTAAAACAATCTTTTTTTTTTGACAAACATATCGCTGATCACCGATCCCCGATGCGTTTTCGGCGTCGAGACTTTTTCGAGAGAGTCAGTCCGAGAGCACTTGGGTAGGTTTATCGCCGATCGCCGATCCTTGATACTTATTGGTGTTGGCAAGATAGGATTGGGTTTTAGAGCATATAG
Organism: Picea engelmannii; assembly: GCA_009831015.1. Lineage (NCBI taxonomy): Eukaryota > Viridiplantae > Streptophyta > Pinopsida > Pinales > Pinaceae > Picea > Picea engelmannii. The sequence continues at coordinate 136,375 of ML784139.1, read as the reverse complement.
ATTAAAGAAAATCCCAATTATGATTAACACGAGCAAATAAAGTCACCGGTTTCGAATGCCACATGTCTTTATCACGTAAGGGGGTCGTATGACCTAGTTTCGTCCCGAGTCATGTTAAGTTTCCTTGGGTCCTAGACACGCCTCCTAGTCAGCTTCGCCACATTAGATTTGTACGACAAGATCAATCGAGGTCAGATATTTTGCAAGAAGATATCAACGAAAAGTGTTTGAAGCAGAATCTCGACCCCCAACCCACCAACTGGACTAGCGAGAAAATGGGATGTTTGCGGCATAATATACGATCAAATTTGGACATTTAATAGACCAGTTAATGCTTGATCCCGAATTTGTTGCTACCTCGTGCGCCGATTGAACAACAACAATTTGAAATCGCTGATAGGCCACGTTACAACCCGCGCCTGCATCGTCAACCCGCGATAAATTTAATTTTAAACATCTTTGAAGATCTGGCGACAAATTTAATGAAATTACAATCATAACCCGAATTGAATGGATGATGCGACAAGGTAAGTTCATCCTTGTTTAAATCCCTAGGACGATTTTGAACAAATTCATTCTGCCCATAAGTTTGAATTCCAAAGCATCCGAAGGAGAAAAGCGAGTGTCTCGAGACAGTGTTGATCCTCATATTATCAAAACCAGGTTAAACAAGCTACAGAGGTATGTATTCAAGTTTGTCAAGATTCGACGGTTGTGATTTATATATGCATCCAATTTTCTTTCACAGTCTCTAAACTATGTTTCGACTGCAGGTAAAATGCCATCGAGAAATCCAACCACCAGACCTTCACCGAGAGCCCCGAAGCTAAAGGAAGCTGAGACAGGCAAAGGTTCTTCTCCTGGTGTGGCAAGGCAGCTGGAATACGCTCCGAGGGAAGAACTAGTCATAATAACCTCAATAATTAAATATTTTTTCCAATCTACGGTCTTCGATGATACAGAGGTAGGAACTAGATCCAAAGTAGTGCTCCCACAGTGGGGGGACATTTTCAATAGAATTAGCCAAGAGAAGTACCCAAAGTATATCCCACACAGTGACCCGGACGCAAGAGAACTCGATGACTAGGTTTTCCCAAACATTCGACGATATTATTTGCATATGGTAGCCAACAGAACCCCGTTTTTCCCTTACATAGAGGTTCTGAAGTGGCTAATAGACCATACAAACACACAAAAATGTTTAATCAATGATGAGAATGGAGGGTGTGTTGGAGTTTTCCTCTTGACGGAATTCGATAAATACTACAATCTTAGAGACCCAGAGGAGCGACTAAACACAGACTTTGTGGTGAAGTTCTATGAATTCCATGACACCAACCGACTGATGGCCTCATGGTGGAAGGAGGACAAGAAGTTTACCAACCAGAGCAATGGCTGGTATGGGATGACTAACTTGAGAGAGCCATACATATATTTGATGGCTCTCATCTGCCGACTATATGCAGAAAAGGACCGCTCCAAGATTTTAGAAGCATGGATGCCTGCCTTTGGCGTACACAGTGGCGATCTCCGAGAGCAGCTTCAACTGGGGAACAATAATTTCCAAGAAATTGAGCACCTGTGTACAACAGGCTCAGACGACGAACGAAGTGGAAACACCTTCTTTCCACATGGCCTCATACCTACTCGATGTCAACTATGAAAGAAATGTCTTCGCCGGCATGAATTTAATTTGGCATGTTGCGGAGCTCCCGATCCACGTTTAATTCAACATACTACAGGAGAACATGTATAAAATATCTTACGCACTCATTTGCGATTAATTCATCGCCCATATTCATTTTATTATTTTTAAGAAGGAATGCCCAAGATTATCCGCAACAACCAAGAAAATGGTAGCAAAGGTAGGCCATTAGTATTTAGACAAATGCTCAACCTATATCAGGGTGTTCAGGGCCACCAAAGCACCACATCTCCTACCCGCTCATGTCCCAGACTGACTCATTGTGGGAGAAATCTACTATCAGACTATCCTGCAGGGCTATAACACCACATTGGTCAAGGACAAGAAGCGAGCTTTCATACCCTACAGTTTCCATGTGGGGTTTTATCTGGTAAAGGATACTGCTCAAGCCAAACAAGAAGGGTTGAGTCAACTTGAATTTAGGTTCCCGACAGGCCAATTCCGCAAGCACGACCCAAAATTCCTATTCCTCCAACATGATTCATAGGTATCATCATGTTGGCCATACGATCATGATAAGTTTGAGGATGAAATTTTCACAGAGTGAGCCCAGGACTGGGACGAGCTGGTACAAAGAATGGCCAACCCAAATATGACCAGGTTCAAGGCCATGAGCATGGATGAACAAGTGGACACAATAGAGCAGTCGACTCAAGATGCCCTTAAAGATAGGGAAGAAATTAGGGCGATAAATACCACAAAGGCATAGAGAAGGGGATTACTCTTACTAGAAGGGGCACAAAGAATCATTGATCAATTGCAAAATGACCCTGTTCTGATAGAAATGATGAGGATTCTCGCTGATGACAAAATCGAAAGCCAAGGAGAGCCAAGTGGCCTAAAGCCGATGCAACTCGAAGAAATCACCAGGTCATAAAACTTTAAAGTTCCACCACCACATATCAGATCGCCATGGAAAATTTCAACCCAACCCAAGATAGCAAGGACATTAGGAAGAACAAGTGTACCAAATCCCTTGTTCGACTTGATAACCATCTACGATGATGAGGAGAGCTCGGAGGTGTCCCTAGTGACACCTGTGCAGATTACAGAGGAGAAAGAACCTAAGAGAGCATTTACCCCGGGTCCCAATGTTCCAGTTCAGAGCCATCCACAGATGAGCATGAAACCGAAAGTGCCTTAGATATTGAGCCACTCGACGTACTGAGAACCCCAATGGATAGCTCGGGGGATGAGCTAGGATTGGGCAGACATGAAGAATAAATTCCACAATGGGAAATCGACATTTCAATAACCGATTTCCAAATAAGTATTGAACCTACCCTTGGTTCCTCAGTTTTGGCCGATACCTTACTAGCCGATGAGCAACAAATGAAAGTCGAGCCATCGAGACATGTGGAAGATGTTGAAATAATGTAACTGCAAAGTGTATTCTAATTATTATTGATTTATTATTCATTAGATCAATCCCCTTTTGCGGATTGATCATGTCGGCTATTGTAAAAGACCAAATCCCCTTTTGCGGATTGATCAAAACATAATTGTAATAGGCAGAATAAGAAGTCGGCCCTGCCAGTGAAAAGACACCTCCACACGTGCCAGAGTTGTATAAATAAGGAGGCTAGCGCCTCACTTAGATACAAACTCACTTGTTCATTGGGAAGCAAGTTTCGAAGCTGTAGTTGGAGAAGAGAGAGAGAGAGAGAGAGAGAGAGAGAGAGAGAGAGAGGCACATTCTTGGGAGAGGACTTTCTGTATTTGTTTGAGTTATCTCTTGGCATTGTTTGGGTATCTATAATAAGGAAGTTTTGTTGGGTTTTCTCCCCCATGAGGGTTTCCCAGGATAAATGATGTGTCTCTTGTGATTGTGTATTTCTCAGTGATCCTATCTTATGCTATTGTTATCTAGTGAAATGCAAAGAACTCTAATAA
>ML784139.1:119923-132470 GCA_009831015.1 Picea engelmannii | reverse complement strand
GCCTCAGCTCAGCACATCTATCCCCTAGATCAGAATTTCAAAATTTGAAGTTTGAAAAATTAGGGTTTCCTCATAAAACCTAAGTTGCAGTTGCAGTTGCAGTCTCAGAACCAGTTGCAGTATCAATTGCAGTTGCAGTTGCAACCGTAGTACCAGTTGTAGTCACCCTTGAAGTTCTTAAGAGTTTGTGATCATTACCACTTCTACCAGATGGTGCCTCTACCTGCAAATGTTGTCAGAGGTATGTACTCACACATGTTTAAACAATTAATCTTTAAAGGGTATTTGCAAGAGAAGGGATCTCTTGCCATAGATCCAGAAGGATCTCAAGATCCAACACATTCATAGGAATGATGCACCCTAGGTGTGATTATTCTGATATGAATATATTTGTTATGACATTATTTTAATCAGTGTTGCATGTTGTAGCTATGACCATCATTCTAACCTTTGATCAAATTCTGAGTCAAGGTATTAGATGGATTAAAAGTTGAGATCATAGAGCTTATCCTCTAACCCAATCTTCTATCAAGATAGCATATTGTCTCAGTACATAAGACAGGTTGAAGAAAGCACTCGTCATCTTGAGTGAAGGAGACTTGGAAGAAAATCAAGCACTCATTCTTGATGACAAGGCTCTAGGTCCCAAGAGAAACCTCATGTGTTAGTTCTAGGTTGCCATGAAGGAATGTTCGATCACAACACTATAAGAGTGTTGACCTCATTTTGTATTGTATCTCTTGCTTTTGATCTTTTCTTTTGACAAGCCACGAGTGATAGCTCTAAAGGAGCTACTGTGATGATTACTCATGCTATTGATTTATATACTATTATCAAAAGGATATTATTCTTGCTTGCTGTTTTGTTGACCTTGTTCCAGGTCACAGGTAATAACCCTGAGGAAGCTATAGTGAAGGTTGCAGAAGGTAACGTATTAAATGAGACATGAAGCAGACTATGTACATGACCATATACACTCATGTACCAAAGAAGATGAAGAAGAAGCTATCTCTTAAGATTCAAAATATCTCATATGAATATTGACTGAAAGGAGTAGAAGGTTCAAAAAATGACCGAGCACTAGAACGGGAAGCATAACTCGACTTGGTATTCAACACCAAGTATACCCTATAAGAGATGATGAAGTCATTATAGACTCAGAAGAAATCGGGAGTAAGCCTGATCTCAGAAAGTATCAGATGAAGAGTCAACTTCCATGACTGGGAGACAGATGTCGTGAGAAGACTAGATCATAGCTTCATAAACTTCTAGGATATATGAAATATCCTGGGAAGATTCCCTTGTTTCAGTGACAAAGAAGGAAGCCAGTCAGAAAGACTAGGATATGGATTCTTCCATGAGAAGAGAAGTCAGTACTGACTTCCAATATTGATCTATACAGATCAAACATGTTGCATATGTACAAAGCCTGATGTATGTCCAGAGGATTCTCCCAACAAAAGGGAGAAGACTACGAGGAGACACTTATTGAAGAAATAGTTCTAGTATTTGTGAAGACAACCAGAACAACCATGATTCATATATAGTATGAGATGAAGGGGGAGAAATCCCCATATTTAAAACTGAGTTGGTGCAATACACTAGTTGGGTGATGGAGACATGACTACAATGAAAGATAGAGTTACCTCCATGAAAGAAGAAGAGTTATCTTCAATATCAGTTATTGATCCACTCTCAGTTTCAGATGAAACTGTTGCCATGATAGAATAAGAGGAGTTACTCTCAGATTTTAGCAGCCACAGTGAGAATGAAGCAGTCATTCTTAGCCTCAGAGCAACTGCAGGTGCAGAGTCCCAGATTCCAGATGGAACATTTGAAGAGAGAGTAGAGGACATACTCCCAGACATTGAGATAGATGGTGCCTTATAGAAAACACATAGAGCGAGCACATAAATGTGCATATTGAGTTGCAGTTGAGCAAGTGTACTAGATTGGTACAATGTAATGAGAAAAATTGATTTGAAGATTGAAGATAGAAAGACTCATCTCTGCTAGTTGAAGAAGGATCTGTACATGTTGAAGCAAGCTCCTAGAGCTTGATATGGCAGAATTGACAGTTTCCTGACGAGATTTACCAAGAGCAAAACTGATTCTAACCTCTACTTCATGTTTATGAATGATGAGTCGGTGATATTGCTATTGTATGTGGATGACTTATTTTTAACTAGAGAAGAAAATCTCATCACCAAGAGTAAGAAGAAGTTCACTGCAGAATTTGAGATGAAATACCATGGCCTAATGCATTATTTCTTAGGTCTTGAGGTATGGCAGAGCCCAGAGAGAATATTCCTTAACCAAAGGAAGTATGCAGTTGAAATCCTGAAGATATTTGACATATTGGAGTGCAAGTCCATGAATACACCCATGGAAGCGAAGCTGAAGCTACTGGTCGACACTTTGTCATAATTGATTGATACCACGTTGTATAGACAGATCATTGGATCGCTGATGTACCTGACGAACACTAGACCAGATATTTGTTTTGCCGTGAATACTTTGAGTTAGTTTCTGGTAGAATCCAGACATGTTCATCTATTTGCTGCAAAACATGTGATGAGGTACCTTAAAGGTACATTAGATTGTGGTCTCAGTTATGATGGAGATCATGATTTCACATTGAGTGGGTACACTGATTCAGATTGGGCTGGAAGTGTCTCTGACATGAAGAGCACTTCAGGATGATGTTTCAGTTTGGGATCAGCCATGATCTCATGGCAGAGTAGGAAGAAATCCAACATTCCTCTCAGTACAATGGAAGCATAATACATTGTTGTGTGTTCTTCCAACTGCGAAGCTATATGGCTTCGAAAGTTGTTGACCAGTCTATTCGACCTAGAGATGGAAGAAACCATGATCCTATGTGACAACCAGAGCTACATAAAGATGACAGAGAATCCTGTATTTCATGACAAGTCGAAGCACATAGAGATCTGATATAATTACACCCGTGACATAGTGCAGAGAGGAGCCATAAATCTCCAATATGTTAGCACATATGAACATGTTTCCGATGTGTTGACCAAGCCTCTATCTCGTGTAAAGTTTGAGAACTTTCGAGATAAGATTGGTATAGTCCGAAAGGACCTCCATCGAAAGGGGGAGTATTTCTGTGTTGAGATATGTCATCCTAGTACTGTGCTTCTAGCTTAATTGCTGTGACATAAAGCTATTCTAGTACTGTGCTTCCAGCTTAATTGCTGTGTTGAGATACACCAACCTAATACTATGCTTCTAACTTAATTGATGTGACATAAAGCCAGTCTAGTACTGTGCTTCCAGCTTAATTTTTGTGTTGAGATACACCAGCCTAGTACTATGCTTCTAGCTTAATTGTTGTGACGTAAAGCCAATCTAGTACTGTGCTTCCAGCTTAATTGTTGTGTTGAGATACACCAACCTAGTACTGTGCTTCTAGCTTAATTGCTGTGACGTAAAGCCAATCTAGTACTGTGCTTCCAACTTAATTGTTGTGTTGAGATACACCAGCCTAGTACTATGTTTCCAACTTAATTGTTGTGATGTAAAGCCAGTCTAGTACTCTGCTTCCAGCTTAATTGCTATGTTGTGATTCCAACTTAATTGCTGTGTTGTGATTCCAGCTTAATTGCTGTGTAGTGTGCCATCCCTGTGCTGTGATGATGAGCTAGCCTTGTGATGCGATGATGTGTTTCCAGCTTAAGTGCTGTGATGCCAACCTCGTGCTGATGACATGCCAGCCTCGTTTTGTGATGATGTGCTAGCCTCGTGCTGTGACGATGTGTTTCTAGCCTCGTGTTGTGTTTCCAACCTTTGTGCTGTGATATTGTTGCCTTTGATGTCGTATCATCCTTCTGATATTATTGATGATGATGATATATTAGTATTATACTAATCCATGTTGATGCAGTTGATGATGATGATTCCACTTCATCTTCTTGCTGAAGATGATGATGATGATGCCACTTCAGCCTCTTGTTGAAGGTGATGATGATGATGCCACTTCAGCCTCTTGCTGAAGATGATGATGATGTGACTTCAGCCTCTTGCTGAGGATGATGATGATGATATTATTTCAGCTTTAATGCTGAAGATGATGATGATGAAGTTACCTTAGCCTCATGCTGATGAGGATGATGATGCTACTTCAGCTCCATGCTGTGTTGATGATGCTCCAACCTCTGTGCTGTGTTGATGATGAGAAAAACTTCCGATGATTTATAGATATGCCAATCAATGTTCCAAGATGCTATTGATAATGCTGTCCTCTCACTCACCTGATGCCATTGATGATGTTTTCCTCTCTCTCGCCTGATGTTGTTGTAGAATACTCTTCTTGTTAAGGGGGAATGTTGAAATAATGTAACTGCAAAGTGTATTCTAATTATTATTGATGTATTATTCATTAGATCAATCCCCTTTTGCAGATTGATCATGTCGGCTATTGTAAAAGACCAAATCCCCTTTTGCGGATTGGTCAAAACATAATTATAATAGGCATAATAAGAAGTCGGCCCCATAACATATTAAAGGGCCCCAGAATATATATTAAAGGTGGTTAGAACCACCCAGAAGAAGAAGTCGGCCTTGCCAGTGAAAAGACACCTCCACACGTGCCAGAGTTGTATAAATAAGGAGGCTAGCACCTCACTTAGATACAAACTCACTTGTTCATTGTGAAGCAAGTTTCGAAGCTGTAGTTGGAGAAGAGAGAGAGGGAGAGAGAGGCGCATTCTTGGGAGAGGACTTTCTGTATTTGTTTGAGTTATTTGTTGGCATTGTATTGGCTATCTACAATAAGGAAGTTTTGTTGGGTTTTCTCCCCCATGAGGGTTTCCCAGGATAAATGCTATGTCTCTTATGATTGTGTATTTCTCAGTGATCCTATATTATGCTATTGTTAACTAGTGAAATGCAAAGAACTCTAATAATATCTTAAACCTTAACATAAGAGGTTTAGGAGCTCAACCTAGAGCAGATATACACAGTCAGGAGCCTGGGAAATACTCTAACTTGGGGAGAAAAACAAATCCCCGAACCTGCTGATGAGGTCGCCGATATACAAGCAATCGCCTACCACCGAAAGAGGAAAGCCATCATTAAGAGAATCACTAAGAAGAGGAGGCTTACGTTGGATAGCTCGATTCTCATCACCACAGAGGAAAAAATGATGAGAATAGAACATGCCAAGACGTCTGAACTTATTGGCGCAGGGATGACTATCACAGAGGCCACCTTGGATAGAGCAATAAGAGATGAAAAGGAGCTCGCCGTTGCGCTAAAGGAGTTGGATCATCTGCGCTATTTGGTGAAATACTATCAGGACTCCACATAAGCCACAGTGTTTTTGAGAATTGAGTTCCAAGACGCATATGACAAATTCACAAATGAACATCACCTTTTCACTGCAGGGATAAGCGACTTCCAAGAAGACACCCTTATGGCACTAGCGACCTGCAAGGATGTGGAAAGATGGTACGAGAAGGATCACCAAACAGTGGAAATAATTGATTACATCAAGGCGGTTGAAAAGTGCTAAGACGCCGAAGAGCACGACATTCATGTGTTGAGGGAAAACAACATAGATCAACTCAGGAAAAAGGTCGAATACTGGGTGAAAATGGCCTAGGAACCTCAGCAGGAGATTCAGGAAAAATGGGTCGATTGCGAAAGGAGCCGGGTCAAGATTATTCAGGAGATGAAAGACATCGACCTCCCAGAATTCGGCTCACCCGAGGACTTTGTCAACTTGCATGACATAGTCAAACAACATGCAGAACAAGATTACACATGGACTGCAGAGATAGAAAATGTGGCGAGCATGGCGCCAGGTCAAGTACAACAGTTTATGGAGCACCTAATCAAGGCTCGAGTAGTATTGCAGCAGTTAAGTGTCAAAATAGTTAAGTATCAGGCGCGGGTAGTGAAATTAAAAGAAATCCTTTCGACCCTGATGGGTGTTCTATATGCACAAAAAAACACTAAAAACCCTCAATTAAATTGTCAACCTGGGGTAAGTAAACTTAGAGTTGTAGCACTATATGTGCCAAGGTAGAAAGGCTAGAGGTAGTATAGTCTAACTAAGGAAATGGGCTATATGAAAACTAATCTGTTCAAGAAAAGGCTATTAATGATCAAACCCTACTAAGAAACTTAAACTATTTACCCTAAGTAACTTTTGAACAAAGGATCGATGGATAGTCCTAAGAAAGCAAATGAAAACCCTACTTAAAGAAAATTAACTTAATCATGACAATAAGCAACATCAAACTATCTATTTAATCTATTTAATGAGCAATAACAACAACAAACTAGTTTAATTAACCTATTCAAATTCAATAAGCAACTATCCTATTAAAGCAAGTAAATAGACAAGCAACTACCCTATCAAAGCAAGTAAACAAGCAAGCGATAAACTAAATAACCTATGATAACTTCTACAACAAGTAAACTAATCAAAATTATTCAATAAGCAACTAATCAAACTAATAAGCAAGTGAACTCCATTCTTAAATCAAACTTTATAATTACTTCTAATTTATAAAATGAAATCTTAATCTATTAAATTCAAAGCCTCATGACAATAAAAGTAATCAACAACTACTCTTTAATCTATGATAAGAAACTATTCTTTAATCTACCAAAGCAAGAAGACTATTCTCTAATCTACAAAAGCAAGAAAACTCAAATATAGTGTTGATGATTATGTCTCCAGTGTCTTATGATATCACGATGGAATTTAACAATTAACGATAACTCAAGAAGGATAAACTCAATATTGACTTCGTTAGAAAATTGAAAAGTATGAATTAGGCAATCTAGTGAGAACTTAGCCATTACAGAAGCAACATCAACTACCCTTCATATCCATGTGATTCTTCAATCTATGCACTAATCATCAACAATATGAAAACACTATTCTATTAAATTCAATTGCATTCTATGCTAGTGCAAGCAAATTCATACTACTTAGAAATTCATAACTGAAAACTAAACTCAATAATAAAGCTTCGAATTAAAATTTCAACCTAGATCTAAAAAGGAAATTGAATGAAATAAATTAAACTAATTCTATTTTAACAAATTAATTTGCAAATGGAAAATACTCATAAAGACATAACTTAAATCCTATTTCTATTTCAGCATATGACAAGAAATTAAATGAGAAAACTAATTAACAACTAGATAAGAAAAACTAAATAGCAATTAGATAGACAAACTAGAAATTAAAACTGAAACTAACAACTAGCCATCCACCAAAACTTGCCAAAGAAACCATAAGCTAACTACTATGTTTTCACTTTGTTTTTAAACTCTATTTCAGCATATGAAAAATCTAGCTATCATTTAATTATACACAAGGGTTAGTATATAAAACTTGAAGTTTGTTTCCTACTAATTAAGTGATCATTACATATTCACACTAGCCTTCATAATAACCTGCAAAACTGTATTGAAACAATTAAATTATGAACAACAATTTATATAGTAAATAAACACAATAAAAACTCATGTACATGAAATAAACAAAATGACGATTACACTACTCGAATTCACAAGCAAACTAACTAAATATTCACCTAGACCACTGGTGGGCCCCCTAGCAAGTCATGGCTACTCCTCAATGATGAATCACGAGCTCAAGCAACACGATTTCAACATTAAAATGAAAACACAGTTTTACACCGTTTTAGCAAAATATGTCTGAAAATGGAAAAACAGAGCTGAACTATCCTTTTGCTCTCCTCTAACTATTTGTCTCACCACAGATGTGGTATTTATAGAATTTACAAGCTGAGAGGTCGACCACTGGAAGGGTCGACCTTCTCTAAAAACAACAAATCACATTCAATGCGTCTTAACCGCTGGTGGCTTCTAGAAACAAGGTGAGCCAATAATCACCCAACATAACAACCCAATTCGAGTTGTCATAAGCTCAGTAGTAGGAGGCCATGAGCACAAAGAAAACCCATGTCTCTGATTCTCCCATCACTGGCCGCCGATATGATAACCGCCAAATCACCCATGGTTTTAGTGCAGGACAGAGTGTCGGATGGAATACCAGACAAAGTGCCGTATGGAGTACCGGATGCAAAAACGACCTGTGATTTTTCCCTGTGACACACATAATGCAAATTAGTTTCCTGAAATCATTAAAACATGTTGAATTATACTCAAAACCACCATAAAACATAAATCATACATACCTGGTATGAATTACGACGATTTAATACAAAAACTCTTCAAAAATATTCAAAACAGGAAAATGCACATACAATATCGGTCAAAAAGGATCTAATCATCATCATTAAATTAACCATATCGCGGGCCCAACATTACCCCCACACATAAGATCTTGGAGCTCCCACTGCAAACAAAAAGGAATTGCCCCTCATGACTAAGCTTGCTGAGAAGGATCAGCTTTAGAAGCTTCCCCTTCTTGCCGTGAAGATTTTGTCTTATGCCTCTTGTGTTGCTTCAATTATGCCATGAGGTTGCGGTTGGCTTTGGTCATCTCATCAACCAATCGTTGAAGGGAATTCACCTTTTCTTGGAGGATTGCATTATCATGGTGAAGATGCGTGTCCATAGTCTTCCTATCTTCCAATTGTTGCAGCAACAAAAAATTCTCTTGTTGTAATTTCTCAATGGCTGGAGCAGGATCAGATATCTCAGAGGAGGGCTTAGATCCCTTGAAATATGTAGAGTGTCTATCATTATTAGGATCTAGGGTAGGCATATGTGAGGTAGGAGTAATAGGGGGTTGATGAGGAGAAGTAGGTTCATATTTTGTCTTTCTTTGAGGCTTCAATTCGTCTGCAGACACTTCCCTAAGTCTTTTGTGAGGGCTTTCAAGATCAGAGGATACTTGGATAGGGTCTGAAGTAGTCAAAGGTTTTGCATAAGGTTTTCCTCTTGGATTGCGAGTACTCTTTCGAATAACTCCTCTATGACATCGATTAGCTCCTCTCCTATTTGTGGGAACTGTAGGAGGGTCTTGTTGAATTACTTATTGTATTTTTTTGGGTGTAGGATCAAGAGATATTGAAGGCATCCGGGGGGGGGTTAGCAATAGGCTTCTTGGTCTTTTTGCCCGATGAGGCTGTAGGGGTATCAACAAGATTCTTGGATTCTTGTTCCGGTAAAGAAATGGCTTGTGCAGGAGGGTTTGGAGTTTTCAGAGAGTGGGGTTTGGATGGAGAAATAGTCCTTAGATCAAGTGTCTTTTTGCTAGTCTTGATTGTCAAGTGAGGGTTTGCAAATTTGTAAATGAACTCATCCCAAGTTTTCCCCTGTTTTTCCAATTCGGCTAATACAAGGAGTTTGATAAGGCCATGGTGAAAGAGGCTGTTGTGGGGGTTGTTTACATTCTTCCTCACTTGAGATGACATCTTTTCCAAGCTCTTTAAAAAGTAGAAGGGGAAATTCAATGGTTTATTGAACTGAAAGTGAGCTAACAATCGAAAGTGACAGGCTTTAAAGGTGGAATATATACCTTCACATGTAATTAACCTAGTGATGAATATGAGAGGGTTTATTAGCTCCTCTTTTATCCACTCCTTGGAGTATCCTTTAGCTCTAGAGATGTTCTGAAATTCTGGTTTAAAAACCGTGTTATAGCTTGATCGTGGCAACTAGTAGTTTTTAAACCATCTATCCCCCATTATTGGAAGATTTGTGGCTGCGACTATGGACTCCTCCGAGACCCCAAAGGTGAGAGACCCCACGCGTGCTGTCTTCCCATCAAAATGGAGGGAAAATTGCATTGAAATTTCATCATCGTGGCCCTGCAAGTGGGACAAAAATGACCCCCATCCTGTGCGAAAAAATACTTCCCTGCATTGTGAAAACTCAGGGATGGCAAAAAGGTTTGTGTAGGAAGACGACTCATACTATTTGGGCATTGTGATGGTGTGAATGAATGGTCAGAAGTTGAAATTCATAGAGGATAGGGAAATCGAGCCAAGGAATGGCATGATTGAGCAGAGGCCTAGCACAATTAAACAGGGGAACGAAATGAACAGAGGCTGAGCATGTTTAAAAATAGGGGTGAACGAAAATGAGTAGAGGTGAATTAGAATGAGCAGAGGTGAGTGTGAAGAATAATGGGATAACCCGATTCCGTTTATGAGTGTGCCTAGGGTGGAAATGGTTGCACACATGCATGAACGAGTTTCCATGTGTGAGCGATTTTGAATTTGAAGGCATGTTTTTTGGGGAAATCATAATGATAATAAGTTAGATCAATGTCCAAGTCTTTTGACTTGGACATTTGATCATGAAAATGTCTAAGGTTTGCATCATTCAATCTTGATTGGCATGAACTAATTCAATTAAAATCCATTGATTCCTGGTTACCTGAAATTGTGGACAATTACTGGTGTATATTTTCATATGGCACTTCGTTTGACACCTCATACGACACTTCATATAACACCTCATACGTCACTTCATATGACACTCCATATGGAACTCCATATGGTACCTCTGTGCGAAATGCATTTTTACCTCCTGTAATGGATAACTTGCAGTCTTGGAATGATTTTGACAGTCACAATGATTAGAAGCAGAGGCAGAGTGTTCTATTATTATTGATTTTTCCACTATGCTTACTCAATCCACTCACATAAGACATGTAATTTCAATTCTGCAATGAACACCCTGTAACGAAAATAAACCAATAAAGTGGTTTGTGAAGGATATGTACAACAATTTATAGCACACTAGGATTAACATTTCAAAAAAAATAAAATCACTGCTGATGTAATAGCCTATATAATGAAAACAATACACATAAATTTTTACAAATATTCACTTCTTCTAGGCAATGCTATCATTTGTCAACTCATGAAACCCTCTTACACCCTCAGAGACTGGCCCTCCATCTTTTAATATTTTAGTATAAGATTGCTTTGTGCAACAAGATGTGGGGACAGCTCTGAAAAACAACTTTTTCTTTCTTTTTTTAATTGGGATGGTATTTATGTTAGAGGGTGGATTTCCATTATATATTCCTTAGTGATTGTCCTGATGTAAGGGGTACTTAAACGGATGTGGCCTATCTAAAGATATGATATAATCAAGCTTTTTAGTGTGTAGTGGATGGTACCATTGGAAAAAAATAGAAAGGTATCTTTAGGCTGAACTCACTTTCTTCTTTTTTTAAGTTATTGTGATGTTTCCATGGCTAACCGCTAATCATACCTCCTTGTTACTCTTTCATAAAGATACTTTACTCACTTACTCAGGTTTCTTGGGAAAACTGTACGAGAGACCTCTAAGCTTAATGGTTACAGTATCACTTCCTTATATAGTGGTGAAGATTTTCAAGAGCAACTGCTTTTTAAAATGCCTTAAGAAAAATATAAGATGGAATTTTTTGCAAAAATATGGCTAATTACAACAAGTCATTATTCATTTGATGCTTAACAGACAACAAGGTTCAAGTGTAACAATGTTTTGAAGAAAAATCCTTCTTTTATATTTCCTTGAAATTGTCTACTCCTGGTGAAATAAATAACTACATAAATCTCTAGGATTGCTTATTAACAAAATTCAAAATATTTACATATGTACAGTAGAAAAAATTCAAAAAATATTCAAGAACAAGGTGGGGACTTCCCCATCTACTAAGGCCAATGCCTTGTTAGTTGACATATCCTGTAGAAAATCTTCTTTGGAAATGGGCTTATGATAAAATTTGAGTCGGTGTCCATTTACTACAAAGGAGACTTGTTCATCGTCATTTGTTTTGATTTTCACAACTCCATTGTCATATACAGTGACTACCTTGTAAGGACCCAACCATCGGGTGGTGAGTTTTCCTTTGAAGGTTTCAAATCGGGAATCAAACAACAAAGCCCAATCACTAGGTTGGAAGTGTTTCTTTTTAATAAATTGTCATGCCACTTGCTCCTCTAGTTTTGGACTAACATTGTTTGTTGGATGGAATCTTGCCTGATCTCATCCAACTCATTCAATTGTAGGGATTGTTGTTTCTGAGCCTCATCTAAGTTTAATCCCAAATCTGCAGCAATACAGAAGGTCCTTACTTGGAATTCTATTGGTAGAAGTACTTGTTTCCCGTACACTAGCTCATAAGGGGTATGTCCGATGGTGTTTCTCTAGCTGGTCCAGTAAGCCCACAAAGCCTCTGGAAGCCTGTCATCCCAATCCCGGTGATGTAATTGAACAATCTTGGTTAAGATAGCTTCCAGAACTTTGTTTGTAGACTCTACCTGACCATTAGCTTGCGGGTGGTATGGAGAAGATTTACATTGTTTAATCCCATATTTCTCTGTGAGCTCTCTCATCAGCTTGAAAGTGAATTGAGTGCCTTGGTCTGTAACAATTTCACGAGGGACACCGAAGCGAGTAAAGATGTCTTCATAGATGAATTCAACAACGGATTTTTCTGTAGCCCTAAATGTTAAGCCCTAATATTGGCTCATTAACCCTTAATTGGGGCATATTAGATTAGTAATTTTATTTTATTTATGTCGGCTTTCGGCCATTAGTTGTAATTATACCTCCTAGTCTCCTATATATA
>ML784139.1:79360-118615 GCA_009831015.1 Picea engelmannii | reverse complement strand
GTAAAAATATGGCTATGGCTACTAGAAGGACCAATCCTAACATCTATAGAGAGAACAATGCTAGGCCAATAGTAACCCAAATGTAGAACAATGCTAGGACAATAGGGATTTTTCCTCTACCCACTTGGAGACATAATCTGTACAAACCAGAATATAGTTTTTCTTATGAGACATGGGTGAAATTGGTCCTACAAAGTAAAGGGCCCATTTTTCGAAAGGTTCTATCATAAATTGGGCACACAAGGGAATTTCTTTAGTTGACGTAGGTCTTCCTATCGTTTGGCAACTATGAAAATTCCTCACATACTTGGAAGCATCTTTGAAAATGCTAGGCCAATAGTAACCCAAATGTAACACCTTATATGTTGTACGTTTGTCAGAAAAATGGGCACCATGGTCCATCATGACAACTTCATAGTATTTCTGGTACCTCGTCTTCTCGAACACATCTACGAATAATCAAATCAGGACCTGTATGGAAAAGGTCATGGCCAACCCAAGAGAAATTAGCACTTTGCGTGATAATTTTACGTTTTTCATGAGGTGACAAATGAGATGGTAACTTCCTAGTAGCCAGATAGTTTTCCACAACCACAAACCATGGGGTATTTATAGAGAGGGAAAAAAGGTGCTCGTCTGGGAAACTATCATCTATAGGAATATCATCATCCTCATTTTTTATTCGTGAAAGAAAATCAACTACCAAATTCTCCTTTCCAGGTCGGTCAAGAACGGTGATGTTAAACTCTTGCAATAACAGAAGCCACCTAGTCACTTGGCCATTAGTTATGGGTTTATTCATGAGAAATCTAATGGAGGAATGATCTGTATGTACAAATACTTCGTAACCTGTAATGTAATGGCAAAACTTATTGATAACATGAACTACTGCCAAGAATTCCTTCTCGGTAACTGTGTAGTTTAGCTCGACAGGGGACAAGTTCTTGCTCACAAAATAAATGGCATAAGACTGCTGGTCCTCTTTCTGCCCTAATACTCCTCCTATTGCGGTGTCGCAGGCATTAGTGGATATGTGGAATGGTAGATCCCAATTGGGTCCCCTAAGAACTGGTGCCACATACAACTTATATTTCAGGGTTTCAAAGGCAGTTTGACACTGCTCAGTCCAAGCAAAAGCAACATCCTTTATTAACAATCCAAACATAGGTGCAACAATCTTTGTAAAATTTTCAATAAACCGCCGGTAGTATCCGGCATGTCCAAGAAATCTTCTCACCTCTTTCTAAGTTTTGGGGGGTGAAAGTCTGACGATGAACTCAATTTTTGCAGGATCGACTTTGATCCCTTCAGATGAAACATGATGTCCTAGAACCACTCCTTCAGTTAACAACATTTTTCATTTTTCATGACTTAGAGAAAGGTTCATTTCTTGGCATATGATAAGGACTTTTTCTAAGTTATCTAAGGCTCCCTGGTAAGTATTTCCATATACCATATTTCATGAATAAGATCAACAAATATCCCTAATACTACTCGTTGAAATGTGGCAGGAGCATTACACAATCCAAATGGCAATGCCCTATAGGAATAGGTTCCCCAAGGACAGGTAAAGGTGGTCTTGTCCTAGTCCTCGGGTGCTATGCGAATTTGATTGTACCCGCTGTACCCATCTAAAAAGGAGAAATACTTCTTTCTAGATAGGGTATCCAAAACTTGGTCGATAAAAGGAAGAGGAAAGTAATCCTTTAGAGTGGCTTTGTTGCGCTCTAGAAAATCAACACAAATTCTCCATTTCCCGGTCACTTTCTTTGGAACCACTACAAGCAGGGATACCCACTTACTGTCGGAGATAGGATAAATAAATCCAACATTTAGTAACTTTTGTATCTCCTCTTTTACTATATCTTTGAGTGTTGGGTTCATCCTTCTCCAGGGTTGCCTAACAGGTGTTACTTCCCCCTGGGTATATATGTGATGGATGCATGTGTTAGGGTGTCTACCCTTCATGTCAATGTATTCCCAGGTGAATGATCCTGATTGTTCTTTAAGGATACTTACTAACTGTTTTTGTTGGTTGCATCTAACCCAGAGTTTATATGCAAAAATTTTCCTGGGCTAATCTCGTATGGCATGGTATAAGACATGGCAGACTCATCTATCTCGAAGATAAAAGATGTCGAAGACAAAATGGATGGGTCTAGTTGTTCCTAAAATTATTCCCCAAACATGTACTCAAATTGGAGAAAAGATTGTGGAAAATCAACACACGTGATAGCAACAATGAACTAGTTTAGCACATTTTCCATTGTGTGCTCCTGAAGTGCCCAGGCATGGTCACTTGGAAATACAGGTTCTTCCCAGTCCTCATTCTCGTATGGACATTCAAGCCACCATAGATTCTCCATGATAGGTTGGGCTGGAGGGTATATGGTGAGCTTCTAGATAGAGAGTCCATTTGAGATGGTCATTTATCCCTCTCTACATCCAATAAATGCATTGGTTGTAGATAACCAAGGTCTTCCCAAAATGATGGGATGACCTTTGGTAGGATACTTTGACTGAATGACAAGAAAGTCTACTGGGTACTCCCATGAGGCTAAAGTAACTATGATATCGTCCAAAATTTCTTCAGGTATAACCCTAGTCTTCTTTGCTAATTCCAAAATGGTTGGGGTAGGTCTAAGAAGAGGTTTTAACTGTAATTTCTCCAAGGTAGTAGCGGTCATAACATTGATGGATACCCCTAGGTCTATGAGAGTGTTTCCAATGGAGACCTCATTAATGGTTATGACCACTACAGGGTTTCCTGGGTTCCCATATTTTGCTAGCTTCGGCTGCTCTGATATGTATTCAGAAAGTTCTCCTATCAAATGTACTGTAGGAGGGTCCTTTTGCTTCCTACCTGGATTCTTAATTAACAATTATTTGACTACCTTACTGTAGATTGGAATATTCTTAATGGCTTGTAGCAAGGGAATATTGACACAAATATTCTTCAATTAATTTAAGATGTCAAATTCTGGTCGGGTGGTAGGTTTCTCGATTACTAATCTGTCTGGATAAGGAGGGGCCTTCATAATTTGTGCAGGTTCATTTTGGGGAAGCTTGGGTTCTTGGTCCTTAGGAATAATAACATCTTCCCACATAGTGTCATCCGTAGGTTGTTTGGGGGTTTCCTCGTCTTCTTCTTTCTGGATGACTGTTGAAGGTCTCTGCCTGTCCAGAAATTTTCTCGACCTTAGTTGAATCTCCTGTAATGGAACAGGAATAATAACATATGTCGGGAAAGCCTGCATCTCAACATTGTGAAGAGGTTGAGTGGGCTTATTATTCATATTGGGCACTAGTTGTGCCGGTAATAGTTTTGGTCTTGGGGAGCTTGCATTATGATATTGTTGCGGTTGTTGTTGTGGAATAGGAGGTAAAGGTCATGGAACATAACCTGGTAGAAGCTGCAAAGTGTTAGGTGGAAACTGAGGATAAGGATGGTTGGACATAGGGACAAGTGGAGCTTGAGGGTTTCCTTGGTTATGCCCTCCTCTCCATCCTTGAAGCTAAGGATGTTGGTACTGTGTAGACTAGTTTTTCCAACCTGGTGAGTTCAGCTGTTGTTGTTGATAATAGGGTGGAACTTGAGATTGTGGATCTGGGTATGTGGGCTGGTTCCTAGGCTGCCATGGCCTCCTAGGTGCATAAGAGGATTCCCCAGGATCCCCACTCCTATAGATGGCTAACAACTGGGCAATGATGGAAATTTCTCAGTTGAATGGTCTTCTGTGCAGAAGCCACAAACTGAAATGTTATCTAATGGGAATTCCCTTGAGGAATGCTTCCTCCCGCATCTTGGGCAATACATGCTCATTGCTGCATTTTCCTCCTCCTGTTTCTTTTTAATTTTTGGGGTGTCTAACTGGGAACCTATTGTGCTTAAGATATCTATATTGAAGTTCTCTAAAAGGTTCCCTATCTATTCTCTTGTGATACCACATGAAATAACTGGTTTTGAGTTTCTATTATAAGGGTCTCGAACATTCTTTCCTATTTTAGCTCTACTCCTCGAGTAATTCTTACACATTTCACATATTTCGACAAATGGTTTATGCGAGATGTCACTTGATGCCATCAGGTTAAGCATATCTAGGTATTCTTCTGAAATTCCCTTAAGGAAAAGATCCCCAACTGCATCCTTTGGGAGGTCATGGTATTTTGACTTCTGGGAGATGTATGCAAACCGTTCCATATAGTTGTCAAGATTCTCATCTTCTAATTGTTGGATTTTAAAGATGTCATTATGAGACTCCTTGGTCTTGTAGTAGTCTTGGTACTTCTTAAGAAAGATGTCTTTCATGGCTTCCCAAGACCTAATACTGGATTCTCCCAACCCCATGAACCATCTTAGTGCAGAGTCCTTGAGGGTGGCAGGAAAGAGTTTTAGTTTCTGGGCATCTTGTAAGTAGTTGTAGCTTTTACACAAGATGTCAAACTCAAATAGGAAGGTATCTAGATCTTCACTACTTTTACCGTAAAAGGTGGGCATTACTGAGAGGGGAATATTTTCATATTGACATTTGGGGTGGTGTCCAAAATTGGAAACCAGAAGGTAGTTTCGGTTTGGTTTCCAACTTCTTCTTCCTCCCTGTGTCTTACATTGTTATGATCCTCCCGATCATCCATACTGATTTGGTTTCCAAAAAGAGAGTACTTAAGTGGTTTTATTCTTGAAGAGAACAAGGTATCCCTCTGATGGGAAGGTCTTCCTACTATTTGGTTGTCTGGGACTCTACTTGAGCCGGTTGAGATTATTGGTGCTAAAGTTTCTGTGTCAACTTGAGAGACAATTATGTTGGTTGAACTACCAAACAAGGTATTCACCTGTTCAGGGTCTATGATGTCTTCAAAGTTAGGATCTCCTGATGGTGGTAAGAAAAAAAACTTTTTATTGTTTGGTTCAGTGGAAGGCTCGAGTGGTATTGCCTCCTGTCCCAATATTATTGATGCTTCAATTTTCTGTTCTATAGTGCTCCCTGTCTTAGTCTCGTCAGATACTACTTTAGCTCTTCGGGTTGAACTAGTTCCTGTTTTTCAGTATCGGTCTACGAAATTTATGAGTGGATTTAGATTTAATGTATCTACCTTTTGGGTCTCTAGGTCTGTTCATGAAAGCAAATAAAAACAAAAAGAAAAACTACCATTGGGTTTGGGGAAACCTGCTATAACGGATGCATAGGTTCTTACCTATCGTCTTAAAGTTCCCCCACCACCAAACTAATGCTAAGGTTCTTAGAAATGATCTATGTCCTAACTATTTCCTACCTTGAGACAACTCCCCGACAACGACGCCAAAAATGATGGGTGTTCTATATGCACACAAAAACACTAAAAACCCTTAATTAAATTGTCAACCCGGGGTAAGTAAACTTAGAGTTGTAGCACTATATGTGCCAAGGAAGAAAATCTAGAGGTAGTATAGTCTAACTAAGGAAATGGGCTATCTGAGAACTAATCTATTCAAGCAAAGGCTATTAATGATCAAACCCTACTAAAAAACTTAAACTATTTACCCTAAGTAACTTTTGAACAAAGGATCGATGGATAGTCCTAAGAAAGCAAATGAAAATCCTACTTAAAGCAAATTAACTTAATCATGAAAATAAGCAAAATCAAACTATCTATTTAATCTATTTAATGAAAATAAGCAAAATTGCAACCTAGATCTAAAAAGGAAATTGCATGAAATAAATTAAACTAATTCTATTTTAACAAATTAATTTGCAAATGGAAAATACTCATAAAGACATAACTTAAATCCTATTTCTATTTCAGCACATGACAAGAAATTAAATGAGCAAACTAATTAACAACTAGATAAGCAAAACTAAATAGCAATTAAATAGACAAACTAGAAATGAAAACTGAAACTAACAACTATCCATCCATTGAAACTTGCCAAAGAAACCATAAACTAACTACTCTGTTTTAACTTTGTTTTTAAACTCTATTTCAACATATGAAAAATCTAGCTATCATCTAATTATACACAAGGGATAGTATCTAAAACTTGCAAGTTTGTTTCCTACTAATTAAGAGATCATTACATATTCACACTAGCCTTCATAATAACCTGCAAAACTGTACTGAAACAATTAAATTATGAACAACAATTTATACATTAAATAAACACAATAAAAACTCATGTACAGGAAATAAAAAAAAATGACGATTACACTACTCAAATTCACAAAAAAACTAACTAAATATTCACCCAGACCACTGGTGGGCTCCCTAGCAGGTCGTGGCTACTCCTCAATGATGAATCACGAGCTCAAGCAACACGATTTCAACATTAAAATGAAAACACAATTTTACACCGTTTTAGCAAAATATGTCTGAAAATGGAAAAACAGAGCCGAACTATCCTTTTGCTCTCCTCTAACTATTTGTCTGACCACTGATGTGGTATTTATAGAATTTAAAAGCTGAGAGGTCGACCACTGGAAAGGTCGACCTCCTCTAAAAACAACAAATCGCATTCAATGTGTCTTAACCGCCGGTGGCTTCTAGAAACAAGACGAGCCAATAATCGCCCAGCATAACAATCCAATTCGAGTTGTCAGAAGCTCAATAGACGGAGGCCATGAGCACACAGAAAAACCATGTCTCTGATTCGCCCATCGCTGGCTGTCGATATGATAACCGCCAAATCGCCCATGGTTTTAGTGCAAGACAAAGTGCCGGACAGAGTGCTGGATGGAGTACCGAACGGAGTGCCGGATGGAGTACCAGATGGAGTGGGATGGAGTACCGGACAGAGTACCGGATGGAGTACCGGACGGAGTGCTGGATGGAGTACCGGACGGAGTGTTAGATGCAAAAACGACCTGCGATTTTTCCCTGTGACCCACAGAATGCGAATTAGTTTCCTGAAATCATTAAAACATGCTAAATTATACTCAGAACCATCATAAACCATAAATAATACATACTTGGTATGAATCACGACGATTTAATACAAAAACTATTCAAAACTCTTCAAAATAGGAAAATGCACATACAATATCGGCCAAAAAGGATCTAATCATCATCATTAAATTAACCATATTGTAGGCCCAACAACCCCGATGGACCAACACAGATTCCCGTATGCCAACACATGCGATGAACTCTTCGTTAAATGGTCAGATTATGAGAAGATTCATCCACTTCAGTGAAACTATTTGATGACTCTTAAAAGACAGAGAGATGGAAGTGCCATGTGGCGATTTGTTTTACTTAGCTTGCACTTTTGATAGTTATTTTTAGTTAATGATTCATTATAAATAAGAGGATCGAACAAGAGGTCGATGGTTTTTGTAAAGACCCTCATTTTTTGAATTGTAAAGAACTATTTCTGAACTACCTTAATTGAGAAGTCCTGTTTAGGACCAGTGACAAACTTCTGTTTTTCATCAAAGGCGTGATATGATTGGATTGAGGAGGAACTACTTCCAACTTTATTTCAGTAATTGATGATGTGACGAGTAAGAGCTATGAATCTATTGATAAGTTATCTTTCTTAATATTTTTGCAGCTCTTGTTCTTAATGATGGAAAGCAAATCGTTGTGTTAATGTGTGATTAATGATTAGAGCTAAGGAAACTATTTTTCTTGCCATCATCTTATTGCATGTGTATTTTCTTTACGATAATTGTATCTGAGGCAATAATTGGAATGCCAACAAGTTAATGTATTAATACTAGGCTTGTCACATGTGTGAATATATTTGTCTGCATGCTTGAGCACTAGGGTTATCCCAAGCTCAACCTTCTCTAGTAGTTAAGAAACCCCCTTTTTTAGCTGGTTTATGCCAACACCCATCTTCTAATTAGACCCATCTAATAAGAGAAAATACAAAAAATAATGTTCAAACCGAAGGAGGAACTTTCATAAGAAGATATCATGTCAATCACTACGTAAATCCCATCGATAAATCGGCCGGATCGAAAGATCTGGAGAACCATTCCACCATCAAATGCTGCAGAGTCTAATTGGGCCTCTGTGGCGGGTTTGGTTCCTGTTGTTGAGTTAAAGGGATTTAGGACCCCTCAACACACATGTATAGTGTTATAGCCCTTTCATATCCAACCACATCATGGTATCACACATGGCTGGCCCTATTCGCATCCATTCTATAATAGGAGTATATCTTTTGATTGCCTTGGTTATGAATTCATAAGCAATATAACATACCATACTATTAAATTTCACATGATTTCATTTATCATCAACTAGGCCTTATATGTATTCAAGGCACTTTGCCTTTACCACATCCAGTGGAATGTCATGCTCATAATACATGTCAATTCAAATATTGAATTCTGACTCGGGGAATTCTTACCTCAATTCCCTTCAGCATTATGCATCATAAGCAACCAAATGCATACCTTCATGGTTGTTATCAATTACTTGATAATAAACGATTGCATGGTATTTCATAGAAGCTCCCAAGCTCTCTTCACCACCCTCTTGATCATCATTTTTCCATCCGCATTATGTCTTCATATGGATGGTTTCCATATGCAACAACAACATCATCACTTTTATTCATGCTATAAATTTTTCTTGGATACATAATCCATCATTAGTCACATTCAAATATAAAAACAACTTTATTCCATACATATAACAACAAACTACCCTTATTCTATAATCCATATGCATGTATAGGCATTCTCAAATGTATGTCAATATGCACCAATCATTCAATCTTGTCATGCCTACTAGTGCACATGCATTCTATCCTTCCTATATACATTTTGCATCACTTTTAGCATGTTTTCCAATGCATATTTATTCTAGCTTTATTTTTATTTCTATGTGTTGTAGATGACTATCCTTGAATTCATCTAGATCCTTGTTGCCCTATGTGCCCTCATTCTATTCATTTGTGCCATGTTTCTTCTTGCTGAACACCTTCTAGCCAAATCCAACTTGGCATTTTTGCAATTCTAGCCAATATGTCCTACTTTCAACTACTTCCACTCAAACTATCATGCCCCACCTATCATTATTCCTTAATGTTGTATAAGCATCACTCTAGCTAAAAAATTATTCCTATGAATACTATTAGAAATAAGTAATTGGTTTATAGCTTGCAACTCTTTTCCAGGAATTCCTATGTTCTCACATAGAGATGACTCACCCATCTCAAGAGTCACACATCACCTCATGAGATTCTTTCCCTCTTTTCCAACAAGCTTTGTTGCCATAAATACAATTTTACATTCAAGGTGAATGAGTCTCCCTTATCTACCAATGCCTACTAAAGACATCCTTCACCTGTTGGATTCATGTTTCATGTGAGAATCCATGTTGGTATGTATCTACAAGAAATTCAGACCCTGTAGTAGCTGAATATCGATTTTGACTCTACTCTTCCAAATCCCTTATCAAAATTTTATTTCCTACTATGTAGCTTTGCACTTCCCTATGTAGCTCTTTATTATCTCAACCAACTCTAAAATCTCAACCCTGCTTCCATGTCCATTGGACCTTGGAATCATAATCCACAATAGACCCACACAATCCTTATTTAAGTAATTTGATCCTCTTATTAATAGGCCTTTGACATAACATTCTATCCTTGAGTGTTCCCCTTCTCATCAACAATTACCTTGTAATTAAAAATTCAACCCATTTTTATTGCCAAGCTAATTCACTCCAAATGTGCCTCTACCATTTGGAAATATTTTTCCAAGATTGACATTGTTTGTAAAACTTTCATATTGAGCAATTGCAAGGTTCACAGAGTCCAATTTTCCATTTTCTTGTAGCTTTATGAAAAAACTATATGCTTCCTTAGAGAACTTGATATTTCTGTTATATTGTCCTCTAGATTACCTTTCCAATGGTTGTACTCATGCCTCGTTCTGAGATTTGAGTTTTGAGCTAAAAGTTATATCTTTTTGAATTTTGCAATTTTTTTTTTACTCAATTATGCCCCATACTCAGTGGTTTGATTTAATCGAAAGACCGTCTTCTGCCATTTGTAACAAAAAATATGTCAGGAATCAATTTTTTTTATATTGGGTGTAGATAGGATTTATGATTGTGAATATACATCAATTTTCGGATTCAGAATATGTTTCTCCAATCAAATTTTGTATAAATTTGGAATTGGTGACTTCGCACTTTTTACAATTCCTCGAGACTTGGAATTTTTAGGAAAAATTGGCTTCTCCCAAACAGAACAAAACAGAGGGAAAATTCCCTAAGACAAAGTTGTCTAGATTGTTGATAAGGTAAAATGTCAACAAAATAAAATTTTCCAAATCTGTGATATGGGGTCCCTTTTCCTCCTCCAAATATTTCAAAAATCCCTAAAAAGTGTCAAGGAATAATGGTTTTTGGCCTATTTCCTCATATCTACACCAAAACCTTTGGAATTTGACCAAAAATTCAACTGGGTAGCTTCATGCCTAAATGTTGGATTCCCTATAAATATGTCACCTTTATCTGGGCCCCGGTTACTAAGCACAACCAAAATCTTTAAAAACCACTATTTTGCATATTCTGGAAAATTTAAGAAGAAATGGCCAATGGCCCTCAATGACACTTTCGTAGGATTTGAATATGTAGACACACCCTTTGAATTTCATTTGATTCTATTTTTTTATGCTCTTGATATGGCCAGAACGAGTTTTTGTCTCCAAACTTGTTTATTTATTTATCTTTTCAATCCTTGGTTTTCTTTCTCCTTTCATTTCCTCCTTTTACTCTTCTTCTCTGATTGCCTTCTTCTCTTCTTCTCTCTTTATTTATCTTCTATTCTTATCCTTTTTTCCCCTTCCTCGAAGATCACTAAAAACCCTTCGTCAACGGTCAATGAAATCCTTGTATCGACGATTAGTGAAATCCTTTGTATCAACTATTGGCAAAATCCTTCTATCAACAATTGATGAAAGCCTATGTATCAACGATTAGAGAAAACCTTCTATTGATAATCAACAAAATACTTTCTATCGATGATTGATAAAAACCTTCTATCGACAACTGGTAAAATCCTTTGTATCATTAATCGACGAAATCCTTTGTATCGATGATCGACAAAATCCATTGTATTGGAAATTAGGAAAATCCTTCTATTGATGATTGAAAAAAGCCTTCCACCAACGATTGGGGAAATCTTTTGTATCAACGATCGAAAAAAACCTTCTATTGGCAATTGGCGAAATATTTTCTATCAACGATCAATGAATTCCTTCTATCAACGAATGACAAAATCCTTTGTATAAGCAATCGATAAAAAGTCTACTTTTTTCATGACCTCCAAAAAACTCCATCAGTGATCATGAATCTTGGAAAAACTACATCAACAATATCAACTTTTCTTCACGTTGTTGAACTTGTTTAATTTAGAAATTTCACCAAATCCACATTATATATGGACTGTTGATTTCAAGATCCATGTGATCTCAATCATCTATCCACTAAACTTCATCAAACTCTGAAATTTTTCAGCAACTTCCATTTTTCTCCAATGGGGATTGCGTCTTTTCTTCTTCATCTAACTAAGTTTTGTTCCCACTTCTCCCAATTTCGCCAAACTCCAAATTTTTTATGCAAACCATGAAATTGTCTTTGGTGAACTTGAAAAATTTAACTAACCCAAAATGAATCTCCACCATTGATTTTTGATATCCTATTGATCTGGGTCGTTGATTCTCCAAACTTCATAGTTGCCATGAAACCATGAAATTCGACCTCCCAAACCTTTTTTTTTTTTTTAACTCTGCGACTTGCAAATCAATTTCATTAATTATCTCTTCAACCTTTCTGAGTGCAAATTCGATTTGAATTTTCTTAGAAATTTGGGGATTTCCCTATGATTTTAAAACTTTCCCCAAAATCAACACAGATCAAACTCTGCAATGACAAATTTACCAATTTTGTGTTGGTCTCTAGCCCATGCAAGTCTAGTGTTGAACCAAAAGCTATGATACCAATCTGTAACATACCCAATGCCCTATTGGGCCATGTTACTACAAAAATGACTTATCATAACTCTGATAGAAAATTAAACAATACATGCCTGCAACATGCCATACAAACTCATGCAACTGATAACATATTAAAAACCATGAATGCAAATTATTAATGCATACATAACATTCAATAATTACATAAAACATATTCACAACAGAATGAAACATAAGAAAAATCACAAAACACTTATCTCTTGGTAAATCACCAACTGGATGCATACAAAGGATGTTCCTCCCAACTGTAGGCTCCATTGTTTCATTTATCTCAACAAGAGGTCATCGTGTTGGGGCAATGAATCCATAAGGAGGTATGACTCTCATGGTTGGCCACTATCCTTAGACAATTCAATTACCAATATTTCTAACTCAAGAAACAATTCCAACCAACCAACTTTCTTACCCCTCGACCTGCACAACCCAAGAAATGGAATCCCCTCCTATACCACGTAGTCCCTCATTCTATCCCACTTCCTTCCAGGGTCCAACACAAGGTTGGATATAAAATATAACAACTAGACACTCTAGGAATTCTTAGTTGTTGAAAGAGTTCTCACAACATCCTTCTCAAGGGTCTTGATCCATTTCCTTAATAAGACATACATTTTCAAGCACACAACCTAATTTTTAGCATAAAACTTAGCCCGACAAGGATTCTTTCATACATGTCATGGCTGGTGTTCTTTTTAAGCGCCAAGCTCTCCCTTGTTGTCCAAAAATCAACACTGTAGAAACCATCTCCCCTCCTACTCAAATTTCCTTCTTCTCCCATGCTTGCTTGACTCTCACTCTTCTCCAAATAATTGCTTGATGCTCACACTTACCCCATGCTTGCTTGTACTTGTCCCATGCTATCACAACTATGTGAGTGGACTCCCTCACCCAACCTCTTACATGAATTCAATGATTGAGTGTCTAATAAGTCAAAGAGAGGATTAGTTGGAATTGACACATTAACTTAGGGAAATGACATGGGTTTTCCCTTGGATCTTCTTTAACTCCCTCTCTTGTGGAATCATAGCCCCCCAACATCATTGTCCCTCTCTTATTGCAACCAACAATGTATTTTTATTAATAATTAAATTGTACAATTTACATATCTTGGCCCTCGACCATATCGATCAATATAAACTCTCCGACCCGAAACATATTGGCTTACCAACCTAAATCACATTTGTACAGTTACATTAAAGTTGTAAGATTTGGCTGAAAATCCACCCAAGAATGGAAATGAATGAAGGAAATAAAATCTATAAATCAAAATGAGTGAGAATAAATTGTATTCCACTCAAAAGAATGCAAAGAATACAATAAAAATGAGATTCTCATATGAGAGCGATGGGTGAGTATATATAGGATTTACCACCCAAGAGACTAAAAACACAACCAATATGGGATAAAGTAAAAATGTCCCTAAGTAAACTTAACCCAGTGTGAAGAGAGATAAAGTGGAGAACTAGCTAAGAAAGAACTAGATAGATAAAGGAATCGATTCACACTAACACCTCCCCTTTAGTGCAACTTAGGGGAAATGTAAATAAAGATGCAAACAAGGGTCCCAACTATAAGGCCTGATGAGGTACCCATGTACACAATATCCCCTCAAACAGAAAAGGAAGGAGAAAACCCAGTGGAAAAAAACTCCCCCCCATGAGAGGATGAAGGAATAAGGGATAAGTGACCCCCTAGAAGAAATGTCCCACACCCCTAAGAGAGATTGAAGATGGACATACTTTATCTTAGTGAAGAGTTTGGTGAAGATTTATGCAACCTACTTTGTTGTAGGACAATAACACAAATAGATGACATGCTTGTGAATCAACCCCATGAGAAAATTCACATGGATCTTGATGTGTTTGGTCCATTGATGATGAGTCATATTCTTCAAGATCTGGATGGTGTTCTGGTTGTCACAATAGATGGCTGATGGATTTTGAAAAGTGATGACAAGTTCAGTGGGGATATTCTAAAGTGAAATAGCCTCAATGGCGACATTCATAGCCCCTTGATACTCAACCTCAGTCGAAGAAAGAGCAATGGCATACTGCTTCCTTCTTTGCCAAAAAATGGGACTGAAACTAAGGTGAACACTGTATCTAGTTGTATAATTGCGATCATCAACATCACCAACTGAATCAAAATCCATGTATCCAATCAAATCTAAACATTTTCTCACTGCATAGTGAATCTCGTTCCTGTGAGTTCCCTGTATGTAGTGCATAATGTGTTTGGAAACCTTCCAGTGAAGATCATGTGGCTCCATCATGAAGCATGAAACAATTCCAACTGCAAATGAAATGTCGGGGCAAATACGATTCAAGTAGATAGGTCTTCCAATAAGTCGATGATACAAAGTGGAATCAACTAGTGGTGTGGAACACTTCACTTCAATATTGATTCAAAACAGAAAGGGAGTCGGTGTAAGCTTACAATCAACCATGTGAAAAATGAGCTAGAAGATTAAGAAGATACTTGGGCTGTGCAAGAGAGATACCAAAAGAGGATCGAGTGATCTCAATCCCAATAAAATAGTGCAAAAGACCCCCAAGTCAGTCATGGAAAACTTGTCATGAAAATCGATTTTGACGCTTGTAATGATGGATGAGGTGCTCTCAATAACAATTGATTCATCAACACAGAGAGCCAAGAATAGAAGAGAATCCTCCTATCTCAATATGTATACATTTGGATATGAGTGGCATCTAGAGAACACAATTGAGAGAATAAAGGAGTCCATCTTGGCATACCAAGCCCATGGGGCTTATTTGAGACCATAGAGAGACTTCCAAAATCTACAAACCAATGAAGAATATTGAAAACATCCTTGTGGTTTCTCCATGTAAATATCCTCATGTAGATCCTCATGAGGAAATGCACTCTTCACATCCATTTAATGTACAACCCAATCTTGATCTACAATAATAACAAGTATGAGGTGAATGGGTTTCATTTTGGCAATGGGAGCAAAGGTCTTGGTGTAGTCAACACCAGGAACCTCAAAAAAACATTTAGCCATGAGACATGCTTTGAACTTTTCAACTGATCCATCCAATGCAAATTTGGTCCGATAGATCCACTTACACTAGACCAATTTTCTTCCCTTAGGAAGTGGAAAACGATCCCAAGTTTTGTTCTAAATCAACGAGTTGTACTCTTCCTCTATTGTTGAATCCCACTCAACAATACCTGATGCTTCATGAAAGGACTGTGGATATGAAGTTTTGGCAATGTAGGAATGTGGAATATCTTGATGCTATAACTGATTGCTCTGAGTATTGGAAGTATCCCCCACAAGAGTGCTTACGGACTCAAGTGTCCGACAAGCCCAACGAGGGGTGGTAGTGGATCATGGAGGATGAGAATTATCATCCTCATAATCTGAACTTTGTGAAGAGGAGGATGAAACCTCGTGGTCAACTCTACAAGTAGATGAATCTAGAGGAAATTCCTCTAAGTCATTATTTGAATCGACTGTTGATGAACGAAGATGAGAGAATGAGCTAGGAGAGATTTCCTTAAATTTCACACTATGCTCATTGAATAACTCATGTGTTTGATGATCCAAGAGTTGATATCCTTTGACACCATTAGGGTAACCAACAAAGACATAAGGCCAACTCTAAGGTTCTAAGGCCTTGTGCTTCTTCAAAGGAATGCATTCCCAGGTTGGGGAGACAAAAACTCTAAAGTGTCTCACAACATGTTTCCTACCACACCAAGCTTCAAAGGTAGTGACACCCTTAAATGCCTTACACGAAACTTTGTTTTGAATGTGAGAAACATAGTTGATGGCTTCTTCCTAATACTTAAGTGCAAGGGAACGTGCATGGATCATGCAACCAACCATCTCTTTTAGGGACCTATTTTTCCTCTCTACCACACCATTTTGTGGAGGTGTATAGGGAACATTATGCTAAAGATCTATCCCTTCAAGAGTGCAAAATTGTTCAAAAAAGTGCTTCACATATTTTATACCATTATCTGTGCAAAGAATGTTGATACACTTCCCATATTGTTTCTTGGTGCAAGCCTTGAACTCTTGGAATCTATCAAAATCTTCTCCTTCTTGTCGAAGAAAGTATACCCACATGTATCTAGAAAATTCATCAATAAAAGTGAGCAAGTATCAAGCCCTACTGAAATACAAGGACATAAATAGACCTGCCATATCACTATGAACCAGATCAAGGAATTCTTAAGCCCTCCAAGACTTCCCTTTATAGAACTTGTCTTCAAGATGCTTTGTGAAGGCACAACCTGAATAAACTCCATCTAAGAAATTCAACCAAAAAAGACCTGTGACCATATCCTGCATGCTAAGTTGCTGAAGATAACGTAAGTTAAGATGGCCAAACTACTCATGACATAGATTGCTCACAAAATATAGATGGGTGAACAAATCAATAGAATGATAATCATGTACAAAATGAGAGAAAGCATACAGGTGAGACTCATGATCAACCTTACCAACTGCAATAAGTGCATTGTCTTCAAGATCCTTGATGCTGGAAAAATTTGGAGTGAACTCAACTTTTCTTCCATTATGGGTGATCTGATAGATGAAGAGAAGGTTGGTTGACATATTACGCACATAGAGGACATCCTCAAAAGTACCAATGACAACTTCAACAAAACCTTTCCTGATGACATCTACAGGAGAGTCATCCCCAATGAGAATGTGGGGCACCGAACAAGGCTTCAACAAAGAAAATTGTTCTATGACATAGTCCATGTGATGTGATGCATGCAAGTTAAGAATCCACTATTGAGAATAATCTGTAGTAAAAACAAGTGCAATTGTTTTCCCTTTCCCTGATTTGGAAAAAGGAGTACAAGACTGCTGTGAAGAAGGAAGATTAATGTTTTTTTTTTTTTTTTTCAGAATAATATTCATCCCATTGATCTACTTCTTATGACAAGAATTTTCCTCATGACCAACATTCTTGCAGTAACTTTAAGTTTGCCTACCCTTCTTTAGATAATTCCCCTTAAAATAAGAGGAGTTGGAGTCTGCTTTTGGGGTAGACGATGATCGTGCCCGATCTTTTTGTGACTTCTTCTTGGACTTATTTTGTTTCTTGTTAGGTTTCCCTAACTATTTTTGTTCCTTCGCTTGACCAACCAACAAAGCCTGAGATTGAGATGGCTTAAGGAGACCCATGGAAAGAAGATTCCCCTGCTCATGCATTAACATTTATGAAAAGGAACCAAAATAATGCATTGTATATGCAGATCCCATAATCAACCTATGAGTATGAAAGCTAGAAATAAATGTAGCATATTCAGGTCAAAGTTTAGAGAGAGTAGTTAATACAAGTTGTATGTTCTTTTTCTCTACGCCATGTGATTTACATTGGGCTCTTAGGTCTTTAAAATTTGTTACATAATCCTGGATGTTGTCAAAATACTTAGGATGAAGACTCATTAGTTCATTTTCAAGTTGATATCCCCTAACTTCATCAGTTGTCCCATAAATAGTTTTTAATTTTCCCATGCATCATGTGAATTGGTACATTCATTAATTTAAAACATCACATCAAGGGAAACTAGACTCATGAGACAACCAATATATTTTGTTTGTTCTATCATTTAGAGTACCTTTTCCTTACCATCTATGGGTTTAGTTACATTTTGTTCAACATAAGGTGTATATCCTTGTTGGATTAAGTCATTCCATGCATTTTGATTCCATGTGTTGTAGTTGTACGATGTTATCAATGGAAATTTAAATCTACTCATTTGTGAAGGAAAAGAGAGCACAAGTAGAAAGAGACGCACAAGCACAATGACACCAAGAGACCCCTCCAAATAACTCAATCAAAGATTCCCCACCCAAGAAAAATATTTTGGCACTTTATATTTAGTGCGGTAACAATTGCCACAATCAAGAGAACATTAAGTGGACTTGAGTTCAATGCCTTTACAAATCCCCAAAAGATGATTATGTGTTGAAAGTAAAATTTTGGCACAATATAAAGTGAAATAAATAGAAATACTAAAAAGAACACAAAAAATCATGCAATTTCAAAAAAAGAAGCACCTCAGTCCAAGGTCTTATGCAAAATATATGAGCCTTTGAAGTTCTCAAAATGAGAACTGCACGGTGTCATCTATGAGAATATGTAAATTCTAGAAAATCCGTGCACCGAGATATGAGCTTGCAAAGTTTGTCTTCAAAACCTAACTTGCCAATGACGAGGGGGTAGGAAATTCAAAATTCACCTTCCACCAAATTTAGCAGAACTACTGCCAAACTTAGTGAAACAGTCAATTGAAGAAACCTCTCGATATATTAGTGAAACCACTAATTTGAGTCGAATTTCTACCAAACTCAGCGAAACCACGAACTATAGAAACCTCCATATAAAGTAGCGGAACTGCCAAATTTAGTGGAACTACTGCCAAACTTCACCTTACGCAAAATTTAGCAGAATACCACCAAACTGAAGTGTGAGCTAGGGGGTCATACATGTCTATGTGAAAAAAAAAATTCCTCTCTGGACAACTTTGCCCAAAATCAACGAATGGGCAATTGATAATAGGGTTTTCAAGCCTTCTAAGCACAATGGTAGGGTCATATGTGACCCAACATGCTCCAAAATGGTGGCTCCCTGCTGGATCTAGCAACAAACCTTTGACTTCAAACCCTCGCACATCTACCTCCAGTGTCCAACTCGGACAAAATGAAAGACAAATATGGTTATCTCAACTGCTTTGGATTCAATGGTGAGATCATAATGTCTCTAGGAAGCTCCGAAAAACCTTTCATATGGAAATTCAAAAAGAGAACCCCCCCAAAAAATAGTTTTTTTTCCACACTTTTTTTATTCTCCAGATCAGTCGAGGATGCAAGAGAAGAGGACACTCATGTGCTTCGAAAAAAAAATCTCTCAAATTTCTAAAAATATTGCTAACCCACAACTCACAACCACTCTGATACCATGTAAGATTTGGTTGAAAATCCACCCAGGAATGTAAATGAATGAAGGAAAGCAAATCTAGAAATCCAAAATGAGGAAGAATAAATTGCATTCTACTCAAGAGAATGTAAAGCATGCAATGAAAATGAGATGCTCGTATGAGAGTGATGGGTGAGTATATATGGGATTTAACATCCAAGAGACTGAGAACACAACCAATATGGGATAAAGTGAAAATTTCCCTCAGTAAAATTCACCTAGTGTGAAGAGACCTAAAGAGAAGAACTAGTTAAGAAAGAACTACATAGCTAAACAATCTGCTTCACACTAACAAAAATTCACAGGGGATTAAAACTTGGATGTTAGAATAATTGTTTGGTAGATTCAAAAGTGTCTTCCAATGTAATGCCTTATTTTGTTTCTGAGATAATTAATGTTATTCCTTCCAAATGCACGACTATGATAATTCAATTAGATAGATCTGATGTGAAAGTTATGGGTGCATTGAAAGATGTAATGATCATGCTAGGTTCAGACCCCAAGGTATCTCAAGTCATTGGTATTGTAGTGGTTAATATTCCTTAAGTATATGGTTTGCTTCTAAGTAAGAATTGGTCACAAAACCTACATGGATATTTTGATACTGACTAGTCCCATTTGTGGTTATATTACAGGGGACAGAAGAATCAAATAAGTGTTGATAGCGAAGACCACATGAAACACACTGTCAGATAGTTGGAACCCTAGTCATATTTACCCTACCCCAGACATAAATGTTGATAGATTCTCTTTGCTTCGTACCCCAAACATAAATTCAAACCTTAGTCATATTTAGCCTTCATGCCCTAGCAAACTTCATAACATCATTCCCAAAATATAATCCCAGACTGCAGCATCAAAACCTCAAAACAGTGCACTTTGCAACATTAGAGACCTTAGTCCTTAATAACACACCATTAAAACTCCAAGAAACTCTTCTTTCACACCTTTATACACCAATAATACTCTCCAACTTCTCTTTCACACCTCAGATCTCTTCTGTGCACCTCAGATCTCTTCTATGCATCTCAGACGTGATCTTCTTGCTTGGATTCTCTTCAATTGCGCACATCTACCCTGCATTTATAGTGTTTATGTGTTCACTTTTAGGGATGAATTGAAATTTTTGGCTTTATTTTATGACATAAATATTCATATCTCCTCATTCCTAAGGAGTTAGAGGGAGTGCCATATACCATTGGAAATTTCTCAAAATAAGATTTCCAACCATATAACCTATGTTCCCATTTGAGATAGTTATTTGGAGTAAAAATTCCTTCAAAGATAGGATATCCAAACTAAGCATAAAAAATCCAAAAACAATATTTCCAACAATTTTCATCTTGCAATCTTTATCTTGGACATATGTAGTCTCCCCCTGTTTTTGACATCAATGACAAAAATATTTCCAACAACCTCCCCCTTTGTCATTGAAGGTAACCCTTAGTCAATTATCATACTCTTGCTATTCACAACTTTCCTTGTGTTTGAAATTCTTTCTCTGTGTGAAACTTCTCTCCCTTTGACATCAATGACAAAGGGTTGTCCCCTCTAAGCTTTTGATTCCTTTTACTGACGAGATGATAGGGATATCGCTACAAACTTTCGTATGAGATATTCAAACGTGTCTTTGGGCAGGGGTTTGGTAAAAATATCTGAAACCAGTTCTTTGGTGGTAATGTATTCCATATTGACACTTTACTCGGCTACATGTTCTCTTATGAAGTTGTATTTGGTTGGAATATGCCTCGTCTTTGAGTGCATAACAAGATTCTTTGAAATGTTGATTGCACTTGTGTTGTCGTAGATGATTGATATTGACTTATCATATTCTACCTTGATATCCTTTGACATTTGCTTCATCTAGATAACTTGTGTGCAACATGTTGCTGCTGCAATATATTTAGCTTCTACTGTGGATAGAGAGATTCAATTTTGCTTCGTGATCAACTATGATACTAGACAATTTCCTAGAAATAATGCTTCTCCATTGGTACTTTTCTTGTCATCAATAGTTCCTACCCAATATGCATCTGTGTATATTGTTAGAGTGAAGTCCTTACTTCTTGGATACCACAAGCCAAAGTCCAATGTGCCCTTCAGATATCTAAATATTCTTTTTACTGCTTGCACACATGTCTCCTTTGGTGCAGATTAAAATCTTGCAGCCAATCCTATTGCTTGCATGTTTTTTGGCCCGAATGTTGTCGCATATAGTAGGATGCCAATCATTGACCTGTACAATGTTTGATTTGATTATGGAATTTAATCATCTTTGCTAAACTTTCATCCTATGATCATGAGTGTACTGACATGTGCACAATATTTCATTCTGAATTTCTTCAACATTTCCTTGATATATTTTGTCTGAGAAATGAATATGCCTTTGCTGGATTGAGAAATCTGTAAACCCAGAAAGAATGACAATTCTCCAAACATGGACATCTCAAATTCTTTTTTCATTTCTTTTGCAAACTTTTGGTTCATTCTATCAACATTACTTCCAAAAATGATATCATCAACATAAACCACAATGATTAACATATCTTCATTGTCTATTTTGATGTAAATATTGTTGCCTATAGCTCCTCTTTTGAAACCTTATTGTTGTAGCTATTTGCCAAGTCTTTAATACCAAGCTTTGGGAGCTTGCTTTATCCCATAGAGTGATTTCTTTAGTCTCCATACATAATCTTGATTGTCTAACAATTGAAATCCTTCTAGTTGTTTAATATGTACTTATTCTTCTATATTTCCATTTAGAAAGGTTTTCTTGATATCCATTTGATAGACTTTGAAGTTCTTGAAACACGGAAATGCCAAAAACATTATGATTGCTTATAATATTGCAACTCGATCAAAGGTTTATTCAAAGTCAATACCCTCAACTTGAGAATACCCTTTACAGACCAATCTTGCTCAATTTATTACTACTTGTCCATCTTCATCCAATTTGTTTTTGAAGACCCATTCAATGCCATTCACATTCTTGTCTTTTGGTCTGGGCACAACTTCCCATGTCTCATTCTTCTCAATCTGATTTAGTTCTTCTTCCATAACATTAACCCAATGCTTGTATTCACTAACTTGTGTAAAATTCTTGGGCTTTATTTCAGATAGCAAAGAAAAGTTCAATCTTCTTCTAATCTAAACTCGTGCATCTATATCACCAAGAATTTGACTTTTTGGATGATTCTTTTGGACAATTCTAGATAATGTCTTTGTATATTGACATTCTATTTCTTCTTGTTCTTTCTTTTCTTCTTCCTTTTCTTGGTATTTGTAGACAATCTCCTCTGTATCTTCATTTGTTTGTGACTTTTCCTCTTGAGGTATTGATTGATCCACTCTTACATCAATACTATCTACAAACTTGTGCAATCTTTTGTACTACCATTTGTAGACCTTACTTCCAGATGCATAGCTAAGAAAGATACCTTCATCTGTTTTGGAATCAAACTTGCCTAAATTATATTGATTTATCTTTATATATCACTTGCTCTCAAATACTTTGAAGTATTTGGATGTACCTAGTCTACCTTTCCATAATTCATAAGATGTCTTGCTATTGTTCACTCTAATTTGTGCTCTATTCAAAATGTATACTGTTGTGTTGACTGTTTCTCTTCAAAATATGTCTGGTAGTTTGACTTCATTCAACATTGCTCTAGCCATTTCTTGTACATTTCTATTCTTTCTTTCTACAAATCCAATTTTCTTTAGAGTCCTTGGTGCAGAAAAATATCTCTTTATTCAATGATTCTCACATAATTCATCAAATTCATAAGATGTAAACTCACCTCCTCCATTTGATCTTAAGCACTTGATTTTTAAATCAATCTTATTTTCAACTAGGGATTTGAAAACTTTAAACGTATCCAATGCTTCAAGTTTTTCTTTAAGAAATGTAACCCATGTCATTCTTGTGTAATCAATAATAAGCAACATAAAATAACTCTCACCTTTTAAAGTTTGTGTTCTCGCTGACCCGTATAGTTCTTTGTGTACAAGTTCCAATGGCTTTGATTTTGAGTACTCCTTTGTTTTGAAACTAACTCTAGTTTGCTTCCTATGCTGACATGGCTTGAAAATAGTATCTGTAGGTTTTTAGACACTTGGCATATCTCTTATTGCTTGTGTCTTGCTGAGTTTTACTAGATTGTCAAATTTTATACAACCCATCCTTCTATGCCATAACAAACTTTCATCTACTTGTCCCATACAACATTTTTCTCCTTTGAATTCATTAAGAATGTATAGATTGCTCGGGGTTCTTTTTTCATTTTCTACTAATCTTCCTAAACCTGCTTTCCTTTTCTCACATCCTTTTGAATGAAATGCGAGGTTGTAACCTTGATCACACATTTGAACGACACTTAGAAGATTGTGTTTTAACCATTCAACATACAATACATTCTGTGTTTTAGTATTTCCATTATCAATATTAACAATACCTTTTCCAACAATCCTTACAAAAGCATTATCCCCAAAGGTAACACTGCCTCCTTTTTATTCCTTTACAATGAGACATTTGTTTTGATCCACTGTCATGTGTTTTGAACATCCACTATTGATGTACCATTGTCTTCCTTCATCTTGAGCATACATTGCAAGTCCACATTCTTCCTTATTATGTTATTCTTGCTTCCTTTTCCACACCTTTGTGTATTCTTCTCTATGCTTGGTAAGAGCATCTTCTTCCATGTTTTGTCGAGGAGACTTTATTATGTTGCTTCTACATTCATGTGCTATGTGTAATCAAGCAAGGGAGAAAATGAATTGTAGTTTCTATCAACAAACCCATGAGAACTTCTGGTTTTGTTGGTCACATATTCAACCTTTGAGGTTTTATAAGAACCTCTATTTCTATATATCACATGATCACTTCTTGCACAATCTCTACAATCTATTTCTTTATGACCAAAATTATTGAAAGAAAAACAATATCCAAGAAAGAGATTTTGGCACCGGGTTATGAAAGGTTTTCTTGGTGGAACAACTCTTCTAAACTCATTCTTGTGAGAAGAATCAAATTTTTGTTGGTCATCATTTCCTTTACATTGTTGCTTTCATTGTTGACGTATCCTTTGAGAATATTGGCATAGATTTTAGGATTTTCTTCATTTTCATTTTCTGATGAATTTGGGACCTTAGTGCTTGCATCTCCCTCGGGGGTCTTTTGTTTTTTGTTGTAGCCAAGACCTGTCTTGATGAATGGTGAACTTTGGAAACCAAGAATATTATCTAAGGTTTTAGTACTCTTTCCAAACTTCAAGCTTCTATTCAACTCATTGGCTGTTTTCTCTAGTTCCTTTCTTAAAGAAACTATATTAGTTTCTAGCTTATCACAATTTTCTTCCTTTTCTTTCAGCTAGCTTCTCACCACTTCGTCTATCCTTTTTGCCTCTTCTAGTGGAGTCTTTAGGATGATGACTGTTTTTTTTTGTTTCTTTGAGATCATGATCCTTCTTTATATATTTTTGCAATTTCTCTTTTTGTTTTTTATTCTTTCCCTTAAGTCTGTTTATTTCTTCTAAGGAACTAACGAGTTTTGCTTCAAGATTCACTTTCCCATCAATGTCTTCTTCTTCTTTTGAATCTGAATTTTCTTTCTAGTTGTCTTCATTTTCTTTATCAATAGACTTTGTATCCTTGGATATCAAGAGGAATTATTCTTTGCCAATATTAGAAACATATCCATCACTTTTTTAGATGAGCTATTGTCCTTTCTTGAGTAAAAACTCTTCTTCTTAGTATATTTTCCTCTTTTGTGTCTATAAGGTTTTCTTCGACTGCTATGTTCTTCTTTATAATTATCATCCTCATCATCAATATCTTCCCTTTTTGCATCTGGACATTTAGCAGAAAAATGTCCTACTCTACCAAAATTAAAACATTTGAAGGGTAGCTTACCTTTGTATTTTCCATATCCTCTTCTTACCTTTCTCACAAATTGTGCTTCTTCTATATCTCATTCATGATTGGAACAATCATAGATTTTTGTTCTTTTGTCTTCTTTGATGATCTAAAAGCTTCTTCCTTTTGTGTTGGATTTTCTTTTTCTATCCTCATCTCATATGTAGCGAGAATCCCATGTAGCTCATCCATCGTCAATTTCTCCAAATCCTTCATTTCTTTAATGGCAGAGAGCTTGGCATCAAATCTTAAGGGGAGAGACCTTAACATCTTTTTCACAATAATTAGTTCTTCAACCTTCTCACCAAGTCCTCTGATGGTGTTGACAATTTCATCCACTCGAAGGAAATAATCCGCAACATTTTCTTAGTCTTTCATTTTCAAACTCTCGAACTGTCTTCTATGAGTTTGGAGATTTTCCTTCTTCACCTTATAATAGCCTTCATAGATATTTTCAATTTTGTCCCAAATATATTTTGTCGATTCATAATTCATCACCTTGACAAATTTTTATTTTGATAGACCGTAGAAGATAACATTCATGGATTTTACATTATGTGCACTAGCCTTCCCAGTGTTGTATGTTGGTGGATTTTTTGGGGTTGTATACCTAGTCATGATTGATTTCCAAATATCAAACCTAAGATCCATTAGATAGGTCTACATATTTACACTCTAAATGCATAGCTTGTTTCATCAAAAAATGAAGCCCTGCTTGTGGAGAAACCTTCTTGACGCTTTCGAGATCTACCTTCCAACGATCAAACAGTTTTTGAAGGAACCTGCTCTGATACCAATTGTTGAGATTATGTTTATACTAAGAGGGGGAGGCAGGGAAAATCAATATAATATACTTTTTACTTTGAATGAGCATTCATCAGACACTCGTTAATTTTAAAACAACAAATGCATGTGAAATCAAATCACGATACACAAAGTTTAACTTGGAAACCCTTGTGGGAAAAAAAACACAAAAATTATCTTTATAAATGTCTGTAGGCACCAACCTACTGTCACAAATCTTGTAGGCACCAACCTACTGTAGACACCAATCTCTTCAACTAAGCACCAACTCAACGAGATATTGTGTAGGGACCAACTTACTAGAGACACCAATCTCCTTAGTTGAGCATCAACTCAGTAAGATCTGTATAGGCACCAACCAAACATCTTCATACACAAATTGCTCCTGACTTCACTTGCATGCTTCATACTTCATGTATTTCATAGCATCATCATACCCTTAACTTTCATGCTCCAACACTTCTATTTGATTCATACCCCATACATAGATTCAAACCCTAGTGAGATTTAACTTCCATGCCCTAAAAAACCTCGTAGCATTATTCCCATACTGCAACATCACAACCTAAAAATAATGCACTTTGCAACATCATATACCTTAGTCCTTCATAACACACACTTAAAACTCCAAGAAACTCCTCTTGCACACCTTTAGACCCCAAGAATACTCTCCAACTTCTCTTGCACACATCAGATCTCTTTTGCGCACCTCAGACTTGATATTATTGCTTGGAT
The DNA here is from genome assembly GCA_009831015.1 of Picea engelmannii. Classification (NCBI taxonomy): domain Eukaryota; kingdom Viridiplantae; phylum Streptophyta; class Pinopsida; order Pinales; family Pinaceae; genus Picea; species Picea engelmannii. The sequence goes on along the minus strand of ML784139.1, from coordinate 92,223 downwards.
TCTCTTCAAATGTGCACATCTATCCTTATTTATAGTTATTTTATGCTCACTTGGGATGACCTGTAAAGACTTGCTAGGCCAACGTGAACTTTTTTCTATGTTGTCTGACTGGAAAATTCATATCTCCTCATTGCTAAGGAGTTAGAGGGAGTGCCATATACCGTTGGAAACATCTCGAAACAATATTTCCAACCATATAACCTATGCCCCCATTTGAGCTAGATATTTAGAGTAAAAAATGCCTTCAAATATAGGGTATCCAAACTAAGCATAAGAAATACAAAAACTATATTTCCAACAATCTCCATCTTGTAATCTTTATCTTTGACATATGCAATTTCCCCCTATCTTTGACATCAATGACAACAATATTTCCAAGAGTACTAACATTTGGACCTTATTCTTTGATGTCTCCGGGTCACAAGGAGGAACCGAGGCAGGTTGCATTTTAATAGACCCATTGAATCCAAAAAACCTAATCTTCTATCTATTAGAATTTGAATGCAACAAAGAGACTACATAATACAAGGTCTTGGTTTAAGGTTTCAAGAAGGCCATTAACCTCAAGATGAAATGTTTAAAGGTTTTTGGTGATTCTAAAACTATTGTCAAATATGTAAAAAATACTACACATTGTTTATCCCCACACTTAAAAGATTACCAACAAGAGGTATAAAAGTTAATCAATAATTTTGAAGCCTTTAATACTTCAATTGTCGATTCCCAAAACATTGTTGCAAATACTCTGACTAATGTGGCTTCAAGATTCACTCTTCTAAATAACAATTTCTTTGTTAATTTTTTTTCAGGCATTAAGTACCTAACAACATCACAAACTGGAGGGCTTTCAATGATGGCAAGCAAATCACAGAATTCCTCACCAATGGTGGCACTTTCAGGGATGTTGTCATTGACGATGAGGAACATGAAAAGGTTGTACATAAATGAATAATTGAATCCAATGAGATCATAAGTAACCTAATACCGAAATGAATGATAACTTTGGAAAATTTGTTCGACTTACAATCCAAATTTTGATCAATTGTCGATGTAAAGATGAACAACTCTTCTATGATGCACCTATTAATTAACATGCGTACTAAAGAGAATTCCAAATTCATCAATTTGGGAACATGATATACCAATTTTGAAAAGCATACCTTCTTATAATTATTTACCAAGTACAAGGATGTGTTCTCCTATATGTACAGGGACCTCAAAACGCCGGGATCATCCAACACGTCATACCCCTTAAGGAAGGTGCAAAACCTTTTCAAAAGAAATTGCCTAAATTTCACCCAACATTGGAGCCTTTGATACAGAAAGAAATAAAAAAGATTCTTTATGCCAAGATCATATTCAAGGTTTTCCATTCAATGTGGGTAGCTAATATGATGCCTATAAGAAAGAAATCAAGGGAAATGAAACTTTGTGTATATTTCCAGAATTTGAACTAGGCGTCTGACAAAAGAAATTATCCTATTTCTCTAATTTAGTAGATCTTTCTACTCGTCTCTGGCTTTGAAATGTTTTCTTTATTAGATAGGTTTTCTGACGACAACCATGTTTTAGTAGCTGAATATGACTGATTGAAGACCACTTCCCAGTATAACTGGAGGACTTTCTCCTACCACAATATGCTATTTAGATTAATAAATGCAAGGAAAAATTTCCAACGTGCTATGGTTATGACATCTAAAGGATTAATCAATTAGAGTGTTGTGATCTATCTTGAAGACGTTACAATTTATTCCAAGAGAAGATAAAACCACCCTCACCATCTAAAAGAGATCCTTGAAAGGTGCAAAAAATACATTATATCCTTGTATCCAAAAAATTATTTTTTTTCATTGTTTCAGAAGCAAAGTTACTTGGCCACGTCATTCATAAAGATGGGGTTTTTGTAGACCCAAAAAGAAAAAAAACTATCATATAGATCCCTATGCCCAATAGTAAGAAATCCATGCAATATTTTTTCAGAAAGATAAACTTTGTATGAATATTCGTGACTGGTTTCACGGAAATAGTAAAACATCTTCAACAAATAATCAAGAAGGATGCCCGGTTTCATTGAACCTCTGTTAAAAAAGAATCCTTTGACAAAGTGAAGGATACCATAGTAGTATCTTGGACTTTGGTAAGGACTTATCGATATATACATTTTCTTTCGATGATTCATTTGTAGTGGTGCTCACCCAGAAATATGAGCAAGGGAATGGATGCCCAATTTCATTCATAAGCACTGGTATGCAAGGGACTGAGTTGAATTACCCAACAATCGATAAATGGCCCTTGTGTTGCTTCAATGAAAAACATGTATGGATCCGATTGGTCTATAGTTTCATTCTCATCGAAGGTTACGTGCACCTGATTCTACTTGTTTCTAGTTTGTCACCTTGATTATAATATTGTTGTTTTCTCTATGCATTGGTGTGTTGGAATACACCATATGGAACGATTAACATCCTTTACTCGAGGTAAAAGGGTGGCTATGTTGAAATTCACTGGAATCCTGTTATTACATTTGTGGTGGCTACGTATTGCTAGTTGGATTGCATGTTCCATTCGTATGATATATTTGGACAGATGCCACTCCCACTTTGGTTAACGTTCCAATATTGTTCCTTGGATTCTATCTCCATTCAACACTCTCTGGTTATTATGTATATCATGGTTATTGAACATTTAAGCACAAATTGCTTTAAGAGTACACAATTTAAGGCATATTCCATTCGGTGCTACTTTGATCCTTGGGTGACAAGAATAACATAGGGTGTGCACCTTATGATATACCTAATTTTTCTCATGTATTATTGGGATCACTTTGGACGGTGCATGTGCATGGATGAGTTGTAGTCTATTTTTTTTGGTTGCTCTTGAGTGACTCTAGATTTTTCGATCTATCACAGGAGGAATCCCACTCGAAGCCAAGCTATGCAAGAGTGAGGATTGAAGAGGTTACACCCTAGATATTGATACCACCATAGCTAAAAATAAAAATAATGACCCCATGCTTGGAAAGATACATAGCCATCGGTTGGGAAGAAATATCAGTAGAAAAAGTGAGGGAAATAGTGAAGGCATTGGGTAAGCAGTTCGGATGAAAAACCATCTTGTTTGAGGAAGTATTGCTCACTTGAAGAATGAGGGTGACAAAGTATTTCTCACCCAAAAAAGGAGCATGATGTGGCCTACCTACTTTAAGGCTCAATTTGTTCATGTGTAGATTAAGAGTCATATAAGGTAAGGAATTCAAAATCACAACTCCATAAATGCAGGCATGTATACTAAGAGTCATTTCCTACCTAAAGATGACTTACCTAGGCATCACATCAAAGTTGTTGGTAATTATATATGTAATTATGCTCAAAATTACTACTTATTAGGAGGACCCCATGCTAGGGTAGGTTTGGTATGGTTGAAAAAACATCTATAATCACAATTCTCAGTGGGGCGATCTCTTCTCTTTGATCTACTTTCAAAATTGGTTAACACTAGATAGGTTCTGCAGGTTTGATGGCTACTATATCTGAATGAATTAAACCCAAAGAAAAGTGTGAACCTAAGGACCACTCCCTTAATAGATAGATAGTGAGTGTGATCGGTTTTCTAGAGTTCGTGTGAGGGCATGATCTATTTTTCCCCTTGATATAAGAAAGTGTTTTTGTTCGCCCGTCCGATTCAAGAAAAAGGGAGAGATAAGTAAGGAAAATGTAATGTTCCTGAGCCAATTTTTTTTTCTCAAAACATTAACTGTTTACTGTTGTTATGTTGTTCATGTGTTTGCAGGTGTATCCTTAAGATGTGCATGGATTATTCAATGTGATAGACCAATAGATATGAAGCATACAATCATAAGAAATACAAAGATATAAGAACACCAATAGAGATTCAAAATGTCGGATTTGACCTTTATTTAGATAGTAAGGGGTTCCCGTATAAAAGAGAACTGTAGATCTGGGAGAAAACCCTAATAATAGCAAAATGGGCTTCTAGCCGATACAATAAGAAGAACAATACAAGATGAATGCCTCCCAAAGGCTGTAAGAGAAGAGACCGAAGCCTCCAAAGGCCACTAGCAAGTAGATCTGACTGAAGATAGAGGACCATGATCAATACACTGTCAAACCTCCCCAACTGGATGAGTTGCGCCTTGCTCTGGATGCTGCCAAACCCTCAATATTTTGGCCCACCCTCTCCTGACCTCCAAAACCTCCAAAACTCGCTCATAATGTAGATCGAGCTGCTAGAAACCACTGGAATCAATCTCAAGCTAATCTGAGTGATGTTTCTCCTCCAAATGGCTAATCCCTAAGCTGGATTGCATCCTCCCTGGTTTGATAAAGTCAAGAGGGTACGTTTCCCCCTCTAGACACCTCCAAATGCTACCAAAATCTGTCAAATAATAGATCGAGCCACTGCTACCATGATACTGAAGTATCAAACTAATATACGAAGATTTGATCCTCCAAACACTGGAAATACCTTTCTGTCAAATGTCCTCTTCCTCCCTAATGCGTGCCAAGCTCACAAAAATAAACTGCAAGGATAAAATCCTCTGGAAAAGACCAGGAATGATGCTAGGGGCCTTCCGAAGAGAACCCATGTGCTAGATTTCCCAAATGCCTCCTTCTTCCTCTAGATCGAACTAAAACCTCCAATATGGTGCACCCCCTAGCTGGAAACCCCCCTGGGTTGTGCCCTAACTTGGTGAATGCATGTAGAACCAACCTGCAACATCGTAGAATGGTGTGGGAGGATTATTTCACCTCCAGGACCAAGCCTGGATCAAGGAAGGTGGGATCTTTCACCACCGAGTTGATCTCTAGGGTTTTAGACTCAAAACCCTCAAAACTGATTGTGCTAAAGAGATCCAATGCAAAAATGATAATAATCCAGAATGAATGAGGAGTGTACCATTCCCTTTCCTTTATAGCTCCAATATATTCCGCCATTGAGTTAGTTTTACCCTTAGGGTTAACTCTTAACCTAACTCATCCTTTCTATTTCTTCATTGAGTTACCCTTTTTCCACAAAGTCAACTTAACTTTAGAATATTACGATTCCTGGTTGACTTTGTCTCCAATATACCTGAGACTATAGTCTAGTGGGGAAAGATAGACCACTATGTCTCTCCAACCCTCTTCATCAAGAGGTGGGGGACATTACAATCTCCCCTGCTAGAAATTGCTTGCGCACAAGCAATTATGAACCTGTCTCCTGAATCAACTGCTCTCCTTCCCACGTGGCATCCTCCACAGGTAGGTTCTTTCACTTAACCAAATATTATCTGATGCTCTTTTTTCTTAGCTTCCTCTCTCTGACTTCCATTATCTCCTCTGGTATCAGTACCAACTGTCCTTCTTCATCCATGAGTGGCAATTCCTCGATGGGAGTGATGTTCTTGTCGATGGCCCTCTTCAAACATGAAACATGAAAGACATTATGTTTTTTTCTGCCTTGAGGTAGATCCAACTCATAAGCTATGACCCCTACCATCCTACTGACTCTGTATGGGCCAAAGAAATGAGGCTGAAGTTTTTCTACCCCACTTCTCTTGATTGATTCTTGTTGGTACGACCAGAGCCTAAAATAAGCCAAGTCTCTGACCTCAAAGGTGCAATCAACTCTGTGTTTGTCTGCCTATACCTTCTGTTGATTCTGTTCCCTCTGTAGGTGATCCTTCAATTCCTTGAGGATGTCCTGACTCTGCTGAATCCAATCCTGAACCATGGGAGCCCTGCTGTCACCGAAAGCAATCTCTACAAAGGAGATAGGGTCATAATTGTATAAGGCCCTAAATGGAGGCATACCGATGGACATATGGTGAGTGGTGTTGTAATAGTATTCCCCCAAGTAAAGCCATTTGACCCATGCCTTTTGCTGTCCTGCCACATAATTTCTGAGGTAACCTTCAACCCATTTGTTGACTATCTCTATATGACCATTCGTCTGTGGGTGATAAATGGTACTAGGTGTCAAGGCCATACCTACCAGTCCGAAGAGCTTATGCCAAAAGGTGTTCATGAACTTGCTATCTCGGTCACTCACTATGGTTTTGGGAAACCCATGCAATCTAAAAACTTCCCTGAAGAAAAGGTTCACAACCTGTGTTGCAATAAAATCTGTGGAAATGGAAAAAAAGTGTGCAAACTTCGTCAACCTGTCCACTACTACAAAAATGCAGTCCTTTCCCTGTACCTTGGGCAACCCTATGATTATATCCATGGATATTATCTCCCACTTCTACTCTGGAATGGGAAGTGGCTGTAGTAGTCTTGCTGGGTGAGTGTGTTCATCTTTGTTGGCTTGGCAAGAGCTGCACTCCTTGATGTGGTTCATCACATCTTCTTTTAGAACCTTCCAAGCAAACCTCTCCTGTACCTGTCTATATGTCTTGATGATCCCTTGGTGCCCTGCTACTAGTGAATCATGGCATGCCTATAACACCTTGGCCTTGAAGGCTGATTCGGGAACCAAGAAAATTTGTCCCTTTTAGTAAATGATGTCATCCATAATCTTGAAATTTTCATTTACCATCTGTCCATCCATTATTTCACAAGCAAACCTATTCTTCGAATACTCCACCAAGAGGTGGGACTTCCAATCGAATGAAATATCGGTCATGGCATAAACCGATGGTCTCCTAGACAAAGCATTACTACCACATTATTCTTCTCTTTGGCAAATTCTATGTCGAAGTCATAGGCCTGTATCTTGCTCACCCACTTCTGTTGCCTTTCATTCAAGTCCTTCTGGTCCAGGAAGTACTTGAGGCTGTTGTGATCTGTCCTCACAATAAATTTTTCTCCAACTAAATACTGCCTGAACTTAGCCAATGCATGCATGATGGCTAGCATTTCTTTTTCATAGATGGTGTAGAGGAGCTCAGGACCTCTCAACTTTCGGATTTCATAAACAATTGGATGACTATTTTTCATAAGTACATCTCCAATGCCTACCCTTGATGCGTCACACTCTACTGTGAAGGGTTGTGTGAAATCCATAAGTGCTAATACCGAGCATGTACTCATTAGCTTCTTCATTTTTTCAAAGGTGGCCTGTGCTTCTGGGTTTCATGTGAAAGCCCCCTTCTTGGTCAAATCGGTCAAAGGTGCACAAAGTTGAGAAAATCCTTTGACAAACCTCTTGTAATAGCAGTAGATGCCCAAAAACCCCTTCAACTCAGTGAGTGTCTTTGGTGTGGGCCAGTAAATGATGGCTTGTATCTTTTCCTGATGTACCTATACCCCCTTTATTTCAATAATGTGTCCTAAGTAAAGGACCTCTGTCATCCCAAATTCACATTTAGACTCCTTTGCATATAAGGATTGCTCCTCCATGATAGTCAAAATCTATTCCACATGCTGAAGGTGCTCCTCCCAAGTCTTGTTGTAGATCAGTAAATCATCAAAGAAGACTAATAATAACTTCCTTAGCTGCTTGTTGAACAAATGATGCATGCACGATGGAAAGTGGCTGGTGCATTAGTGAACCCAAAAGGCATGACTAGGAACTCATAATGCCCATAGTGACACCAAAAAGAAGTCTTGGAAATGTCTTGCTCCCTCATTTTAATTTGATGGTAGCAAGAGCACAAGCCAATCTTAGTGAAGTAAACTGCCCCATGGAGCTCATCCAATATCTCATCAATCTGTGGGATGGGGTATCTGTTTTTTATGGTCTTCTTCTTTAGGGCCCTGTAGTCAATGCACATGCACATTGCTCCATCTTTCTTTTTCACTAGCACCATTGAAGATGCAAAGGGATTGGAGCTTGGTCTGATGTGACCCATATCTAACAATTCCTTGATTTCATTTTCAATTTCGTCCTTGTACTTCTTGGGGTGCCTATGAGGAGTGGCGATAACAGGTTTCACACCCTCCTCTAACTCTATGATGTGCTCAAACTCCCAATCTGGTGGTGCTCCTAGTGGTATAGGCTCAAAGATCTTGTTGTTCCTATCCATGATCTTCTTGATCTTTGGTGCGTTGTGTGTCTACCCCTTTTTGGCCACTTTGACTGAAATTTTTCATTTTGCTACATAAGCGATGTCTTCTCTCCGGAAGATGGCGTCCATACGCTTTGCTGTCACTACCCTTGGTGTGTTGCTTGTCATACCCCTGAGAACCACCTTCTTCCCTGTTTCTTCTATGAAAGACATTTCCATGGTTTTGTAGTCTGTGGTGATTGGCCCTAATTTACTAAGCCACTGTACTCCTAGGATGATGTTGGTGTTTGGGAGATCCATCACATAGAAATATTGTGCCAACTCATGTCTGCCTAAGGTGAGTTTCATCCTTGGGATGTACCTATCACAAGGCATGGTACGTCCACCTGCTATCTCCACACGAAATCCCTCAAATTCTGTTGTCGTTATGTGCCTTCTTTGCAGTAATGTTGAGTCAATGAAGTTGTGAGGCACCTCCATCAATGAGAACTAAAACCTTCTGCCCCTGTAACACCCCTATCATCCTGAAGGTGTTTTATTTTGGTACCCCACTGATGGATGCAATAGTTACCTTCTCATCTGCTGTAAGGCTGTGACTAGCATCCTCTTCTTTTGTCTTCCCTGGAGTTTCAGCCTACATGTTCTGTATGTGGCCTAAATCCTCATCCTCATCATTTGAGATCACCTCAATATAATGGGCTTTACCCTTACCCATGCACTTGTGTGTTGGGTCCAATGGTTCCTTGCAGGTGAAACTCAACTGCATTATCCTCAGTTCCCTTCTATTGGGCTCATCCATCCCGCCCCTTCCTCGATCAAACCCCCTTAGGTATCTTCCCCCTTGGTTATTAGGAGGTCTCTTCTCTCTACCCCCTTGATTGGGTGGTCTAGGGGTGAATCTCATCTTAGCTGATGAACCTAAGTTTCTGGTCTTCCAGATGACATCATGCAATTTGGTAGGCTTAAAGGCCTTGACCCAACCCCTCAAGGGTTCCATCAACCCTTCTGTGAAAAGCATTATAAGTCTCGCTTGAGACACATACTGTACCATCACTGCTAGCCTCTGGAAATACTCTATGTAAGCCTCCGATGATCCTGTCTGTCTAAGTTGTGTGAGCTCCCTAAAAGGTAGCTCTGGATCCCCTTATTCAAATCTGTCAATGAGCCTCTGTGTGAATTCTGTGTAAGATGTAATTTGATTATGACCCAATGTAGTTAATCCATGATACCACTAATCATGAGATTTTCCATCTAAGTAAATGGTGGAAAATTTGATGGCATCCATCTCTCTCATGGGGTTAAGTTGTAAGAAGGTATCCAACTTATGCACCCATGCTTGTGCTGTCATCTTAGCAGATCCATCAAAATAAGGGATCTCTGTTTTTCCTGCCCTAGGCTCCAGTTCATAGTTGGGCCTCTGATACTGTTTCAGTTTTCCCCAAAATTTGATCCCGCAATACTGATCTAGTGTGACCTGTCTTTGAAACCCTGCACTTATGGCATGATACTCCCTGACATACTGCTCAAAATTATCCTCAATATCATCCTCATAGTTATGTTGTGGTTGATTATCCAAGAACATAGGTAGATAGGGTCTAGGGGTGGACCTATTGTATGTTTATCCTAGCAGTGCACCTCCTCCATAGCTCTATCCCTCAGTGTGATAGTGGGGTTGTGCTCCTGTTGCCATCTAGTCCCTCCATGAGATCCACTAGCCTCCTTGTTGGCATAAACCTCCAGACCCTTTCCTCCATGGGTCATCTGCATCAGGAGTTGTGATACCCTCTCCTGGCTTTCACTTACCTTCCTTAGAGATTCTATCATTTCTACCTGTCCCCTACATACTATTTCCTGATTCTCTTGTAGATGATGTACCAGAGTGCTCTAYGACAAGTTTATGGAGTGTTGCAACTCTTTAGCAAATCCTGCTAGAATCTGTGGTTCATTGTCCTCACCCGATCCTTCAATTTCGACCTTTGCTTCCCCTGTCTATTTCCTACGTCTCGCCATGTAAATKCCACTGAACCTCTGCATGCACTAACTGTTGAAATTACTAAGACAACTGAGAGGGGGGGTGAATCARTTGTTATTGTTCTTAAACAATTTTAAGTCTATTAAACCATTCTTAATCTTTCTTCAAGTGATCATCAATATTATAMAACATATGGACAACATAAATAATGAGCATCAGTCACACATAAGATATACACAGAGACAAATTTTMACGAGGAAACCCATAAATGGAGAAAACCTCTTCTTCTTCGAAATGATAGGCAGTCTTTTAAGTTMTGTACATCATCTGTGTTTGAGCACCAACTCTAAATGAGGCTACTACCTTTGTTTTATAAGCCCCAACTTGTTGAGAGCACCAACTCTCTGGTTTCTCTAGCACCGACTAGAAGGAAGCACCAACTTCCTAAATATTCTAGCACCAACTGGATTTATACAAGCACCAACTTGTATACAAAAAACTCCGTGTTTTCCCGAGCACCACCCTGCCACCCTGTTTTCTAGCCACAACTAGATGGAAGCTACAACTCCCAATATTCAAGCACCAACTCGAATATCAGAGGACCACAGTCCTCCCTAGCACCACCCTACCTCCCTGATTATAAATAAATGATTGAATACCCAACAACACAGATAAATCGATTCTTACCACTTCTTCTCTGTTCTGTAAATCTGGTCTGCTTCTAACTGTTCTGTAATTCTTCTCTTCCTCTGTATGTTCTGCAATTCTTCTCTTCTTCAAGCTGTTCTGCAATTCTGCTCTTTCTTCTATCTATTCCTCATCTGTTACTCATATCTGAGTTTTATCTCACACTGCACATACTATCGGTCTCACATTGTGCATATTGTAATTTTCCCTTTCTTACAATTCAACTCATTTTTCATTCAGAACGACCAACCTTCCACCGTCATTGGGTCTCCATTTTATCCTATACCACCTATTCAGTTACACCTTGAATCTCCAAGAAAACGCATCAGCAACTGAATCGCCAACCGTCCAAGAATCATGATTTAGTTCTGGTAACTGAATCGTAACTGATCGATTACCTGTGAGGTGAAACAGTAACCCTTCGATCAAGTTTCCAATTAACCAACACCATTGGATTAAATCCACAGGATTTCACGTTTATCTCATATGTCCACTAGCTGTGACTGAGTGCTAAACATAATTTGAATTTCGTGATTTCGCATCTCGGCATTCCTGTGATGAAGGGTCTCCACACTCCAAGTCGCGATCACCGAGACTTCGATATGGAGCTTAGCACCGCTAGTTTCTTCCCCTCACATGACCACCGACAGTGACCATAGGCTGCGCCAAAAGGTGCTTCGTATTTCGTGAACTTATGAACTTCATCGAGCCTAATCAACGGTTGAGATCTCCAATGATCCGACGATCCAGATCTCATCGCGATCTCGCATATTGTGATTCCTATGATGAAGGATCTCAATGCTTCAAGTCGTGATCGCCGAAACTCTGAGATGGAGCTTGGCATCTCTAGCTCTACTCTCCAGCTCTCGATAATGTGACCACGAGATATGACCACTCGCCAATCAAACGAGCACTTCGCTCCTTTGACTTTCTAGTCAATGAAACGATGATCTTTCGCCACATGTCCATCTTGGATCAACGGTCAAGATCTTATCGCGATTTCACAACTTCACGGGCCTTCGTTATGCCTGATCAACGGTCCACGATCTCGATGATTCGACGGTCCAGATCTTTTCGTGATCTCGCATATCATGAGTTCCCACACCATGCTCTGTTGACTCCTCCAATGTGCAAGTCAGCGAAAATTCCAATCGCTTTCCACGTGTCCTATGACTCCAACAGTCAGGATTGTTATCCCTATTTCGCATATCGTGAGTTCGAACCTCTTTCCTTTGGATTTTCTGATCTGCGAAACTCCAAAACGAAACCTTTTTCATGCTTTGACTGTTTTCCTCCTTCTGAGCTTACGCTGCTGATCTTTCCATTATCGCTACACTATTGATCATGCTGAGGTTCGCCATCTGATCGTGATGATCTTCACCATCAATGACAAACACACATACTTTGCCTCTATCTAAAAACATGCCAACAATCTCCCCCTTTGGCATTGATGGCAATCCCTTGAAAAACATGCAACTATACCACTGTAGCATCCTTGAAATTACCACCACTGTAGCATCTTTGAAATTTACCACACTTTCTCCCCCTTTGACATCAATGTCAAAGAAGAAACACGCTCCCCCTGAGCTGTTGCAGTACATACTCCCCCTGTCAACTATGAGCAACTTAGAAATACAACATATATTCAATAAGTACTCCCCCTATTCAGGTGAACAGATTAGATGAAAGAAGTTATAACCCCCAACTTTTGACGAAGATATCCAAAAGGGGTCACTACTAACGGTTTAGTAAAGATATCAGCTATCTGTTCTGTGGAAGGAATACAATTCAGCTGAACGACTCTGTTTGTAACTTGTTCTCTGAGAAAATGGTATTTTATTGGGATATGTTTAGTCTTGGAGTGAAGAACAAGATTCTTGGAGACACTAATGGCACTGGTGTTATCGCAGTGAATTGTAATCAGAACAATATAGTTTACCTTCAAATCTGCAAGAGTTTGAATCGTCCACAAAATCTGAGTGCAGCAAGTAGCAACAACAATGTATTCTGCCTCTGTAGTTGATAATGAAATGGATCCTTTCTTTTTACTAAGCCATGCTACTAATGAGTCACCCAGAAAGAATGCTCCTCCACTGGTGCTTTTTCTCTCATGAACACAGTTTGCCCAATCGACATCTGAATAAGCAGTTAACTAAAAGTTCTGATTTCTGGGATACCACAGACCGCAATTCATTGTGCCTTTCAAGTACTTGAATATCCTTGTTACCGCTACTAGATGACTTTGTTTAGGAG
>ML784139.1:47887-74782 GCA_009831015.1 Picea engelmannii | reverse complement strand
AACAATTTTAAGTCTATTAAACCATTCTTAATCTTTCTTCAAGTGATCATCAATATTATACAACATATGGACAACATAAATAATGAGCATCAGTCACACATAAGATATACATAGAGACATATTTTCATGAGGAAACCCATAAAGGGAGAAAAACTCTTCTTCTTCGAAATGATAGGCAATCTTTTAAGTTCTGTACATCATCTATGTTTGAGCACCAACTCAAAATAAGGATACTACCTCTGTTTTACAAGCTCCAACTTGTTGAGAGCACCAACTCTCTGGTTTCTCTAGCACCGACTAGAAGGAAGCATCAACTCCCTAAATATTCTAGCACCAACTGGATTTATACAAGCACCAACTTGTATACAGAAAACTCCGTGTTTTCCCGAGCACCACCCTGCCACCCTGTTTTCTAGCCACAACTATATGGAAGCTACAACTCCCAATATTCAAGCACCAACTCAAATATCAGAGGACCACAATCCTCCCTAGCACCACCCTACCTCCCTGATTATAAATAAATGATTGAATACCCAACAACACAGATAAATCGATTCTTACTACTTCTTCTCTGTTCTATAAATCTGGTATGCTTCTAACTGTTATGCAATTCTTCTCTTCCTCTGTCTATTCTGCAATTCTTCTCTTCTTCAAGTTGTTCTGCAATTCTGCTCTTACTTCTGTCTATTCCTCATCTGTTACTCATCACTGAGTTTTATCTCACACTGCGCATACGGTTGGTCTCACACTGTGCATACTGTAATTTTCCCTTTCTTACAGTTCAACTCATTTTTCATTTAGAACGACCAACCTTCCACCATCATTGCGTCTCCATTTTATCCTATACCACCTATTCAGTTACACCTTGAATCTCCAAGAAAACGCATCAGCAACTGAATCGCCAACTGTCCAAGAATCATGATTCAGTTCTGGTAACTGAATCGTAACTGATCGATTACCTATGAGGTGAAACAGTAACCCTTCGATCAAGTTTCCAATTAACCAGCACCGTTGGATTAAATCCGCAGGATTTCGCGTTTATCTCATATGTCCACTAGCTGTGACCGAGCCCTAAACATAATTTGAATTTTGTGATTTTGCATCTCGGCATTCCTGTGATGAAGGGTCTCGACACTCCAAGTCGCGATCATCGAGACTCCGAGATGGAGCTTAGCACCGCTAGTTTCTTCCCCTCATGTGACCACCGACGGTGACCACAGGCTGCACCAAAAGGTGCTTCATATTTTGTGAACTTATGAACTTCATCGAGCCTGATCAACGGTCGAGATCTCCAATGATCCGACGGTCCAAATCTCATCGTGATCTTGCATATCGTGATTCCTGTGATGAAGGATCTCAATGCTTCAAGTCGCGATCGCCGAAACTACGAGATGGAGCTTGGCATCTCTAGCTCTGCTCTCCATCTCTCGTTAATGTGACCATGAGATATGACCACTCGCCAATCAAACGAGCACTTCGCTCCTTTGAATTTCTAGTCAGCGAAATGATGATCTTTCGCCACATGTCCCTCTTGGATCAACGGTCAAGATCTTATTGCGATTTCACAACTTCACGGGCCTTCGTCATGCCTGATCAACGGTCCACGATCTCGATGATTTGATGGTCCAGATATTTTCGTGATCTCGGATATCGTGAGTTCCCACACCATGCTCCTTTGACTCCTCCAATGTGCAAGTCAACGAAAATTCCAATCGCTTGCCACCTGTCCTATGACTCCAATGATCAGGATTGTTATCATGATTTTGCATATCGCGAGTTCAAACCTCTTTCCTTTAGATTTCACGATCTGCGAAACTCCGAAACGAAACCTTTGCCATGCTTTGACTATTTTCCTCCTTCTGATCTTACACTGCTGATCTTGCCATTATCGCTATGCTACTGATCGTGTTGAGGTTCGCCATCTGATCGTGCTGATCTTCGCCATCAATGACAAACATGCATGCTCTGCCTCTATCTAAAAACATGCCAACACTAACCCCCACTGGCTGGGAGGATCAAAAGATTTGATACCACTGTAATGTTCCTAAGCCAATTTTTTTTGCTCAGAACACTAACTGTTTACTGTTGTTATGTTGTTCATGTGTTTATAGGTGTATTCGTAAGATGTGCATGGAGTATTCAATGTGATAGACCAATAGATATGAAGCATACAATCATAAGAAATACAAATATATAAGAACACCAATAGAGAATCAAAATGTCTGATCTGACCTTTATTTAGATACTAAGGGGTTTCAGTATACAAGAGAACTGCAGATCTGGGAGAAAGCCCCAATAATAGCAAAATGGGATTCTAGCTGATACAATAAGACGAACAATACAAGATGAATGCCTCCCAAAGGCTGTAAGAGAAGAGATCTGAGCCTCCAAAGGCCACCATCAAGTATATCTGACTGAATATAGAAGACTCTGATCAATACATTGTCAAACCTCCCCAACTGGATGAGTTGTACCTTTCTCTAGATCCTGCCAAACCCTCAATATTTCGGCCTACCCTCTCTTGACCTCCAAAACCTCCAAAACTCGCTCAGAATGTAGATCGGGTTGCTAGAAACCCATGGAATCAATATCAAGCTAATATGAGCGATGCTGCTCCTCCAAATGGCTAATCCCTAAACTAGATTGTGCCCTCCCTGGTTTTATAAAGTCAAGAGGGTACATTTTCCCCTCTAGACACCTCCAAATGCTACCAAAATCTGTCAGATCATAGATCGGGCCACTGCTACCATGATATTGAAGTCTCAAACCAATATATGAAGATTTGACCCTCCAAACACTGAAAATACCTTTCTTTAGAACGTCCTCTTCCTATCTAATGCGTGCCAAGCTCACAAAAATAAACTGCAAGGATAAACTCCTCTGGTATAGACCAGGAATGATGCTAGGGGCCCTCTGAAGAGAACCCAGGTGCTAGATTTCCCAAATGCCTCATGCTTCCTCTAGATCGAACTAAAACCTCCAATATGGTGCACCCCCTAGATGGAAACCCCCCTGGGTTGCGCCCTAACCTGGTGACTACCTGTAGAACCAACCTGCAACACTGTAGAATGGTGTGGGACGATTATTTCACCTTCGAGATCAAGCCTGGATCAAGGAAGGTGGGATATTTCACCACCAATTTGATCTCTAGGGTTTTAGACTCAAAACCCTCAAAACTGATTGTGCTCAAGAGCTCCAATGCAAAAATGATAATAATCCAGAATGAATGAGGAGTGCACCCTGCCCTTTCCTTTATAGCTCCAATCTATTCCTCCATTGAGTTAGTTTTACCCTTAGGGTTAACTCTTAACCTAACTCATCCTTTCTATTTCTTTGTTGAGTTACCCTTTTTCCACAAAGTCAACTTAACTTTAGAATATTACGATTCCTCGTTGAATTTGTCCCCAATACACATGATACTATAGTCTAGTGGGGAAAGCTAGACCACTAAGTCTCTCCAACCCTCTTCATCAAGAGGTGGGGGACATTATAGAAAATAACCCCCATGTATTTAGTTCACTCAAAGGAAAGGAGTGGACTTCCCATTCTAGCTAATGTAATCCATCCAAATCTCTTTCTTTAGTGAATGATTCAAATGCTTTTTCTTTTTCCTTAGTAGGTCTAGCCCTGAAGGTGCATTGTGGAAATTATCCTTTTTTCCCTTTATTCCATTAACCTATCTATTGACTCGCAAACTCACAAATTAGGCACCAATCTACAAATAGTTGCAAGGCACAATTATTTATTATTATTATTTATGATATTAAAAATTTAAGTATAGGTGGGACCCCCTAGGGAGAAAGAAAGGACGTTTGTTTTCAAATATTCCACAGGATTGGACATCACCAGTCTACTGATATGATTTCATTTACATCACACAATGATGATGCTTTCTTTTCTCAATTTGACTATGAGTCTCACTATCAATTTGATTGCACAAGAAAGGAAAATAGTTATGTTCACAAAACTTCAAAGGTCCCTTATGCTTCATGCATTTCAGTCATAAGATGTTATTATGACTTATACGTGGAGATTACAAGTCATAAACAAGTTTCTTTTTCTATATCTCTCATTAAAACATATAACATCTTGTTTAAAGCAGGTAACAATGTTTGAGCCCTAATAACATGATATGGTCTAAAAGAGAAGACAAGTTTATTATGAGGTGATATGGTTTACCATATATAAAATATTTTGATTCTAACATCACATGTCATCACGTTCATGTTATAAATGTGTGTATATGGGAGTGTTAGTTCTATATAAGAAAAGGTGACATGTGGATATTTTAAGTTTTTGATGCATATTATATATGGTATAACACATGAACCCAACGTTGATGCTATCAACCACCTCACAACTATACTTTGGCACCTGAGGGTTGAATATATGTATTTTTTGTGATATTGAGTTGCTTTGAATGTGGTTTTAAATGAAGACTTAGATAATGAAGTTTGATGTGAAGCTTGGGCTGTCATTTAGGTTGGTAGTTTTATGTGGTTGTCGATGTGGTTATATGGCATGTGAGTGCTCGCATACTTGGAAATATTTCAGGTTTGTGATTTTTTAATGGTGGATAATGGAGTCTGAGATGGATTGAAAGTTAATGTGTTGATATTTTTGAAGAACCTGACGCCCCCATGCATTCAATGCGTGTGATGTAGGCATTCACTCGCTGAGGTATACCACCTTGTGCTGGGGTTTTGACATTCCATTTTGATTTCGAGCTGGTTGAGTAACATTTTGTTCAAAAACTTGACTATGTTAGTTGTGGTAACTAAGGAACTTGTTTTTCAGAGGTATTTGAAGCACTAAATAAAGGTATGGTTATTCTATCTCGTACCCATCAAATGCATTTTTTTTTGCAGTAATATTTTTTTGAAATAGATCTGCTTGACTGGTAAATGAGTGTGCTTGTTTTTTACCATCTTCTCGAACTTGTTTTTTCACTTCCAAAGGGGATGCTCCTCGTTTTATTGCTCTGGCATTAACCCTTGTCCTAAAAATTATTATTTCTAGTCCTGATTGTGTGAATTCATTGTAAATGGCTCATTTTCGATTTGGTGCAATGTCTTTCCTGTTATTCTTCGAAAAATGTAGGCTCTGTTGCAACCTCCTTTTCCACTCGTTGATACTTGAAGCCTCATGGGTTTTTTGTTCTGCATGCATATTTGTTTTCTGTATCAAAAGGTTTCGAACCCATGTCCTTCAAAAAACATCCTAGAACTTTGCTCGACCGTGCATTACAAAGATTTTCCTTGGGTGTTATCCTATCATTTGATTTGTTTAAACTACAAAACCTACTACTGGTTTCCTAACTTTGAGATTGAAGAGTTATTTGGTCATATCATTTTATGCTAAAACCCTAAAATTTTAAGTCATGTGCATAACATAAAAATGTCTTGTTTTAAGCTTGAACTTATGAGGGTTTTTTATATCTGTCTAGCCCGATATCTCTACATTCTTTACACATTATTTTTTTAAGATAGAGGCCAACGTTGATATTTTTGTATGAATGAACCAACAAGGTTATAAAGAGGGTATCATTACCCATTTTTGAATCCTCATTTATTTTGATATATAGATTTGATGAATTTATATAGTCATGACATGAGTTATATGCATAAATATTTTAAGGATCTTTCACCTAGTTTGATTGAAGAAAAATTTGGAAGGAATGATTCTAACTTGAGTGTTATGTTTTATAACAAATTGGAAATAATGTAACCTAAAGAAATAAGTGACTTGGTTGATTATCCCATACTGTTTTGGGTCTCATAATATTTGCATCAATTTTTATTTTGGCATATTCAATTCATTGTGAGCCTTGTTGTAAGTTTATTTGATGATTATTAAAAGCCATGATACGACAATTCTGGTGTTAGATATTAGGATGCCTGGTCCATGCAGAACTTGTCTGGAATAAGTAATTAAAATCTAAAGGACATCTGATCATTGGTTCCCGAGGCATACAAATATCAATTGGAATAGGAATATGGTTGGTCATCTAGGAATTATAAATTATTTTTTATTCTTCATACATGATCAAATCCCTCATACTTTCATTTTTCATTCATAATTACTTTATTCCCCAGGAACATATATCATTTAAAATTCATCATCCCCCCCCCCCCCCATTGTATGAAATATGAAATGATTTTCTATCAGTTTGACATGAACAGTTTGACAACAAGAATATATTTTAACTGATTGAATTTATGGTTAAGGGAAGAATTGGAAAATGATATAATGCCAGGTGATTGTTCTTTAATGAACTCTGTTTTGGATGAAAGTCATACAATTTTGGAGAATAGTTGATTGCTCATTATGTTTTCAGGGCCAATCCCCTTCATACTTTCATTTTACATAAATTTTCTCGATTTCCAAATTCCATGTTCATTTTTAATTCATATATTTTCCTCTAATACGTAAGCAAATTCAAAGGTTTCTTTGGATATGGACAATGAATATGCTAACAATTAATGAATATGTGCTTGACATGGCATGCATGAGATGATTATTGACAAACATTGGGATATTGGCAAATGGTTGATGAGTGACGTTTTGTTATTTTGAACAAGTAACACTTCCCCCTCTTGTCATTTGTTTTCACTTTCCATACATTGAAAAAGCCCTCATTTTCCCAATTACACTATAACTCCCATGTTCTTAAAAACAATATCAGTTATATGAGGTTGTGAGAGATGGAAATATTTCAAAGCAGAGCTAAAATATTTGTCTTTGAAGTTACTCTTCCTTTACCTTTGTTTGACTACATTTTTGCGTGTCGATCGAGTTAGAGCTATTTCTAAAATTATGGCAATGCAAATTGTATTTGATGTTTTACTTGATACTATACACATACTCTAATCTAGTCTTATGTTT
This sequence comes from Picea engelmannii, assembly GCA_009831015.1. Taxonomy (NCBI): domain Eukaryota; kingdom Viridiplantae; phylum Streptophyta; class Pinopsida; order Pinales; family Pinaceae; genus Picea; species Picea engelmannii. The sequence goes on along the minus strand of ML784139.1, from coordinate 67,897 downwards.
AATAAATCATATTTTTTAGTAGAGGAAGCTACGACATAGGAAATAGAGGTAGAGGAAATAGAGACAGGAGGCCAAATTATTTTTGGCAAAGACATAATAAAAGGTTAAGGTTCTCTATTCATTTTGATGTAGATTCTTAAGAGTTTAATCAACTCTCACAAAACTGTTTCCTGAACTTAGCCAGACATAGAGCTTTCCAACCTCCTCTTCACTTGAAACACCAAATTTACATCCTGATCCTATAATCTTTGGTATACCAGTGCAACCACATGTGTCCTTACCACTTGAGGTTCCTGTCAATGATGGTTGGAACGATATTGTGCATCCTCCCACCCCTCGTTTTGATGGATGGCAACTTCTTTAACATTTCCACCACCTTCTCTTGAGTAACCTGCTCAACCAATTGTTTTCATTGCTTCACATGCATTTCACAAGGATTTTAAATCCCAAGAACCCGAACCTAGTAAAGCTAAAAAACCTGTCCATTCTATTGAATCCAATAGGTCTGTCACATCTTCACACTTAATTACATCCCTTTCCCTACACCCCATACATGAGGATAAACACATATCTTTTGGAGATATGCACCCAGAGCCATCAAAAACAAAAGATACAATGCTTATCAAGGCATATTCACAGGTGCCCAAGGTAACAAAGTCTAAGGAAAGTAGATAGAGGCAGACTACCTCACACCAAAAATATGATTTTTTATTTTATCATGCTATTTTATTTTGACTATTGGGACAAACTTCACTCAATTTTATAAGAGTTGTTTTTAGACAGTAGATTGATATATTAATTTTTTTGGAACATATATACACACCCATATTTTATATTCAGGAGTCACAATTGTATTTTTGAAATGTTTCATTTTGGGATGATTTTATATGTACGAGTGATGATATTTGGATGACATTGGATGTGTATTTATTAGTGGAGGTACAAGGGGATATTTTGAAAATTAAACAATAAAGTTGTTAGGGGGTCCCCACCTATTAGTTAATATTTATTATACCCTTATCATTATTTATTAATATTTATTTATGAATTGTCCATATCTAACTAAAAGTTATTTAAGTAACTTAACTAAAAGTAGTTGGAACTACTCAAAACTACTTTTGGAGAATAAAAGAAGAACATAAGGGACAAGCAAGGAGAGAGATAGAGACACAAACTCTTATAAGGTTTTCTCTTTCTCTAGAGATAGGGTTCGTTACTATTTCATTCATTTATGAATCACTTAAAAACTAAAAAATTCTTTTTGATAGCAGGGTTTTACTGAAGGTGGAAATAAGAACGATCAAGAAGCATAGATTGTTGATATGCTTCAGAAAGTTGATCATCTATTTCTGATAGTCCGTAAATTCTTATTGGATTTATGAATTAATTTTTGTTGTTAATTAGGAATTTTTTGTAGAGTCAAGAAAATGGCATATTGTGGCTCGTTGATCCAATTTTTCTTAGTCTTGGTTTTACTTAGAAGACACCAGTCGTCTCTGTGTGATGTAACATTCCACCGCTAACTTCTAAGTCTTATTCTGGTCATTACCCATTTTGGGGTATGAAATAATTTTTTTGATTGTATTTCAGAATTGAATTAATAAAATCATTTGATGATTTTGGTTCTCATTTTGGACTACATGTGTAATCCTTATTTCAGGTTTTGTTTCATGACCATTCATTAAATTTGCTATAATTTTCTATTACAAACATTTCTTTATTTCTTTGTCATAAAAAAACATAAAAGGCAACATTAGGCCCAAGTACATATTTATTGAGGACTAATTTATATATTTGCAAAAGGCAATAAACATGGGGTAACAATCCTGCCTATCTTGCTTTGGCCCAACAAGATTCAAAAATGCTGGTACAAGGATAGCCATTCATTTTCATAAACACTATCCACTATCGATTGTGACAAGTGGTTAGGTTCAATGAAACTCTGTGATGAAGGTAGCTTGTGAGGATGGCCCTTTCCCAATATAGTCTAAATCTCTCAACCGACCAAATTTTAGTAGCTAACAATGAAGAGAGGAAGTGTGTAAATCATTAACTCACGTGCCTCCCCCCTTAATGAATCAAATCAGTTGGAAACCTTTCTCCCATTCTTCCCTCCCTTTGCCTTCCCTCCACGTGCAAGAAAGTTGGTGAAAGGATTACGGGAAGAAAATAATCCTTGAAAGAAATATCATGGGGTTGACCTATTCTGACATTGGTCCCCACCCATACCCAAAATATTATCACGATGTCCAAACTCTTAACATGGTACTAGTCCTTACTTTCACGAGTATCCATCCCCATACCTCAATAATGGGTCCACCCCTTTTCCCTATCCTATATTGTCCTAACATGCCTAAGAAGGAAAATAGAGCATGGTGACTCTTGCTCGATGGTTGTCATTGTGGGCTAGGCTTAATGATTAATGGTTGTCCAATGACAATGACAATGGTTGTTCGAAGGCCTTTATTAAGTGACTATGAAAATAGAGTCATTTTATTAATCGGTCGAGGCCCGTCATGTGAATTGATAAACCTTTACCTTTCTTCGTATGCAATGGGATTTCCTCTCTATATGCAATAGAGAGAAGGACATGGGGAGCCACCTACCACTCTTGTTACCATTGGTGGGGCGAGAAGGACAAGGAGAAGTGAGCATACCCATCTCTTAATAAGGCTCATAATGCCATAATTATCTAGTTCACCATTCCATTGAGCTTCATTGGCCACTCATGATGCATATTTATAACAAGATTAAAAATATTTCATGTAACATACTCATAATGTAGATCTTCATTGTTTCAAGGCTCGGGAGGGAATAAAGAGAAGGAAAATATATTTCTTTATTACTGCTACTGTTGGCATCATGTGCTCTGTGAGATCCTTTCGCCGAGGACCTACGCTAAACTGTTAGTAGGATAGAGTTCAATGTGTCTAGTTCTCCTTTTAACTCCCTCTCCCTCAAGGGTACAAGAGAGAAGGTTACAATTGCGGGAATATGTATGAAAAAGGTTCCTACATTAATTACAATATTATCACAAGGAAGAAGGAAAGAGAATATCAAGGATAGGGGGAGGGTTGGAAACAATAGTATTTGACCTATAAATCCTAGATATAAATAATCCCCATAAGCATATTAACAAAGCATATAAGTGTCTATGTGAGGAGGCGTGTCGACCAGGAGGAAGACTTCGTCGTTATAGCCCCCCCATCCCATAAGGAAATCAACTAGGAGGCATTCAATTGTTGATAGAAAAATGTGGTAGCACACCACATATTATGGCGTGACAATCAAATTGGATAGCAAAAAGGTAGGTAGAGAGACATAGTCGATTCAACCCTACCATTTTACTTTAGATCGAATTCCTATTGGTTTGAACTGCCTTAAGGTACGTCACTTACCTAATTGATTGGATTGAATGATGGAAACCTCACATATATTTGCTTGACATTTGATTTCCTCCTCCTACATGATGTTCAACCAGGCTTAGAGGGTTTTCCATTGTCAACCCAACCATGAAAAAAAACATGAGGTAACTACTCTTATAATAGAGCCTCTAGCTCAACCTCGTAAAATAAAATAATTATATATGGTTTCTATATCCAAAATGTTCTCCAATAAGAAATAATAAAATATCGACCACTTATAAATCCTTGATTTCCTCCAAGGAGAAATAATCTAAACAATATAACCAATCTCCTCAAAAGAAGGGAATTCCTCATTCTAACACCTTTACTGTATTTTTAACATGTTCTTAATGCCTTCTCCATGCCACATGTTAGCCTCATATGGAATATATCTCCCTTCAACATGCATTTTTGACCTTGTAATAAGGTCTTGCATGCCACTTATCCACTTTGTACTTGTAGCGCTCCTAAATATGACAAACTGTGACCAACTACTTTTAAAATGATAATAAAGGACCAATTCATGGGGTGCTCCTCTAATCATGCTAATCAATTCCTAAAAATGTGTACTTCGATGGGAATATGTGTTAGAAACAATCCAATCATTATTAAAACAACCCTTTCAAGATAAGAGGTCCTCAAATATGTACCCCAAAGGGTGGAGCACTCTAAGGATACTCTTGGAATGTATACAGAGGAGTTCCTTTGTGAGGAGCACCCCATGACTTGGTCCTTTATTATCTATAAACAATCCAATCATTTTTAGAACAACCCTTTCTAGATAAGAGGTCCTCAAATATGTACCCCAAAAGGTGGAGCACTCTAAGGATACTCTTGGAATGTATATGGAGGAGGTCCTTTGGGACCACTTTGACCATATCTTTATCCATAAATAAATCTTCTAGATGATTTTCATTCTCTAATGAAAGGCCCATTTAATAACCCTTTTTTCCCCAAAATAGTAATATCCTTCAAGATACAGTGGAGTGCTCCTCCACCTAAGTCAATAACGAGATTCCCTCCTATAAAAAGTTTTGTAGTCAATGCATATAATTACTCTTGAAAAATGCTCCCATAATGATGGTTCTATTTTCTCCATGGTACTCCTTCCTGTTGGGAATATTTAGAATGTAATTAGGCTCATAAACAATGAAATTTGTATTGGCTTACATGCTAACTCGATACAAGGGATAATATATGTTCTAATAGGGCGAATTTTTGGAGACACAAAGATCCAAAATAGTCTCATGTGAGTGCCCTCCACTTGCTAAAACTCCACTTCATATTGCTTCCAAGGAGTACCTTATTGTGTGCCTTAGTGTTATTGTAGATGATGCCATGGTGACATCAATAGTGCCTGGAATAGATATAAAAATAATGTGTAACCCCTACCTTCTATTGACTACTACAAGCTTGAAATTCTCCAATCCATGCTACGAGTTTGGGGTAAAGATGGGTTGTGTTCATAACCAATGCATAATGCTACTAATATCCCCACGGGACAATTAGAACTTCATTATAAAATTCATTTTTCTTACTGTTCTAAGTGTTGATTACAAAGTTGCTAGAATACCAATTCGTGCGACAAAATGTGGTGAATGTATAAGCCATCTCTAGTTTCGGATAGTATAAAAAATGATAGGGCCAATATTTCTTAAGTATCACATTTTATGCTTTTAACCAACCTAATGCATTGTTAATATCTCCATTTTGATGACTTCGACTTTCCTCTTTGCCACGATGATCACGACTTTACATTATGTGACCCTAAGTGTGTAGGAGTTTTTCTATCTCAAATTGTCCATCCTCAACCCATAGAGAGGAACCACGACTATCTTAGGTATTTCTAATTGCATTATCCCTAGTGACATGATGAACATTGGGGTGAGCGACTGTAGTGCATTACTCATCTTTAATTGTAGAAAAAGAATCTAGAAAACAATTGAAGTGACCCTACACTCTTAATGATAACTCAACCTTATGATCATCTAAAGAGAAATCTAATTCTATAAAATAGATCGAATTTGATCACCGGGGTCTTTGAAATTGTATAATTGTAGACTATTAGGAAGGTTCCGTATACTAGTTTGTAAATGGGATATGACCAATCACCCTTATCTAGAAGATCCAATACTCATTGTTAGATTCAAGTTCAAATCCAACATTATCTTGAGGAGCCTTACATCTTGCATCATTCTCGATTTTCAATCAAAACCTTGTTCCCCACTTCCAACAAGAGTATGGAAACATTAATATGGATTTCACTATTTGCAACATACAATACATTTTTATTTGGATTGAATGCTAATCCCTGATGACATACTAAAATGTACTATCCCTTAGAACCTCTTCTTTATTGCTTACATGATGAAATTCCCCCCTAGATCGATGGTTATGATTCTTGTTGTAGCTCAAATAGAATAGCACTGGAAGTGGCAGTGAAATAAATGCATAGGAGATCAAGCATCTACATTGTTGGAAATAATCTCTCAAAATGCCCACACATTTTAAGGGGTAACACATACACAATTGGCCAATTATAGAAAACCATAATAAAATGACACACACAGAACATACAAGTTGAAATAAAACATGTACATATCACTCTTCATTTCCATCACCCTAATTATCTTTCTCACTTGGAATGATAACATTATTGTCCTCAAAAACATGTTTTTTTCTTGGATCGTGTCTTAGTATGAACTACCAATCCCCATCCAACACATTTGGGTAAAAAAAACTTAGTTATAGTGTTTTGGGAAAGCAGAAGGCTCCTTTTTATCCCACATATTTTTAGAATTAATACATATTAGCCCACTATCACGATATTCCTTTACATTACTTTGGTCAATGATATCCCACCACTTGCAGCTAAAAATAACACACTCGAAAGATGAGAAATTTGTTTCATGATCTCTTGTATTTTGTTTTTCTAGTAACCTAGCTTCTCCTCTATTAGGTTTTGATCATGGTGGATAACATGACTATATTGGTAAAAATTGAACTCCACTACATAATCAAGTGTGACACATTCATCATTGACATCCTCGATGAAAAATTATGTCCATACACTTCTACAATACAGGGTTGTAGCATCCTTGATTTGCATCTCTATAGACCTCAAACCCCTGGTCAAGTTTTTTCGGTTGGCATGTGTCATGTTATTGCAGGGATATTTTTGTGTTGTAGTTGCATCGAATTAGAATCATATTTGCGTTGCACTCAAGGTGCTCAAATATTTTTTATTTTTATTTTTTGTTGAGTCAAGCTTGCATCATTATTACACTGTTCGTGGGTCACTATAGTCGGTCGTGTGTTGAATGCATCATGTTTTCTTTGTTTTTGTGTATTTTTTGCATCATTCTTTTGCCATGTTTACTTCATGTTTGTATCATTCTTGCATCATGTTTTCATCATGTTGCATCAATTAACGTTGTCTTTGAATCATTCTTGCACTGATTTATGTTATGTTTGCATCATGTTTGAGTCATATTTTCATTTGCATATAATATTAACATCATGTTGGAATCATGTTTGTGTCATGCTTGCATCTATTAGTGTTGAACCAGATGACGTTGACACAATGATTTCCTTGGAATTGCATAAAAAAGGATTACATGGAGATGACACACACTCCATCCTTGCATCACAATAGTCGATGGATTTCCAATATAAGCTCAACGTGAATTTAAAAAAAGCCAAAAAATAGACAATGCAAAATGAATATTTGTGTCACCTTTCTTGTGCATTTCTAAGAGCCGCCCCCCCCCTTGTTTCATTCCCACATTATAGTGTGGGGCAGAGCTTCTTAGAACTGCAAGAAATTTATGGTGGCACTTAATAGGAGAAAGCAAGGGATATTTGTTGGGTATCATGAGATCAAAGGTAATTTTTTTGTTAGTTCCCCCTATTTTTTAAAATATTTTCAAATTTAAAACATAATGGTATTTGTGTTTTGGAAAGGGAAGATGGTATTTAGATTTTGGAGACAAGATCTGTGTTTTGGATGGGAGATGAGATTTGTGTTTGGAGATGGTATTTACAAAATAAATGAAAAACAAGTAGGAATACTTCTCCCCCCTTCCTCTTCCTCTTCCTCTCCTTATCTCTCTATTCTCCTTCCTCTTCCTCTCTTTCCCTCATATTTTTCTTCCCCCTCCTCTCCCTCTTTTTCTCCCACCCCTCCTCTTTTTATTCTTCTCCCTCTCCCGCCTCTCCCTCTTCCTCTCCCTATTTCTTTTATCCCTCACCCCCCTCTTCCTTTTCTCTTCCTCTCTAGCTATATCCCCCCAAGTTCCCTAAGTTATACTAGAGAATCGCCTACCACTATAGTCAAATCAATTTTAAATAGGATTTCCTAATGATTGTCTCATTGAGTAAATGATCATGTTAGAGATCAAATAATTGCATGTTTGTGGCATTTTGTTTAGATATATTTTCTTTTCTCTTCATGTGATAACATATTATGCATTTGTTCAAGTTAAAATAGTACGTCTGGAAGGAGCATCAAATTGTCACATTTGTTTTGCCTCATATTTGAGGTCAATGTTGGAGACAAGTGAGTATGTATAAATTCCATATTTTCGACCCCCTCCTCCAACAACCTAAATTCCACTATTGGTGTGTAGTGTACTCAATAAATTTGAAAATAGAAAACAAGAGAAACCCTTAACTTCAACAATAAACCAAATAATTCATGCAAAATAATGAACACAAGAATTGTATATAAAACCCTTGAGGTAGGGTAACGCCATTAATTGTTCCTTAATGAAGGAAAACACTCCACAAGTAATTCTTGCTACAATTACAATATACTTCACAATGACCCATTACATTGATTATACTTCTTTATATAGTACTATCTACCCCTTAGGAACATTCTAGAGAAGGAACTTTATAGTAGGTGGAACCTTCTAGTAAGCACTCATACATTTAGTGCTTTCAGACTACTACATGGGCCTTATTTACTAGAAATGGACTCCATATATAATGATACATAGCCACCTATCTATTATTATTCCCCTTGGGTACCTCCTTAGGTACCCCATATTACCCCCCTAGGTTCACTACATTCCATCCCCCTTTGCATGTTTCATCTTGAAACATGGAAAGAAGCCATTCAATATGACCGGCTAAGCAATGTAGCCAGCTGGTACCAAGCATGGGAATCCATCCATCCATCCTAGTGAAATGTGAGCATGGGTTCCACCTCCTTACTTGTCACCTTGATCTAGATTTTAATTTCTCCTTACTGTGCTAGTAGGATATCTCCATGCATTATTTTTATTCCTCCGTGTACCTCTTGATTGGTTGAATTTATAGTGAAACATTGGTCCATAATAGGTTTGTTGATGCCCACGCGCTTGCCTTGATGACCGTTTTTTTTCCAGGTGGTGTGGGTGGAGAGATACATCAACCTTAGTTCTTGATTTTTTTGGCTTGGACTCTTCAACATGGTGTTCCTTTGGGTCACTTATCTCTTTGGATTCCTTTTTATGCCCTTACTGGGGATTTTCTTCATATGCTACCATAGGATCTACTTTTGATCCCACCTTGGAATCTACAATTATTTCCCTACAATAACTTCTTTAGGTGCCCCCATGGGTCGTTCTTGATTAGTAAGAGAAATATGCTGTAGTGTAATTTTATTTTTCTTATACCAAACCTTCAAAAACTTCTTTTGCACATTAACATCAACTATACTAGCAGAGTCCATCCAAGGATATCCCAAAACAATATCCACAACATCGATATCTATATCATAAAAATTTGAATGCAACACATGTTTATCCATCGTGGGATTCATATCTTTAAAAGTTTGAATAGTCTCACCCTCAACTTGTGTGCTTTGGATATGTTTTGTAGGAACTTGCAATCTTTTAACCAAGTGAACATTGAAGAAATTATACTTGCAACTAAGGGTTAATAGAAACAATGACATTCTATTTATGAATGCACCCATGAACATGTAATATAGAGTTGCCACATGAAAATAAACTCTTGGTGCGTCATTTATCATTCTTATTAGCATTAGACCATCTATCTAGAAGTATTTGTTCAAAGGTTTCATTTGAAAGTTCCATCATCTTGTTTAGGTTAAGCAACCTTCACCATAGGAAAGCATCACCTTTAAAACTTACATTAAATTTCCACTCATTTCCCCATATTGACTTATTTCTTTAATGTATTCTTCAATAGTACGATCATCATCTTTTCCTGTAAAATACAACATCTTGCTTGCTATAACCCAAAAATAGAACTAGGGTTTATATAAATAACTTACTTTGCAATTGAGCTCCTTGAGGTGGTTAAATTAAAATGATCATAACTTAGGAAATACTTCTCTGATTGTTATTATAACTACAATTATCAAATTCCACAACCACTCTGAAACCGTTGGCACTGGTTTGACTGAAATCTCATAGCTATATCAAAATATATTTGATTTATAATATGTGTGGTCATCCCTAGAAAAACCCTAAAAAAATGGATTTTAAATCAATAATAACTCCACTTCCTCAACTTCGATTAATTTTTTTTTCTTTTTAACCAGAGTATTTTTTGAGAGGAACTTAGATCTACAATTTTTTATATTATATTATGCATAGAAAGTTTAAAAAATCAATCTACATTCCATTGTCCTCTTTTTCCCTTAAGAAATCTACAAAAATAAAAAGTCAAAAAGGAATCTGCCTTTTTTTTGCCCAAGCAAGAGCTTTTATACCACTTGTAGTGTACTCAATAAATATGAAATTAGAGCATAAGGGAAACCATTAACTTCAACAATAAACCAAATCATTCACACAATAACTGTAGATAAAACCATTGAGGTAGGGAACATCATTAAGTATTCCTTAAGGAAAGAAAACACTCCACAAGCAATGCTTGCTACAATTACAATATACTTTACAATTCCACATTAAATTGCTTATGCTTCTTTATACAATACTATCTACCTCCTAAGAACATTCAAGAGAAGGAACTTTCTAGTAGGTGGAACCTTCTAGTAAGCCTTCTTACATTTATTGCTTTCACACTATTGCACGAGCCTTATTTGCTAGAAATGGCCTCCATACATAGCAATACATAGCTACCTATCTATTATTATTCCCCTTGAGTACCTCCCTAGGTACCCCATATTATCCCCCTAGGTACACTACATGGTGAAAATATATAATGAATGAACTTTTGTCTCTTTATTTGAACCTTCTACTTTATACTTTGTGCATCTTAAATCTTCTAATTATCTTAAAGTTTTATGTGAACAATGATTTTTTCTTGTATAATAAACTCAATGTAATCCTTTTTACTTGTGTGCAACAAATTGTTTGGGAAGCTAACCCTTACCAAACTTGTGATGCAGGAGTATCTGATTCAAGTTTTTAATTCATGGAATTGAGGGTCAAATTATTTTACTAAAGGGGGTTGGTCCCCTTAATACCATTCAATGTATGATTGTAATAAATGCTCAATGCCTCTAGAAGGCACCAAGCACAATTAGATAGGAGGTTGAGGTTGTTCTAGGTTTTAGGAGCAGAAATCTGTAATTAGGCATATAGTTAAGATTTCTCGGATAGGATTGTTTGGTCAACGAGAGATATTATTATTATTATTATTATTTGTGTGTGTAATGTTTTTGGAGATAACTGGGTTGGATGGTGATAGAGGCTAGTAAATCCAAATCAAAATCCTCTGTAATAGGTTCCGAGACACCTCGTTCAAGCTTTAATAAATTCATATATTGTGTGTTGGTGGTAAAAAAAACCCCTGGGTTTCCTCTTATCAATTCTTGTAATCCAATGTGAATGATTGATAGATCGATGGTATATAAGAAAAATGAAGAACTGGCTTCAAATCTTGTTGCAGGGTCCACGATTTTGGTGTTTACAGAGTAAGAAACAAGTATCGCTGGACAAAACCTCAGTTGATCTAATACCGTCAAATTCTTAGTCAATCGTCTCCTGTTGAATTGATAATGATCATTGATCATTTCAGATCAACGATCTATATAGTTTGTTGATTTTCCTTGAGAAGAGGAAAGTTGTGCCATCGTAGATCGGATGGTGTATGTTAGTTCAATCGAATGGTGTTGATTTATTCCACTCAGTTGAGTTGCACTAGACTTGTTATTTATCGAACCCACAAAGGTGGTAAATTTCAAACCCGCCATTGGACATGTGTTTGAATAAAACTCACTCTGACGCTCTTCAAGTGGATTACAAATCCACTCCTCGACACCCCACAATCCGCTTTTGTTTGATTGCTCCAGGAAGAACATCAACCGTTTTCCCAACGCTTGATCAAGATGTAGTCGTTGATCTCTGTCTTGAGGTTTAGCGCCAAATAGTAAGGTTTTAATGTTAAATTAGCGTTGGTTATATGTGTTGGTTCCGTGTAAGAGCCAGAGTGAGAAGGTGCTTAAACCCTGTACTGTGTAAAACCCATAATTTCCTCTAGAATCTCGATTTGGATGAACCAAAAACCCTGAAATGAGACCAATCAACACCTTGAAGCATGCCATGAATACAGATAACATGATGGAATCCCGATTGATGTCATAGCAGGTAAAATTTGAGGTTTTTAAATTAAGGTAGAAGGCCACTCAAAGAAGGATTTGTGCCTATTGGGGCATCGGTTTGGTATCAGAGCACACCATAATTGCATAGTAGAAGGAAAAATGCCACCAAGACGAGGACAGGGAGTTAATGTTGGAGTAGGTCGATGAAGACCAGCAGGAAATGCAACAATGCAAGAGGAAATGAGACAACTTAGAGATAGATTGGAAGCCATGGAGGCTATCCAAAGACGAGAAGTTGATGATGGTAACATCAATGAAGAGGAAAGATCCTCTAAAGAAGAACCAAAGGAAAACACTGAAGAAAATAGGGTGTTGAGGATGTTGGTTAAAGTTGGTGGCAGACCTAAAGTGAAAATTCCTATGTACGAAGGAAATTTAAATGTAGAGGAGCTCATGGACTGGATAAATACCATGGAAAAATAATTTGACTTTGAAGAGGTTGATGATGAAAAAAAAAGTAAAATATGTAGCCACTAGGTTGAAAAGGCATGCAACCATCTGGTGGGATGAATTACAGATCCATAGAGAAAGGAAAGGTAAGTTTAAAATTAAAAACTGGGATAAGATGGTCAACAAAATCAAAATTAAATTTATGCCCAAGGATTATCAACTAACCCTCTTAAGAAAACTACAAAACCTAAGGTAGAAAAGTATGAAAGTCAAGGCGTATACAGAGGAATTTTATAGGCCGAGTATAAGACCTAGACAGATAGAGGCAGATGTGGAGAGAGTAGTAAGATAAAATAATTGGCCGAGGTATGATATACAGGATGAAATTATTTTGTTGAATCTCAGAACAATTGAGGATGCTTACCAGGCTGCATTAAAAGAAGAAGAAAAATTGTTGAGAAAACAAAGTCTGAAGAATAGAGGAAAGGGTGTGACAAGAGGATCTTCAAACAAAGGAAGGTATCAAACTCCTAAGAATGAAGGATAAATTTCCCACAACCAATCACCACAAAGAGGATATTTTAGAGGGAGGAGATTTGGTTCCCGAGGAAGAGGAAGAGGAAGATAAATTAGATGATATACATGTGGTGAAATTGGACACATGTCATGGGACCATCCAAGGAATAAATCAACAACCCAAAGGATTGGTAATGTTGCAGAAGCCATAGAGGATCCATACAAGACCTTGGAAAAACAAGAGGCACATGAAGTAGGAGAATCCTTGATGATGAAGATTTTTGGTGAAGGTATAAAAGGAGGTACATGAAACAAAACAAAGAAAGAGCCTGTTTAGAACCATGTGTAAATCTAAGGGGAAGTGTTGCAAGGTAGTAATTGACAGTGGAAGCACTGATAACCTGGTCTCCACAGAAATGGTAGAGAAATTGGGGTTGAAAAGGATGGCACACCCCACTCCCTACAGAGTGTCCCGACTGTAGAAAGGACATAAACTCTTGGTGAATGAGCAATGTGAGGTGGAGATGTTGATTTGGACTTAAAAATATGTGGTGTTATGTGACATATTGTGATCCAGATTATGCTGAAAATGGAATGAGAAAAAAAATTAAAAATAGCAGAGAACACAGAAATATAGTGAAACCCAACTTGTATTAATGAATAAGATAGAAAAACATTCTAGAACACAAACTGGCAGAATGGGATAGCTTATCTCTGAAAAGACAGAGATGTTGGCTACACTTCATTTGAAACAAGCTATACATCACACTCCATTATATGCTTAAAGGGCCTCCTTCACCTTAATTATATATGAGAGAGTGAGAGGATACCAATTCCCATGATGCATGTGCGATAAATTAGTCTAAATTTTTAAAATTCCATAGGCATGTAAAACACAAGGACTTCTTGGGCGGTCACCCATCCCAATACTACTCTAGCCTAAGAGTGCTTAACTGTGGAGTTCTAATGGGATCCAATGCATTGACGCTATGTTGTAAGCATGTACATAATACTACTAGGAAATCATTACATGATGTTTGTAATTAACAAATGAAGATGACATTGCATTCCATTCCTCATCAAAAGGGTGAATATCATGGTTGATCAAAACCATAGGCTTGAAAAGTTGATTAAATGGAAAGGGTGGATGGCCACTGAGATCCACCTGGATCATTCCTCGCCCCTTAGGATCTCCATTGCGTTAAGTTCCCTTGGGAGATAGGGAAACTTCTACAAAATTTGAACCTTGGTGAGTCACTTGCCTTGTTGAAGTAGTTGTCATGCTTATACTTTTCCTGTGGAAGGATGTCATGAACTTGTTGGAGGTGTTGGATCCGTTCAATAGATATGGCTACATGGTCTGCCTTGGTTTGAGTGTGGGAGGACTCTGTCAGTCAAGATGCAACAAGAAGAGCTATATCAATGGGGGCTAATGGTTGGAACCCCAAGCACACCTTGAAAGGGTCGTGGCCAATAGATCTATGATGAACATATGGAAGACTCTCATTCTCTTTGTTCTCCTCTACAATATTGTCGACCTGCTTCTGCTAGATAGAAATGTCTTAGGCCGAGGTTGTAGTGGTCACATTGACCTTTTGTTCACCATATGATTGGTTCGTGAAGAGGGAATACTTTGTGGTTTGAGATATTACTTTGCAGCATTGTTTTTCTGAGATCAATAAAGTGGTAGTAGTTGGAGCTACCTCAGGTCCCCTATAGAGATGACCTCCCAGAGTAACAATGAAACTATGGGGCCGAGACTCATTGATAGCATGACATTTCCACATATATGGTTGTCCTAAAAGAACATCATAGACTTCAAGTGTAGCAACATCGCACACTACCTCGTCCTTGAAGGGATTGATGCCATAGGACATGAGACATTGTTGGCTGACACAAATGTCTCATCCCTGGATCAACCATCTTATGGTGTATGGTTGGGGGTGTGGCATCGTTGGAAGCTTCGATATCTTGAAAACCTCGGCTGAGATCAAGTTCTTCTGACTCCTGCTATCAACAATGAAATGAAGTGGGGTCCCATTTACCCACTTCTGCAAGTGGAAGAGGTGTTCCCCCTCCTCAAGCTCCTATGGTTCTTTTGGTTGTAGTGTTGTGGCTGTGATGGTAGAAATGGGTTCTGCATCAATGATCTGTTTCCCTTTATTGTGCTTTGAATCAGAGTTCAAGTCATGTTTTGATTCTCTTTATTTGAGCTCAGCCACCAATCACTGTTTCGAGCAACATTCATTGGTGTTGTGTTGGGGGTTGTTGAGGAACTCACACCACTATCCAATTTATTTCTTAGACTTCTCATTACGCTTATTGGACTAACTCTCTTGAGGTTGGCCTTCCTTTATCTATCCTTCGTTCTGTGAGTTAGGGTTTCCTTTTCCATGATTCTGTTGTGGTGTATTTTCGAACTCGAACTCTCGCTTACTCTGTTGCTTGAATTTCTGCTCAATTTTGACTACATATCGATAAGAAACTCTCAGTGAAGAGATGTCCAAGAAATCCATATTTGTTTGGATGTACCTATGTAGACCACTGCGATACTTCAAAACCATGTGCCGCTCAAAGTCTTTGATACCCAACTTTGAGCGCAAGGTATGAAAGATGTTAGTGTACTCTGGCACCGTCTGATCTCTTTTTTGATGCAGAGTCATCCATCTCATGTACTGGTCATCATAGTTTCCGACAGGATAGAACTCCTCCTTTAGGGCATCTACAAAGGTTTCCCAAGTGGGTTCTCTCTTGAATTGTGTAGATTCATTCACAGTGTACCTCTCCCAGTAACCTTCCCACCAAGCTCTAACATGGGGAAGGGATTTAAGGAGTGCGAAGGTGATCTTTTCACTGTCAGAATTTTTTTGGACAAAGTAATAACCTTCTAGCAGATTCAACCATTTTTCTAGAGCATATGCATATATATGGCCTTCAAATAAGGGGATATCAAAATTGATTTGTACCTTGAAGTGTGTCACACCTATGAAATGATTGCTTGTTGAAGATGCCTCGACCATTGCCATCAATAGTCTTTGAAGGATCTAAGTGAAGTTGTCCATAACCGCGTTCCTGTCACATGAGGGATTCCTCGAGAAACATCTTGAAAGGATCTCCTCCTCTGCCATCTCTCTTTTCTTCTGCCATGGGAGGTCACTTGGCTAGTGAGTGAGGTTGTCCTCGAGCAAAACTAGCTCGAGACCCAAATCTCTATACCCTGACCTTGTCGGGGACCTGCTATGAGAAATGACAAGGATCAGACTGCTCTGATACCACTGATCCAGATTATGCTAAGAACAAAACAAGACAAAAGCAAAAATATAGCAGAGAACAAAAAATATAGTGAAACCCAACTTCTATTAAAGAATAAGATAGAAACACATTGTAGAACACAAACTAACAGAATTGGGTATCTTATCTCTGAAAAGAAAGAGATGTTGGCTATGCTTCATTCACAACAAGCTTTACATCGCACTCCATTGCATGCTTAAAGGGACTCCTTCACCTTAATTATATATGAGAGAGTGAGAGGAGAAGAATCCCATGATGCATGTGGGATAAATTAGTCTAAGTTTATAAAATTCCATAGCCATGTAAAACACAAGGACTTCCCGAGGGGTCACCCATCCCAATACTACTCTAGCCTAAGCACGCTTAACTGCGGATTTTTAATGGGATCTGGTGCATTGACGCTATGATGTAAACATGTACATAAGACCACTAGGAAATCATTACATGACGTTTTTAATTAACAAATGAAGACGATATTACATTCCATTCCTCATCAAAAGGGTGAATATCATGGTTTATCAAAACCATAGGCTTAAAATCTTGATTAAATGGAAAGGGTGGATGACCACCGAGATCCACCTGGATCATAATGCCAATGGATGTTTGCTATGTCTTGTTGGAAAGACATTGGCAGTATGACATGAAGGTCATACATGATGGCAGAAGGAACACTTACTCCTTGGAGAAGAATGGAAAGAAGCATGTGTTGTTGCCTTTGAAGGATGAGACAACCAAAGAAGAATCTGGACCTAGCATTCTACTGATGAGTGGGAAAGAATTATTGCAAGAAGTGAAGAAGAAGGAGCTACATATTTCTCTCATTGGAAAACCAAAGGTAATTTTGACTTCCACTAACTTAGATGATTTGCCTGCTGATATTAAAATTATGCCTGATGAATTTGCTGATATAGTTGTGGATGAACTACCTAATGCTCTACCCCCTGTGAGAAGCATTGGTCAACATATTGAATTGATACTTGGTGCAAGCTTTCCAAATAAATAAGCCTATAGATTAACCCCTCAAGAGAATGAATAAGTAAGAAGACAGGTTCAAGAATTGTTGGATAAAGGACTGGTAAAAGAGAGCTTGAGCCCCTGTGCAGTACTAACAGTTCTCAGTCCAAAGAAGGATGGTGGATGGTGCATGTTCAATGACTCCAAGGCCATCAACAAGATCACTATCAGGTATAGGTTTCCTTTGTGTTGTATAGAAGACTTAATGGAATGTTTGAGTGGGTCTAAATATTTTTCTAAAATTGATTTAAAAAGTGGCTACCATCAAATAAGGATTAAAGAAGGGGATGAGTGAAAAACTGCATTCAAGACAAATAATGGGTTGTATGAATGGTTGGTGATTCTCTTTGGTCTCACAATTTCACCCAGTACATTCATGAGGCTAATGAATGAAGTCTTAAAGGAATACATTGGTAAGTTTGTTATAGTTTATTTGGATGATATTTTGATTTATAGCCAGAGCAAAGAAGAACATTTGAGGCATCTTAAGATGGTCTTAAGTACCATGCATAAACATAAATTGATGATTAACTTGAATATGTGCAGTTTCATGAAGAAAGAGATGATCTACTTGGGATTTGTAGTCTCAAAATAAAAGTTGAAAATGGATCCAGAAAAAAGTTCAAACAATTCTCAATTGACCAACTCCAAGGAATGTTTTTGAGGTAAGAAGCTTTCATGGTCTTGCAAGCTTTTATAGAAAATTTATTAAGAATTTCAGCCAAATTTGTGCACCTATAGTAGAAACCATAAAAGAGAGTAAGCAACCATTTAGATGGACAGAGGAAACAAACAAAAAAAATGATTTGCTGAAAAGAAAGATCACTGAAAAACCTGTGTTGGCTTTTCCTAATTTTGATAAAACTTTTCAAGTAGAGACTGATGCTAGTGGGACAACAATAGGGGTTGTACTAAGTCAAGAGTAGAGGCCAATAGAATAATTTAGTGAGAAGTTGAATGAGGCAAAAGATAAATATTCATCTTATGATAAGGAGTTTTATGTTATTGTGCAAGCACTCAAGAAATGGAGACATTATTTAATGCCCAAGGAATTTGTATTTTATTCTAACAACTATGCACTACAATTCATAAGAAATCGACCTAAGCTTAATCAAAGGCATGCGAAGTGGGTAGAGTTTATGATGAGTTTTACTTTTGTAATCAAGCACACTAGTGGAAAATCTAATAAGGTTGTTGATGCTTTGAGTAAGGTGAACTTGATGTTGCCAGAATTAAGGGTCAACACTTTAGGATTTGATGAGTTGGTTGCTATGTATAAGGATGGTGTAGATTTTAAGGACATATATGCAGCTTGTGCAAATCCTGTTGCTTACAATAGGAGTCAATGGATGGAATACATGCTACAAGAAGGTGTGTTGTTTAAAAACAATAAATTGTGCATTCCTAAATGTTCAATGAGAGAAATTCTAATTAAGGAGAAACATAGTGGAGAACTGTCATGACATTTTGGATAGGAAAAGACTTATTCATAGGTAAATGCTTTTTACTTTTGGCTAGGAATGCAAACTGATTTCAAGAAATTTCTTGAAAGGTTTAGGATATGTCATCATGCCAAGGGAAGGAGTCAAAATACAGGGCTATATCAACCACTGCCCATTCCAAAAATACCTTGGGATTCTATCAATATGGACTTTTTTCTAGGATTACCCAAGACTCAGAGGGGAAATAATTCCATGTTTGTGGTAGTAGATAGGTTTTCCAAATTGGCACATTTTATTGCTTGTAAGAAGACTAATGATGCAACTAATATTTCCAATTTATTCTTTTCATAAATAGTAAGGTTGCATTGTTTACCAGTGAGCATTGTCTCAGACACAAACACTAGATTTGTTGGTCACTTTTTGAGAATTAGGTAAAAATATCAATTTTAGTTCAACTTATCATCCATAAACTGATTGACAGACTGAAGTTGTCAACAAGATCATGGGGAACATTTTGAGAAGCCTAGTGTATGGGAAACCTAAACAATGGGACTTAGCACTTGCTCAGGTAGAGTTTGCCTATATTGACACTCCTAACAGAAGTACAGGAATGAGTCCATTCCAAATAGTTTATGGAATTCATCCAAGGGGCATATATGAACTCAAAAATTTGGGGAAGCAAGAGCTAAGGAGTGCAGATGCTGAGGATTTTGCAGAGCACGTGTAAAGACTGCAAGAGGATGTTAAACAAAAGTTATAGGACAACAATATTAAATATAAGAAAAGGGAAGATATGAAAATAATACAAGTGGAATTTGAGGAAGGAGAGGTTTCTTGTAGGGACCTACAACAACTGAATATGAATAAAATTGGGCCTTGTGGAATACTAAAAAAAAATCTGCTAATGCTTATGAGGTAAATTTGCCAGTGAAGATCATAATTTATCCAATATTTAATGTATCATACTTGTACGCATACAAGGAATCCGAGAATGAGGAAACAAATGAACCTTCAAATGATGAAGTTCAGACTTTAAAGTGGGAAATAAAATTACCTGAGAAAACACATAAGGAAGTTGAGGCATTTATGGACAAGATAATGACCAAGAAAACCAGGGGTAAGACATATTATCAGTACTTTATCAAATGGAAGGGACAACCAATAGAATATGCCACCTAGATGAAATCAATAAAGGTTTACAAGTACAATGTAGGCCCTAAAGAACTAATGGAACATTCTTTTCTTCCTCGGGAGTTTGATGCATGAGCATTTGATTAAAGTTTTTAATTCATGGACCTAAGGGTCAAATTATTTTACTAAAGGGGGTTGGTCCCCTTAATTCCATTCAATGTATGATTATAATAAATGCTCAATG
>ML784139.1:22127-39426 GCA_009831015.1 Picea engelmannii | reverse complement strand
AGTTTCTCCCATTCTTCCATCGACATACCTGTCGGCATGGTACCTAAATAGACTATTTTCCATTGTTCTTGATCTACAAGGAGATCTTCAATTTTAAGCTTCCAAAGCTCAAAATTCTGGCCATTCAATTTTTTGATCTCTATTCTCGAGCTGCTCGACATTCTTTAACATAATTCTTTAAAGATTTCTATCTTATGACTCTTACTGAACCTAGGGTTTAGCTCAGATCCAAGATTGTTAAGCCAAGCTCTGATACCACATTTTAGGAAATGAGACACACTTCCACATTAAACCTAGTAGAAGAGAGGAAGAAAGATTTATCTTAAACAAGAAATTAAATGACAAATAAAACACACTATACAGAAAGATTTTACTCTGGAAACCCAAACTGAGAAAAATAGCATTCCTTGAGTGTTCTTCTCTCTTGTTTTCTTATTCATTCATAATAAAAGGTTACATGTCTAACCTTGGTCCACACCTAAGACACAATCGACATCATACCCTCTTGCTTACACAAGAACATCCCTGTAGCCAATTCGGATTACATCTACATGACTAGCAACCTCTATGATTACAGACTCTCGACGATTAGCCATTTATCATCTAAAGATTAGCTTTTACAACATTACAAAATAATTTTTTTATGGGCTTTACAATAGGCAAAACCCTGAAGAAAAGGTGCCCAAAAGTGGTTATAGATCCATGGAGATCATTGACTACAAATCCCACGAATCTCGGGATTATGTTGCAGTCTACTATCAAGTCAGATTACCAGTTGACTACCAGTAGACCTTCATTCGGTCTTCAATCAGTTTCCACACACCCACCTATTGACCTGTTGTCGGTTTACTTCTTTGACTTTACCTTGTCGAACCACCTCAACCTTTGAATTCTATTGTTAGTCGATCCACCTCGACTAGACTTTCGCTGCAAATAATATAAAAACCCAACAACAACATCTTGAATGTAATGTACTTCTCTAATGGATGATGGCACCATGTTTGGGCGCATATATTGGCAATCTACCCATTAAGATGGTACAACATTGGGTTGTTTCTATTGTTCGCACTAGTGTTCCCTAATAGGAGGAACAATAGCATTAGGCTCTCTTCCACTACCCTCTCTACATTGTTGCTAATACTTAGGAGGATCTTTTAGGGGAAAGGACACATGGGTTATTGGATTTCCCATTGCAATAACTTTCCCTTCGCTTCCCCTTATGTATTGTGTTAGCGTTGAAGGGGGGTTGTTGTAGAGGAAAATCTACCTAATATTGGAGGAGTATTGGCAGTATCACTTGGTATCCCATGCATATTTTAAATAACTATCTAGGCTAGTTATCAATGGTATTCTTATGCCTACCAGGTAATAGGCACAAGAATCACTCTATTTGGACTTTGCAATATCCCGACTAGATTAGGGAGTTGAACACATGACCAAACCTCCCCTAACACTAAGGACAATAAAAAATAGTTTTCTTGCATTGTAGATTGAAATTCCACCATGGATCTATGGGTCAAATACCTTGTAAAGGAGAGCTTGGTGCTGCAAATTCAGTCTTCACCTTGTAAATAATGAATGCAATGAGATTTCTAATTGTGAAATATGGAATATTTATGAAGAGACTCAATGCATCTTGTTCTTATATCCTTAGTAACCATTCTCTTATTGTATTTTGAGTTAGCTCTATATTACTCTTCATTGATAATTTTTCTAGAAGACATTCAACATAATATGGTAAATAAATTCCTCATTATGAATTCCTCATATCGAAATGTAGTTCGCATAAACTAAGTTAACAAAAAGAGAGATGAGGGAGTTCAATTTGATGGCTAATTTGACTCCCACATTAGTAGTGATATCACTTCACTAAAATAAGTTAAAAATAACCTTGTTGTGATTCCTTCGAGCTTTATTCTTCCCATTCCTTTTCACACTCTAAAAATTCCCATGAACAACTTTGTGATACTATAAAAGTTTGAACAATTCCCGACGTGGAAAAACATTGTTTCTTTTGCATTAAATTTATATATACATGTCATTTGATGTTATAGGTTAGTGGTCAAATCTGAATTAATTATAGGCATGTCAATGATTTCCACTTATCCAATTCCCTAGTGGTAATTGATAAACTAGGGCTCTTTTAAGATTATCACTGATATAATAAATTTGTCACCAATGAGAGCTTTGGGTTGGAGATCTCAACAAATGAGAGCTTGGTGTTGTGAATTTAGTTTTCTCCTTGTAGATAATGAATGCAGTGATATGTATAATAATGCAATGAAAAATACTTTTGAGGAGACTTAATGCGTTTTTTTTTTTTGTTTTTTTTTTTCTCTCGACGTTGCTATTCTCTCTCTAACCGCATTTGATAGTTGGATCTATATTAATATTCATCGATAATTCAACCAGAAGATGTTCCACATAATATGGTAATTGTATGCCACACTATGAATTTCTCACACCAAAATACAATTCACACTAACTAAGATAACAAAAAAAGTATTTCATTGTTCATTGGTTAGTGGGTTAGGGAGTTGGAGGGTTAGTCTATACATATGTCTTTGAGTTAGTGAGTTAGTCTTTGTGCCTCTATATATGTTGATGTTATGTGTGTGATCAATACATATGTGTTTGAGGGTTAGTTTATGCATATATCTTTGAGTTAGTGAGTTAGTGTATGTGCCTCTATATATGTTGATGTTATGTGTGTGATCAATGTTCACGATGTTAAATTATGCATATACTTTATTCCATGGGTTGTATGTACTTAACTTAGTAGTTTATCATGTCATATATCTACAAGTTATATGGCTTCCAATAGATATGGATTAGATGATGACATTATACATAGAGAAAGAGTGGGAACATCAGAGAACAAAAGGTAAAGGAATTACAACCAATGAAGGTAAAATAAGAAGCCATTTATGAGTTGTAATTACATAGTTTATGACAATTATATAATATTTAAAAATATGTATTTATTTTATGAAGAGATGCATTAATACTTCTAATTGTTACTTATTATAGTTTGTTTTATGTTGTAGAAAATAATGATAAAAACACTAGCAACATTTATAAAGAGTACAAAAAAAAAAGAGACTATACATGATATTTCATTATGTATGGTTATTGAATTTTAAAGGTGTCTCATTTTTTTATTTTTTTTGTGGGGGGGTGTTGAATAAATTTAGTGAGAACATCATAAAGCTTGACATGGAAGGCATAGACAAAAATACCATATGATGTTGACAAAACATTATTTAAAAAAAACCTTAAGGATTTTTTAGAGGCCAAGATGATCATTGATGAGAAGAATGCATGATAGTGGACCCTAAGACACCACAACAAAAATCTACATAGGTAATAAATAATATATGCTTGTAGTTATTGATTTAAAAATGGTTTTAGTTATTTATTTTAATATGATTTTAACTTGTTATCTTTCTCTACTGTGATAATTTAGTACCATTGACCTACTTTTGTAATCATTTGTCAGACATTGACAAATTTAAGTGATCTTGTCTTATGTACATGGACAAATACATGCAAAGAAATTAAAAATCACACATTCTTTGGGTCAATCCTAGAGGTCCTCGACTAGAAAATGCTTTGTAAGTTTATTAATATAATCTCACTTATTATGCTAATATACTATCTGAATATATGTCATTATTAAATATTGTTTTCTCTATTATATACAATTAAATGACTATAGTTGTGAGGCCATTAACAAAGAATTAAAGTATACCTTGAGGAATGGTTACACAAGAATGGTGTAATATTTACATCCCACTCTTGAGGTAATTAATTGTTAATCATGTGTTTATTTTTAACTTGTATATAGTTGGAATTATTCATTCATTGATTGAAATATATTATATTCTTCCAAATGATGATGACAATGGTGACTTGGATCATTAGAAGAGTATTAATAAAAACATAATAGTGATATGCCCACAAGATGGGAACGAATGCACCTATAAAAATGCAAAAAAGGATGGTGTCAGATGTCGAGTAACTCAATTATTAATAAAAACATATTGCATGCTATATTTCAAATGGGTATTGCAAATGAACAATTGACATAGATCATGACATAGTTGTTGAACCCGATCCCTATGTGTAGTCCATCCTCTTCACCATGTGGGTAACATTTGGACACACTATGTTTCTCTTTGATTTGGTCAGCCACCCAACTATTGGGATAGATCATTGACATATTTTCTTTTAAATGAATAGTATAAAGCATGCTTCTATTGATCAATTGTTTATGATTATTTCCTATCATTGTCCCATTTCTTTTATTCTATTCATATGATGCAACCCATTGTTTCTTTGCCTTCATGTTGTAGAGATCAAATTTATTGATGATATCAATTTCTAAATTCGTCGATGTATTCATGAAATCAAAACAAATAGTATGAGATCAAATATACATTACCAAGTTAAACGTAAATAATTAATCTATAGAAAATTAACAAAATATAAGTGACTTACTCTTGATCACACGCTTTTTTCGGTTGGTTTGGAGTAGCTCCCCTTCCCTTTTGTTCTCATCCAAATGGTTGTCCCAAACCACTATGCTTGGTGCATCATCAATTTGCTTGATGCACTTACTAGCATAATAGAATGACTCATATACTATGTACCCCTTTTCCAATGACCCCTCAAGTTTTTCCCTTTGTCAAACCAAACCTTTCAAATTTTTCATGTAGCTCTCCAAGAAGAACATCCAATGTCATGAGACCAACTAGCTAATTAAACCTTGTTAGCTAGGAAAATTAGAAGATGGACCTGAGGATCCATGCAGTTCATGGGCAGTTCCCTCTCAAATAGACAAACAATCTCAATTATTTCTCAACTCCACCATGGAATGCTAGTCATGCGAATATCCTTTAATGTAATATCAAATAGAAAAACAACATGAACTATCTCTCGAATCCACCATGGAATGCTAGCCATGTGAATCTCCTTTGATGTAATCCAACATAATAATGAAAATTAATTTAGATTGGCATGTCATGGGTCCTATAGGAAGTCATGGTTCACACAACCATGCATGAGCAAAGGATAATGACACTACAAAGTAAACACTTACAAAATAATTGGCATAAAACTATGAGTGCATAACATATAACTTACATTGCAAACAATAAGCATGTAATCAACATGCATACCATTAGAAGGTTCAAATGATCGTGTGATTTCAGCCATGACAAATGTCCTTCTTTGATGAATTAATGTCACAGAGTTTACTCATATAAAGAATTTTCCTTCACACTCAATATAACATCCTTCACCGTAGATAGATCATCTTTCTTCAAAATCCATGGGACATCACTTTCTTATAAATACTAAGAGGGARCAACATCTCCTCTACTTTGTTTTCTTGGCTATTGTTTTTTTTTAGTATTCAAAGAAATAAGATCTCTCCTAACACCCAACATGTCACTTTTTTCGATGATATGTGCCTCCATAAAGAAGATGATTTTTTTTTTAATATATGCATGGGATCCAATACATGGGAAATTTTAAGATGCTCCTAATGTGGAAACTCATAAAATTCAATTTTCTTTATTATCCCAATGGGAATTTTCTTAACATATGATGCAGGAGCATCGCTCCAAGCCAGCCATGCGCCAGCCAGCCAACCAGCACAACATGCATTCAATGAAGAAGGAGAGGCGCAGCCCTCTTGTTTCAAATTTAGAATTTGAAATTTGTATTAAATGTTTGTAAGGCTGGTAGAGCCAAAGTCGTGCCTTTGAGCAGGCTGTAGTTAAAGAAGGCCTTTAATGGTTGTAAGGCTGAGATCTAGATCTGATTCGGACTAGACAGCCCATTCAATGTAATTCAATGTAATTGAATAGAGTAGGTAGCTTGGAGGGAAGAGATCAAAGAGCCCCCCTCATGTAAAAGATCTTTAGCATCTTATTTTAAAAGTTAGTCGAGTTAAGGAGAAGGAGCCGAGACTCTGTTGCAGTCCATGCTCATAACCTTTGTACAAGTATTCTTGATTAATACAAAGAGAAGAAGTTTTCCTGCATGATATTCTATGTGTGATGAATGTCTTTACGTGTGTTCATTATATGCTGTGAATGTGTGTTAGTATGCATTTGCAGAGACAGATAGGTTCTGCTATCTGTGGGTTCTTTGATTTCAGGTTTGGGGTTCTTTGAGGCTTCATGCCAAGAGGGTGTGACAGAACGTTGTGGGTTCTAAAAGCCAGTGCATAGATGCACTCCTGAATTCTGCGGAATTTGGGCAAGGACGTGCCAGGAGGGTGCACCAACGAAGTCATTGACTCAGAAGGAATCCTCAAGGTTGTTGAATACCTTGGAGGTGAAGACCGTGCAGAGGAAAGCATAGCAGAAGGTAGAATCTCTGAGGATTTCTGTATAACTCTGCCAAGTGGGCATTGAGAAAATGCACAGATTGCACTGAAGAAGAGAACTCTGGTTCGAGTTCAGAAAGGAGATAGAATCACTGAGGATTCTATAGAGCTCTGCCAGGAGGGCATTGAGCAGGTGCCTGTGTGCACAAAGAGAACTCTTTTGAGTTCTAGAATAGAAGCGTCTAAGGAATAGGACCTTCACAGGGTTGTTGAATACCCTGCAGGTTCAGCAAGGAGTTGCTTGAGTAAGTGGTTGCCAAGAGGACACCAAATCTCCATCTGAGGGAGAGAAAAGGGTTAAGTCCCTTAGAGGTCTGAGCAACAGATAAGCTCAAGACAGATAGCACCTTTGTGTGCGTAGAGACCCTGTAGGAATCACAGAAGTCAAGGAAACCTTTCAAGATTTCAGAAGGAGAAGCTCAGGAGGAAAAGTGCCTTTGAGCACAGAGTGACAGCTGCAAGGAGTGCAGAGTTCAGAGTTTGAGAAAGCTTAGGAGGAGCAGTGCTTTCATGCAAAGGCCCAGAGCCAAGAGGAGAAGAAGGTCAGGGAGAACCCTTTGGAGGACTTGAGTTCGAGGAGCTCAGGAGGGACAACGTCCTTAGAACGTAGGCGAGACCCAAATTCACAGGGTTCGTAGAGGAGACAAAGGCTGAGGTCTTTTGGAGAAAGAAAGTCTTCCAAGGAAAAGGAAGAAGGCGTAATCTCAGGAAGGAGCTACAATTGCTGTCAGATTTGGGCGCACGGACCGATAGCCATCGGATCCAGGAGAAGTTGCACGAGGTTTAATCCTCATATGCAAAGGAGAGGAGCCGCTAGATCATTTCGGCATTTCGGGAATCTCGATGACAAGAGAATGGGGCACTTCATAGTGAAACCCCCGAAGTCGCCAAACACGACTTGCCTTTGGATCAGAACTTCAACATTTCGTCTATTCGGAGTTCGGAAGGTAGAGAAGGTAGAGATTTTGGTACTGAGAGTTTCAAACTCTCGGTACACGAAACAACGAAAGCATCGGGACCGTCCACTTCAGAGGACACGTGGCAGAGATCTGAACACATCGAGGTTTCGGATACCGGGGAATCGAGGACCAAGAGTTTGTTCGCGGAGGATTCGCAAAATCATGTATCCCGAAGTCTCGAAAAGTGCATACAGTTGAGGTTTCGGGAAAATCCCTGAAAGGGCATTTCGGTATTTCGGCTACCGGAAGATGCAGGGGTGAGAGTTTGGAACTCTTGACCCACGAGATCTTGCAAGGATCTGAGTCATTGGATCAGGGAGGCTCACAACCATTGATCTTGCTCAGGAGAAGGAGGACTGGAGTTTCAGGATTTCGGTACTTCGGTATTTCGGATACCAGAAGTACGAGAGGACAAAGAATTGTTGCGCCAGGATTCACGAAGTTCTGAAACGCGAATTCCCAAAAGCGTTTGCGAGAAGAATAACGTTGGGTCAAATTTCAGCATACCGGGATTCGAGACTTCAGGAATCCCGAGGACAAGAAACTGGGCACTTCGGCGTTGGAAACCCCGAAGTCCCGAAAGCGACATATTGTAGAAGTGGGGTTGCGGTCACACATTTAGGTATTTCGGGGATTGGATTTTCAGCTGTTCTGAGGAGCAGGAGCCGGGCACTTGACATCGAAAGTCTTGAAGTCACAAAACGCGACATACCTTTGGAGTTAAGCTGTGGTCACGAAGGAAGCGGTCACATGGACGAGATGTGGGCCGGGGCTAATTGTCATTAAGGCCAATTCGACAGATTGGCATTTCGGGTGTCGGGAAATCAAAGAGTCAAGGAAACTTGATAGCAGGACTCGCGGAGTCCCGAAATCTGAAATCCCTTTTTCGGGAAAAGGTCGTGGTCGTGTTGGAGGTCGTGTACAGGTGAAAACTTGCATCTCGTGCATGTTCATGCAGGTGGAGATTTCGGGGAAAGGACCTGTGGATTCACTGGAGGTTCCAATAGGAATCAAAGGAGCCGTTTTGGTTCGAAGTGGATTTGGAACGATCCTGTGGTGGATCTCGGCCCGAGGGTCGGGGGTTTGCACCAACATAAGTGTTGAAAATTTGGGATCATTGAATACAAATTCCCCATTTAAATTGAACAATTCTAGAGTTTCCTTCTCTCTCTCCATTTCATATGTCTTAATCCAGTCTGTTGATGTCATTATTTTAGGTCTCCGAGTTCTCTCTAGTTTACCACTAAAGTAGATGTTTCTCTTCTATAAGGGTGGTCTTCTCGGAGGAATACCCTTGAGCAATCATAAACTGGTTTTTGTACATCATTGAACCACCTATTCTTTATAGAAGGTCTAGAACATTTACATCCATGATACCCTTTTTTTACAAGACCTACAACGTTATTGTATGTGGAAAACAATAGTACCAAAGAAGATAATTGCAAAAAATTAAGTATGCCAAGTAATGTTATGATATAAACAAATCAATCAACAAGCTTACCAGAGCAAAAATGTCCTAGTCCTGAATAATCATGCATGGTGTATGAACATATGACACATAATGTAAAAGACCTCTCTGTCAAGATGACTTTTGATTGATCTGAATTTTATGAGCAGAACGAAATGACTACAGATTATTAACAAGTGCTTAACACAAAATAATAGAGATACAATAAAACTGGTTTTCTATTCAATAAGGAAATAAGCTGAAACTGTAAAATGCAGTGAAAACAAGCTTGATGGAATGGTGGCGGCTTATCTCTGAGAAGAGATGTGACGGCTATGCTCATTCACAAGAAGATGATTACAATGAGACTCTGAAGACCTTTTTACAATAAATAAGAATGCCAAAAACCCTATAAATCCAAAAACCTAACCCTAGGAGATGAAGCGCCAAAAGTCATGTGGGCCCTGTTTGGGTCAGTTAGTACATCAACTTCCCGGGGTCGTAACTTTTGCATACGATCTCTGTTTTAGGCATATGATAGCTCGTTGGAAAGGTATCGTTGAGGAGATTCATTTTGGGGTTAATATTGAAGACACTTCTGTATTTCTCCCCGTTTTCCCAAAAAACATCATTTAGGGCCTCAAAACGGCTCCAGAAGTGAAAAACTGCTAAAAATAGTAAATTACCAAAATTGCCAGAAAATTGTTTTGAGCTAGTTGGAAAAGGTGGGTGGCCACTGATATCCACCTGGATCATTGATACATCATATACATGTATCCCTTTCCATAATTGCTTCAACTCAACAATCAATGGTTGGGGGTAGACATCCACTCTCCTCTCTTGTGTGCTACCAGAAATTGTAAGAAACAACATAATATGTTCATTCTTCATGGAAAACCATGGGGGAATATTGTTATTGATCAATACCACTGGCCAAACTAAATAGTTGGTGTTTTGGAATGAATATAGGTTAACTCCATCCATGTCTATGCTTAATCAAAGGATTTATACTCTATCCTTAAATTTATTAGGCCATGTATCTCTATATATTTCATGGTTTTTGAATCTATTTAGATCTACATAACTCCTAGGTCACTTATGTGTGAGACATGCCACCCCTAAAACACTGCTACTTCTTTTCAATGAAAGATTCTTCGAGTCATTGGGATTATAGGCACATGTCACAATATCTTATGAGGACCATGTGCCTTGCCCTATTTTTATTTTTTTTTGTTTTATTTTTGGTACTGTGATACCCACATTATGGACATATCTCTTTATTTGTGTATTCATATTTGTAAAGAATACAATAATTTAGACAAGCATGATATGATATGTACTCAACTCCCAACCTTTTCAGTGATTGCTTTGCCTCTTTGTAGTTTCCACGGAGGGCATTGCCACTTGGAAGTACCTTATCTTTGGATAACCTACAATTAGTGGGCAATATAAATGTACATTGGCATTAAGCACACATAAAATGCATTTTCATTTTTAATTGTGTGACAAGTTTCATTAAAATATAGGTGACTTAATTGTTAGTTATCTCAACAGTGAAAAAAAACATGCGTTTGACATACCATACATCAATTTCAAGTTGTATGGTAACATTGTTGTCCCTAGTTGGGTGGACCTTGACCCATGTCTAAAGGGAGGGGTGGTGGAAGCATATTTCAAGATTTTGATGAAGGTATTGGAAATTTGAGTATTGTCCCCTAACTCATCTTTTTGAAATGCATTTAAGAACATTTCCTCCATGGCATGAGTATTCTATAAGAAGTCATCCATACCAACCTCAATATCATTGTTTTCATCTCCACATGTGAAGAACCAATTTTTTCATAGACATTATGAATTTGTGACTCAGGACATAGTGATAATTAAATAGGTGGTTGACTCAACCATGCTTGGTATGCTTCCTCTGTGAGTTGTGCTCATTTAACAACTTTTACTTGAGTTGACATCGTAGTGGGGTGAACCATTAGTTGGTAGACATGTCGCTTGATTTCCAAGACTTGCTTAGAAAAATATTGAACATTAATCTATGATATTAGTAAACACAATGCATTTAGTATGTTCTAACAATAGATCGAACATTTATTTTAAGCATGATTTTTTTTCAATCCATGTGCAACCAACCTTTTTATAAAACAAATGTTGAATTAAGCAATAAATTTACATTAATTCCATTGAAAATCCAAAAATACAATTACTTAATGATATTTTTCTTATGCTTCAAAAGGGATGTTGAAAGGTAGTCCCAATGCAACTTCCCTTTGACGAATGGTTGTCAGTTTACAAATGTTACATTTTATCAACAACTCATCATTACGAGACAAACTACATATTGCATGTAGAACAAAAAAAATGGATTCCTTCCTTTTCATAAAGAGCTCTTTGTCATTGGGGTGTTCCTCAAATGAACAATTTGCACTAAACAATGAGCACCTACAACTATTTATGAACCCTACAATGTTCTATGACTGCATGGATGATCGACGATATATAACATGTTCTTCCTATTAATTTTTTTGAAAGCATAAGTGTTCATGCACATACTATACATGGAAATGTTATGTTTGTATTTAACGATATTCAAGTAATCAGAGCAACTATAAAGAGGACCATAAAATGGCATAAGTGCTACCAACTATTTGGGAGGAACAAACATATGTGAAAGGATACACAACATTTAGACTTGGGAATCATGTAACCATCATCACAACAAGAGAATGTGGTCCCAACGTCGAGCACATGTAGGGAAGACGTCCAAGTGCCATATAAATCATGGTTGTAATAGGTTTGGTGTCTATGTTGTAGATGGATATGAAGAGAGAATCCATTGCTACCCTCCAACAATTGAAGCGACCTTGGTGTGTACTTGGACATGTTGCTCTCAACTCGTACAAGTTTTTGGATCTCCTTTTAAATATGTTTTGGGTAGTCTTGATATCACTCTTTGGTTTGCTAGAACCCTTTGTTGACTCAACAAAGGGAGAAGGGTTGGTCAATTTTGAATGAAACACAATTGATTTGGTTTCCAACTTTTCAAAAAACAAGCATATGGAAGTGTTCCTACGTGTCTTTTCTATATTTCCAGTTGGATTCTTAACTGCAATGGGAGGTATCATATTGTCAACTTTGGGTGGTTGGTCACTAACATAATGGTATAGTGTGACATGTTGACGACTCACCTTCAACCCTTTACAGTTTGAACAACCACATACTACTAGGGTGTCATAAGAGAGATGCAATTTGTGGTGAAGCACCATTGTCCAGAGATGGATACTACAAGATATCATGTTATAGTTGTCAAGGTGAAGTGGCTCTCTATTTCTATCCAACATCTGCTTGTAGTATGTTCCTCTGGATAAGAGCTTGTGCCATTTTTGTAATAGTGGAATATCCTACTGAACCAAACTTGAGCCCTAATCAAGATCCTACAAAATCCAATGCATGATTATTCAAATGCACATGTAAATGTAGCATAAATTCAATTAGATAAATAAAATATAAATAAAATATGGATTTACTGCAAACATAAGAGAGAACTTGGAATGATATGGAACGAGGAATCTGAAAAAATGGCCATTTGATATTATCACTTCCCCCCTGCCTTTGAGGCAAAACCATAATCAATATGTTTATGCATTCTTAAAATAAATCTTGGGAAGCATCTAACATTCTAACTTCAAATAGACTTTAAGCCATCTCTAAGTAGACAATACACCTAGTTTATATTGGTGCACTAAGTGTTTTTTTTATATTGGATGCATCGATGCACTAGATTTTGATCCCCAATAGAAAATACATATGCTAAAACCTCTACAATGTACTAATTGTGGAGGCTTGCACTTCTATTTTCGTTGAAAAATGTTACTAGGGTCCATTTATGGTAATATAGCACAATGGTGCATTTAAATCTGAGAGGCACACCACGTTCAAAAAACGTTTTTTTTTTCTTGAAAAAAAAAGCGTACATTTTTCATCAATGCATTGAAAAATGAAACAAGAAAAAGAACAAGATTTTCGTTTTGTAAAAGTGAGTTAAACAAATCCCTAATCCCTAATCCATTGTTGTACCAAAATTTAAAGGGGATGCTTGTGCAAGATAGATTTACCATGTAAGAGATTGGAGTGGATATATTTTTTTGAAGAGTAGAATTTGTAAGGGGTCACCATTGGTCACATACAAATCTATAGAGGAGAGATTTTAGGTATGTAACTTCTTCAATGCTGTAAAATGTTACATTACAATGATTTGCATATGGATGATTTACATTATTACAAAGAATAAGAAGTGATGATTTACATTATTATAATGGTGTAATCAACTATTATATTTGTTAAAACGATACAATACATGAATGTGATGATTATCCAAACACATTAACTAATATAGAAATCAATATTATTATTAAAAAAAATTGATTATACGATGAGTAATTGAAATTTTATTAAAAAAATAAGAAGTTGCATTTGCATACTTGCAAATGGGGAAATTCTACATTGAAACATAGTATATTAGTGCATTGTACTAATTTGAACAAAACAATGCATTTTAATGATTGTTACACATTAGTGCATTTAAATAATTGTTACACACTAGTGCGATATACATGTATGAACACACAAGTGCTAATCACAATAATAAGAACTTTGCTGCTCCAAACTACAATAACAACATTGTTCATTTCAATGGTATTGTTACCATTTCCATTATTGTTATTGTCATTGTTACAAAGACTTATGGTGCACAAAAATATATACGTAATGATGCCCAATCATATATAATGCAACAATTCTTTCAAAATATATAATATGCATTGATGCTTTCCAATTTTATAATACACATTAATGCATTTTAAATAGTTGCACACTAGTGTGCTTTACTGTTTGAAGCACACTAGAAAAAACAACCCTCCATTAGAACCTTCATTTGCCTAGAATATTTAGTTAAAATTAACATCTTGTAATGCCACCTCCATTAGAACCTCTATTCGCCTAGATTTTTAGTTACAATGAACATCCTGTAATGTCCTTATTTTGATCCCTGAATTTTATTGAATCAGCTTGTGTAAATGATGTAAATGTGCTAGTATGGATTCCTAGTTTCGATCCTAAGGGACAATGAATGTCTAGAAATGTATTTTCAATAAATATTTTTTCAATATACCATGAGATAGACTTGCTATGATCTTCTCAAGATATGTAAATATTGTTTCAAAGATTAATATAAAGGCCCACGATTGGTCGTGGAAGAGCATGAGAGGCGTTATGAATCCACTGTAGGGGAAGATGAAAGGGGGTCCAAGGGGAGGATAAGAGCTACGTTAATAAAAATAAGGAGAATGGAGAATTTTGAGTGAGGAATAATGTTTTCCTTATAGTAAATCCAAGGAATATTTCTTTGAAGCTCGGGGGTTGTGCTAAGTTAGCACCTAGATATTATGGACCATTTAAAGTCCTTGATAGGACTAGGCTAGTTGCATATAAACTCACATTGTGTACTAATACTAAAGCTCGTGTTGTTTTCCATGTCTCTTTGCTTAAGAAGTATGTACATGATCATAACCATGTGATTGATTAGGGTGTGATCTAGGTGGAAAATGGGGTAGAGATCTAGACAAAGCTGTTGTGGATCCTAGACAAGAAAGTAACCTTGCTCTGAGATTGATCCATAGGACATGTAAAGGTGTAATGTAAGTTATTTGGTCTGGAGGAGGCTACTTAAGAGTTGGAAGATGCCATGAAAGAGGCATACCCATTTTTGTTTCGATTTTGAGAAGCACTGAGGATGACACTACTCCAAGGGAGAGGGGGTTGTAATATCCCTATTTTGATCCCCATATTGTATTGAATTAGATTGTGTAAATGATGCAAATGTGATAGTATGAATTCCTAGTGTAGATCTTAGGGCCAAAGCTTGGCCATGAATGTTCAATCATGTATTTTCGATAAATATGCTTTCTATATACCATGAGATAGACTTGCAATGGTATTCTCAAGATAAGTAAATATTATTTTGAAGTTTAATATAAATGTCTAAGATTGTCTTTGGAAGAGCGCAAGAGGGGCTATGAGTCCACTAGAGGGGAAGAGGAAAGGGAATCCAAGGGGAGGATAAATAATCTTAAGTTGCCTAAGTTTCATAACTTTCATATTTTCATCATGTGCTTTATTAAAGTCTCAACTACTAATCATTGAATGCACATGGTGAATGGTGGGAAATTCCACCTTCCATAGTTTTGAGTGCATGGGGGTTGTACAA
Source organism: Picea engelmannii (assembly GCA_009831015.1). Taxonomy (NCBI): domain Eukaryota; kingdom Viridiplantae; phylum Streptophyta; class Pinopsida; order Pinales; family Pinaceae; genus Picea; species Picea engelmannii. Next base: position 24,352 of record ML784139.1, on the reverse strand, counting down.
TTCATGAGGACTATAAGAGACTCCAGCCCCATAGAAATTCAAACTCATGTGCATTTGAATAATCTCTTTTTTGTGCTCTCTTTCCTCATACAAATTCGAATTGGCAATTTTGATTGATTGATTCTATTCATTTCTTCATCTAATATTCAATTAGCTCATGTTTTGGCCATACTACTCATGACCATTCTATTTTTTTCAAATCAATAGGTGATCAAGGGAGATATTGTAGAGAATATTGTAAACTAGAGAGAAAATATGGAAGGTTGTAGAGGAGAATAGAGGCTGGGTGAAGAGGAAACCATCCCCATTCCCTATAACTTATTGCTCATTTAGTGTTCCAAAGCCAATATTAAACTCTCTTGGGTTCTCTTGAAGGCAAAAAACACGATAAAATATTTATACACACATTGAAGAGCACTTGAGGGAAGAAGATTCCTAAAGGACTGTCTAATTTGTGTTGTGTGGGTAGTGGAAATGAGTGCTTTGGCTAGGTTGGATAGATGGCTACCCAAGTATTTATGTGATGAACTAGATTCCTTCACCCTAGTGGCCTCTAGCCCAAATTTGGGGTGACATCCATAAATCATTTCCTACTCTTGGGTGGAAAATTTCTTGCAAGCAACTAGTTCCCTTGAACCAATTTGTTCAAAGATAAGAATCCCATGTTTGAGTTCGTGTTGATATTTCATAAATAAAGTTGTATTTTGATTATTTATAAATTTGGAACAGAACTCATGGTTGCATGATAATTCATGCTTAGTTCTGCATTACTAAATTGTATGCATCATAAATGTGAAGTGGAATTCTAGGCTGGGTCCCTTGCTTAGTTTTAGAATCATAATTTAAGAATAGTCAAAGTTGTCTTTGAGTTCATTGTCTTCAATTCCCGTTGAGCACTCGAAATCCAATTTGTGTTGAGACATGAGTGGCTTTGGCCACATATATTTCGAGTTACTCGTGCATGATGGCATGTTTATAGGCCAAATTCCATCACAAGTGTATAACCCTTTGGGCCTGCAAGTTTCTTTGTATTAAATTCAAAGTTTTCTTCAAATGGGTCTGAGAGCCCTTTTTCTTGTGTGTCATTTCAAAGTGTTAATTCGATGGAGGTTGTTTTGAACTTTGATTATTTTGTTTTGAAGGATTCCTTTGAGACAAGTCGATGGGCCCTTTGTACTAGAAGGAGATTCATTCACAATTTACTACTTTTCTTAAGGGTGAAAATGTATTTTGAATGGGCCAAAAGCCTTTATGTCTTACTTCAAAGTGCTATCTTGAAAGCGATCAATTGAGATATTCCTTGAAGTATGTTGATGGCCTCGTTACTATCATTTGAATGATTTTACCAAGATGCTCAATAATACATCAAGGACTTTTGAAAGATATGATTTTTCAAAGACGATTGATAGTTCAACATGGATTTTTGAAAAATGTGAAGGTTGATCTTTCAAAGATGATCAATAGTTCATTGGGGACTTTTGAAAGATGTGAAGGTTGATTTTTCAAAGATGGTCAATAGTTCTTCGGGGACTTTTGAAATAAGATCTTTTCAAGACACTCGATAGTTCATTGAGGATTTCAAAAGATTTGTATTTTGAGATTCCCAATAGGTCATCAAGGACTTTTGAAAGATGTGAAGGTTTATCTTTCGAAGATACACCATAATTCATTAGGGAATTTCGAAAGATCTGAGGTTGATCTTTTGAGGATGCTCAATATTTCATCAAGGAATTTTGAAATATGATCTTTCGAAGACACTCGATAGTTCATCGAGGAATTTTGAAAGATGTGAAGGCTAGATGATAGGTATGGTCTGGCTTTGATGGGTAGAACAATGAGCAGAAAGGTGGTTTGCTTGAAAGGGTGGGGTTATTTTTTCAGATTCGCCTACTTTGGGGTTCTAACGACTATGAAAAGGGTTGAAAACCTAACTTTAGTCATTCAAGGACTTGTGGAGGGAAGCTAGGGGAAGGAAAGGCTTGCTCACAACCCCTTATATTGGGTCTTCATTATTGTATATGTAATAGAGAATATGTATAATATATCACATCTTTCAGAAGGAACACCGAGAGTTAGGCTCTCCACAAATTTTAGAGATTACTCCTCTCTTCCAAAAAAGAGAAGTAAGCGTCTCCTTCCTGTGTTGTAGCACCTCACCCATGGGGGAGGACCTTACAAGTGGGTTTTGGCATCTATCTTTGTACACCTTCATATTCACCATGCAC
>ML784138.1:310280-324792 GCA_009831015.1 Picea engelmannii | reverse complement strand
ACCAATCTTCCCTTTGCGTACAGGTATTTCATAACTATTGTTTCATTATCTACCCAGTTTCCTTGTTAGATATAGATACGAAGTCCTTAACATTGCATTGTCTTTGGCATTTTCTCTGCATGCTGGTGATTTCATTTCTTTTTTTTCATTATCAATCCAGATTCCCTATTATATATAGATACAAAGCCCTTAACATTGCATTGTCTTTGGCATTTAAACCAGATTTGGGCAAATCAGCCACATAACATTGCATTGTCTTTGGCATTTAAACCAGATTTGGGCAAATCAGCCCAGATATCGTGCATTTAAGGAAGAATTAACCTTGGATTATTGGATTATCATGACAGAAGGTACTAAAAACTGAAGTGAATTCTTCAATGAAGCTTAGATTAATGAATATAGAAATAATACAAAATTGAGCTTACACAAATCCAAAAAAAATGATACGCTTTGAAATGCTTTGTGAAAAAAATGAACGCAAATCCTCATTCTCTATGCCAATTGCTAGAGCATGTAACCAACTTCATTGCAACATTTACAAAAGGAAACACTCCATGAACTGCAGTCCACCTTAACTGAGATATTTGCCTCTTTTGAGCTCTATCCTATGCCTCCTTGCCTATTCAGGAGCAGCACCCTTGTTCTTTGACATCAGTATTTGGTCATGAAGATCATTTGAAATGCCAATGCCTAACAAAGCTTCATCCGGAGCATTCAGATCCAAAAAACCTGAATTAGTGCCAAACAAAGCTTTGTCCGGAGCGTTCAGAGCAAGAAAACCTGAATTAGTGTCAAACAAAGCTTCATTTGGAGCATTCAGATCAATAAAAACTGAATTAGGGCCAAACAAAGCTTTGGCTGGAGTGTTTAGATCAAGAAAACCTGAACAGCCGGTATCCTTGGTAGGCATTGCACCATCCTTCTTAGATCCAAATGAGGACTCCGGGGAACAAGGGTATAGTAGCCTTCCATGCCTCTGGGGCTTGTCATATGTCGAGCCTAATGCTGAACTACCAGAACATTTCTCAAAATGCTCACGCTCATCACATCTTTGAAAATCATCACACGAGGCAGTTGTTTCTGTTTTCTGTCTGGTATCTGAATCACAGGGTGATGACCAAGATGTGTAAAGCATGTTTTGCTCTTGTCTTTGCTCAAGGCACAATGCCAACTGCAAAACCCATCCAGAACAATCTTTCAGTAAAAATAAATATTCATGTCTCATCTTTGCAAATAAAAGAGTGTGGGTGGGGCAGGGGGAATAAGATAGTTAAAAACCCAAATGGGATTATGTACCTGTGATTTCATATAAACATTGAAATCTTTCAAGTCTTGATTTGTTTTCCTCGTCTTCTCCACCTCCTGACCCAAACACAAAACTTGTGAGCAACATCCCCTTTGTGCATAACCAGATAAACAACGCAGAGGAACATTCCAATTTCATTGAATTTAGCAATGTCTCATTCTAAGAAGAACTAGGAATATATCAAACATAAAAGAACTGAATAAAAAAAGAACCGACCTTTAACAATCTTGTCTGTTCTAAGGATAGTTCAACCACTGTCTCGGTCAACTCCCTATGTGTCTGCATTGGACAAAAATGTTGAATCTTTAGTCTCCTACAAAGTCGATCCCTACCATCTGAACATGAACATCATCTATACCCACACACATGCATATGTCTATCTCTGTGAACATATACACCTGGGTTTGCAAAAACACACATATACATGCACAAGCACAAAAACATATACACATACCTACACATACATATCCATATATACAAGCACACACATTTACAAAGAGATACACACATAAACCCACTCCTGAAGCAACGTACATACACACTTACAATATACAATATACAAATAAAAAATGACTGTAGAGAATATGTGTGCCTATGTGTTCATTCTTATGAAGATGCAGATACTCCAAACAAACTCACATTCACATATACACCTACAATTGCAGGGACAAATACAATACGCATATCTACATCTATATGCTGCCATAAACACAGGTATGTACAAATTTGTCATATAGCACATACAGTACACATATCTACATGTATACACAGACACAAACAGAGAAGTATATACATATATACAACATAAGGGCAGTGACAAACACAGCAAACATATGATTATGAATTCGGTCTTTGCGACTCAGGGGTATCTCTAGAGTCCAAATCACCTTCCTCCTAAGAAGTGCACATAGTGAACTCTAAAAGCCCAATAGTTTGTCTCTGCATGCCCCGAAAATAAGGCAGATCCTACACAAGACCGTGGCAGAAACACAAACAATACGCATGTGTACATGTATACAGAGCCACATACAAAGATGTATGTACAGAAATCCTTATACGAAGTGGCAATGACGCACACATACAATACATGTCTATATGTATCTATACAACATGCCATTGGGTACAGACACACTTCATATATATATATATATATACACGAAAATCGAAGGGTAACAAAACAGGTTGAGGGATGTGGAAACCTTTTTCCTGGACGCTCTTTTCCTGGGGCGATTCTTCGCTTTCACATTCTGCATTTCATGGAAAAAAACTAAGACCCATCTCAGAATTTTCAAAATCCAAAGCACCCATCAATTCAGAGCAAAACCCACAACCTCCTACGGCTAAAAACAGGGGCCCAACATTATAACTCACAGATAAGAGACCACTTACCTTTGAGTTGGGACAAGAGGTGGGTCGCAGGCCATGTTCAAGTTCATAATCGTTTTCTCTGGCAGATGTATCCAGTAGGCTCTCGTCTCTCCTCGGGAGCAATTTGGAGTTATGGGTGGCGCTGCTCTCGTCTCTCCTAAGGAGCAGTTTGGAGTTATGGGTGGCGCTGCTCTCGTCTCCCTGAAGGGTGGATCGCCTGCGCTTTAACCCCCATCGAAGAGACAATCTCCAGTAATAGTGGAAGCAGGTTATAATGCCTGCAACTTCAATTTCATTTGCTGTAAACTGAGAATCCTCAGGAATCCCAATTTTACTGCGCTTCATGTCTTCAAAATCCCTTCTGCCTCTGCGGCTCCGCGTTTTCGAAATCTCCTCTGGTATATAAGAAAAATAGAGCAGAGTTGGATGAATCGAGGAGTGCTGGGATCGGTATTGTTATTGGTATGATTGCAGTTGTGATTGATTAATTGTCATCACTACCGTCATTTTCATCGGAGGTCGTGGGAATGGGAGAATGTAGTATGAAATGGTCTGCCCTCTTTTGTCCATTGAGAGGTCTGTGCGATCAATCCACCTGGCTGCCTACCTTGCTTGCTAGCTATTAAATGTCGGAGTTTTTAGGGTTTTTATGGGGCCCGCCTCCTTCAAGCCCAACTATACTAACCACCTTGAATTTTTCCAGCTATCGAGTTGTGATGGAGACTTCGGTTATATTTACATTCAGTGTATGGGAATTTTTGATCTTCAAAATATTACATACTTTTAATTTTAGTTGGAATAGTTTTCTTAAAAAACAATTAGAAATGGATTCAAACAAAAAAATTCATTAATTTTTTAATTTTTTTTTAAATCCGCATGGACCTACATTGAGTGTCTTGTGATTAATAAAATTTAATAACAGTGTTAATCCCTTTCTTACAATCACTACATCATAACAAGCCATTATCATTCAAATAAAAAAATTAATGGAGGGAGCTTGCTCAACACCTTATTATTTTTACTTTTTATGAGATTGTAATGGATTAGAGTCATTTATACATATGAACTTATATTTCATTCAAATAAAAAAATTTAATAAAGTAGGGAGCTTGCTCGTATTTTTACTTTTTATGATATTGTAATTGATTAAAGTCATCTATACATATAGAATTATGTGTTAATTGGGTTTAGTTTGGATGGTTGTGAGGAATGATTGTTATCCTCCCCATCTAGGTTCAATTCACATAAATGACATATTAAACTCATAATGAGTATGTTGTAATGGCTTCAAGCCTATATAAATTGAAAAGTTGCCTTTGATCCAATTGAATAGCAAAACATCTAATAAAAAAATAATGTAACACAATAAAGTGTGATTATAGGTGATCCATATGCCCATACTATCATTACATTATCTTGTAATATCTTATGGTTAGTTGAGTTTAAGCAATTTGTGATAAGAAAACCAATAAAATCAAATATTAATTCTAAATAAATTTCACAAAATAAATATATCTCAATCATAACATTTATGCAAAAAATAAACCACTAATAAAAGGCATTTATCAACCAAATAAAACAATGTACCTTTTTTTCCAAGGAAAAATAATGATTTATATTCATAAAGAAAATGGAAATTACTTTTCTTAAATGCTTGCCATGAGAATGGAAATTACTTTTCTTAGATGCTTGCCACACTTTGAAAACAAAAATCAACCTAATAAACTAATAAACTACGTCTCTTTAGCATAAAAGATTTAAATCCTTTAAATAGTTCAAACTTTGTTTCACTAAGTTGCATAAGAGAAAATCACATAATATAGAAAATTACTATTCCCATTCCTATCAATTGAAACTCATACCAACTAGATATTTATGCTAAGTTTAAAATACCCTTCATCTTTGATCTGGATTATTTTCGACATGAAATGAGAGTGGAGATATAATAAAGAAATGCACAGAGATGTCGCAGATATTCAATAATATAACATAAATGTATCAGAGATGCAACATAAACACAAATATACAGTAATACACGATTTCTATTAATGAAAGAAATGTACAGAGACTGTAAAAATATAGAGTGAAAGACTCGCTAGAATGGTGGCAGCCATCATATCTCTGAGAAGAGATATGACGGTTACTCGCATTCGCAAGAAGATAATTACAATGAGGCTTTGAAGGCCTTTTTACAATAAACAGGAATGCCAAAAACCCTAGACATCCAAAAACCTAACCCTAGGAGATGAAGCGCCAAAAGTCATGTGGGTCCCGTTTGGGTAAGTTAGTACATCAACTTCCCGGGGTCGTAACTTTTGCATATGATCTTCGTTTAAGGCGCATGATAGCCCATTGGAAAGGTATCATCGAGGAGATTCATTTTGGGGAAAATATCTAAGGAACTTCCTTATTGCTCCTCGTTTTCCCAAAAATGTCGTTTAGGGCCTCAAAATGGCCCCAAAAGTTAAAAATTGCTAAAAATGGTAAATTACCAAAATTGCTAGAAAATTGTTTTGAGCCAGTTGGAAAAGGTGGGTGGCCATCGATATCCACCTGGATCAATCCTCCCTCCTTAGGAAGCAATGGTCTCCATTGCGTTGAGTGCTCAAGGGAGAGGGAAAAACGTTTGCTGAATCTGAATCTTGGTGAGTTGTTTGCCTTGTTGGAGACATTGCGCTGCTTAGTTTGTGGAAGTTTGTCACGAACCTGTTGAGGCTGAAGTTGTTCAAAAAGTCGAGCTACATGAGAGAATGGTGTGACGAAAGAATCTTTGCACTTTGTTGCAACCTTGTCGACTTGCTTATGTTGGATAGAAGGTGTTTGGGGCGAGGTTGTAGTGGTTGCAGTGTCCTTTTGTTCCCCTTTTGAACAGATTGTGAAGAAGTTGAATTTTGCAGTATGTGATACTACCTTGTGACACTGTTTAGGTGGAACAATATTCGGAACTACCTCTGGTATTTTGTAGAGATGACCCCCTAGAGAAACAATGACACTGCGGGGTCGAGACTCATAAACATCATGGCATCTCCAAATATATGGCTAGCCCAAAAGAACATAACACACATCCAGTGGAGAAACATCACATAATACCTCATCCTTGAAGAGTTGGATGCAATATGACAATCGGCACTGCTGGCTGACACGAAGATCTCGTCCTTGGCGAAGCCACCTGATGTTGTATGGCTGGGAGTGTGGTGTTGTCGACAATCCCAACTGTTTGACGACCTCTGTTGAGATGAGGTTCTTCTAGCTTCCGATATCAACAATAAAATGCAGTGGGGTCCCCTTCACCCACATCTGTGAATGAAAAAGGCACACCCCTTTTCTGGATCTGTTGATTCTTCTGGTTGAATTGTTGTGGTCGTGACAATAGTAGTGGGGTCTGTGTCGATGATCTGTCTTTTACTAGTATTTTCATAATCAGATTCTGAATTAGGGTTCGGCTCCTTGTCTTTGATCTCGACCACCAATGACTGTTTTGAGCGACATTCATCGGTGTTGTGCCAGGGGCTTTTGTGGAAATCGCACCATTTTTTGGTGTCCTTCTTTGTCTTCTAGTGACCCTTCTTTTCTTGTGGCTTGGACTGGTTTTCGGGAGACTGTTTGTTAGGGTTGTCTTTTCATAGTTTGGTTGTTGCAGATTTGCAGACCCGAACTCCCATTTGTTCTGGTGCTTCAATTTTTGCTCGATTTTAATAGCATATTGATAAGCAACATCGAGTGATGACATGTCCAGAAAATCCGTTTCAGTTTGGATGTATCTGTGTAGAGCCCCACGGTATTTCAGAACCAAATGTCGTTCAAAGTCTTTGATACTTAGCTTGGTGTGCAAGGTATGGAAGGTATTGGTGAACTCTGGAATTGCTTGGCCCCTCTCTTGTTGCAGTGTGGTCCATCTCATGTACTAGTCCTCATAGTTGCCAACAGGGTAATACTGTTATTTTACCACATCCACAAAAAAATCTCAAGTGGGCTCGGCTCCATATATTCCAGACTCCTCTGTGGAACTTTTCTCCCTGTAAGTTTCCCACCAATGTTTGACATGGGGGATAGCTTTAAGGAGTGTGAAGGTGATCTTTTCCCTGTTGGAAAAATGATGAATAGAGAAATAATCGTCTAGCAGATTTAACCATTTATCTAGGGCATCTGCATCTATCTAACCTTCAAATATGGGAATATCAAAATTAACTTGTACCTTGAAAGGAGAGGTGCTTCCAAAGTGGTTGTTTGATGAAGATGTGCCTATTGCTATCGGCAGGCGTTGAAGGATGTGGGAAAAATTCTCCATCGTTTCGTCCCTCTGTTGCGTGAGAGCTTGCTCAAGCAACAGATTTATAGGATCGTATGCTCCGTCATTTTTCTTTTCTGCCATGCAAAGTTTCTTAGGTGTGCAATAGCGATTGTCTTCAAGAGAGACAAGTTCGAGACCCAACTTGCTATACTCGAACCTCATCGGGGACATGCACTAAAAAAAACGATCAAGAGCAGTCTGCTTTGATACCACTGATCCGGATTATTTTTGGCATGAAATGAGAGCGGAGATATAATAAAGAAATGAACAGAGATATCACATATATTCAATAATATAACAGAAGTGTATCAGAGATGCAACCATAAACATAGATATATAGTAATACATGATTTCTATTAATGAAAGAAATGTATAGAGACTGTAAAAATACAGAATGAAAGACTCGCTAGAATGGTGGCAGCTTATCTCTGAGAAGAGATGTGACACTACTCGCATTCGCAAGAATATGATTACAATGAGGCTCTGAAAACCTTTTTACAATAAATAGGAATGCCAAAAACCTAACCCTATGAGATGAGGTGCCAAAAGTCATGTGGGCCCCGTTTGGGTAAGTTAGTACATCAACTTCTTGGGGTCATAACTTTTGCATGCAATCTTCGTTTTAGGCGCATGATAGCCCGTTGGAAAGGTATCATCGAGGAGATTCATTTTGGGGGAAATATATAAGGAACTTCCATATTGCTCCCCATTTTCCCAAAAACGTCATTTAGGGCCTCAAAATGGCCCCGAAAATTAAAAACTGCTAAAAATAGTAAATTACCAAAATTGCCAAAAAACTGTTTTGAGATAGTCGAAAAAGGTGGGTGGCCACCCATATCCACCTAGATCAATCCTCCCTCCTTAGGAAGCAATGGTCTCCATTGCATTGAGTGCCCGGGAGAGAGGGAAAAACGTTTGCTGAATTGGAATCTTGGTGAGCTTCTTGCCTTGCTAGAGACGTCGCACTGCTCAGTTTGTGGAAGTTTGTCACGAACCTATTGAGGCTGAGGTTGTTCAAAGATTCGAGATACATGAGAGGACGATGTGCAGAAGGAATCTTTGCGCTTTGTTGCAACCTTGTCGACATGCTTCTGTTAGATAGAAGCTGTTTGGGGCGAGGTTGTAGTGGTTGCAGTGTCCTTCTGTTCTCCTTTTGAACAGATTGTGAAGAAGCTGAATTTTGCAGTATGTGATACTACCTTGCGACACTATTTAGGTGGAACAATATTTGGAACTACCTCTGGTATTTTGTAGAGATGACCCCCTAGAGAAACAATGACATTGCGAGGTCGAGACTCATAAACATCATGGCATCTCCAAATATATGGTTGGCCCAAAAGAACATAACAGACATCCAGTGGGGAAACATCACATAATACCTCAGCCTTGAAGAGATGGATGCAGTATGATAATCGACACTGCTGGCTGACACGAAGATCTCGTCCTTGGTGAAGCCACCCAATGTTGTATGGCTGGGAGTGTGGTGTTGTTGACAATCTCAACTGTTTGATGACCTCTGTTGAGATGATGTTCTTCTAGCTTCCGCTATCAACAATAAAATGCAGTGGGGTCCCCTTCACCCACATCTATGAATGAAAAAGGCACTCCCCCTCTTTTGGATCTGTTGGTTCTTCTGGTTGAATTGTTGCAATCACGACAATAGTAGTGGGGTCTGCATCGATGATCTGTCTTTTACCAGTATTTTCATAATCAGATTCTGAATTAGGGTTCGGCTCCTTGTCTTTGATCTCGACCACCAATGACTGTTTTGAGTGACATTCATCGGTGTTGTGCCAGGGGCTTTTGTGGAAATCGCACCATTTTTCGGTGTCCTTCTTTGTCTTCCAATGACCCTTATTTTCTTGTGGCTTGGACTGGTTTTCGGGAGACTGTTTGTTAGGGTTGTCTTTTCATACTTTGGTTGTTGCGGATTTGCAGACCCGAACTCCCGTTTGTTTTGGTTCTTAAATTTCTGCTCGATTTTAACAACATATCGATAATCAACATCGAGTGATGAGATGTCAGTTTGGATGTATCTGTGTAGAGCCCCACGGTATTTCAAAACCAAATGTCGTTTAGAGTATTTGATACCCATCTTGGTGCACAAGTTATGGAAGGTATTGGTGAACTCTGGAACTGCTAGGCCCCTCTCTTGCTGCAGTGTGGTCCATCTCATGTACTGGTCCTCATAGTTGCCAACATGGTAATATTGTTCCTTTACCGCATCCACAAACAAATCCCAAGTGGGCTCGACCCCATATATTCCAAACTCCTTTGTGGAACTTTTCTCCTAGTAAGTTTCCCACCAATGTTTGACATGGGGGAGAGATTTAAGGAGTGCGAAGGTGATATTTTCCCTGTCGGAAAAATGGTGAATAAAGAAATAATCGTCTAGCAGATTTAACCATTTGTCTAGGGCATCCACATCTATCTGAACTTCAAATATTGGAATATCAAAATTAACATGTACCTTGAAAGGAGAGGTGCTTCCAAAGTGGTTTTTTGATGAAGATGTGCATGTTCCTATCGGCAGGTGTTGAAGGATGTGGGAAAAATTCTCCATCATTTCGCTCCTCTGTCGCGTGAGATCTTGCTCAAGCAACAGATTAATAGGATCATCTGCTCTGTTGTTTTTCTTTTCTTCTGCCATGGAGGGTTTCTTGGGCATGCAAGAGTGATTGTCTTCAAGAGAGACAAGCTCGAGACCCAACTTGCTATACTCGGACCTCGCCGGGGACATGCACTAAAAAAACGATCCAGAGTAGCCTGCTCTGATACCATTGATCCAGATTATTTTCGGCACGAAATGAGAGCGGAGATATAATAAAGAAATGCACAAATATATCGCAGATATTCAATAATATAACAGAAATGTATCAGAGATGCAACCATAAATACAGATATACAGTAATACAAGATTTCTATTAATGAAAGAAATGTACAGAGACTGTAAAAATACAAAGTGAAAGACTTGCTAGAATGGTGGCATCTTATCTCTGAGAAGAGATGTGATGGCTACTTGCATTCAAAAGAATATGATTACAATGAGGATCTGAAGGCCTTTTTACAATAAACAGGATTGCCAAAAACCCTAGACATCCAAAAACCTAACCCTAGGAGATGAAGCGCCAAAAGTCATGTGGGCCCCATTTAGGTAAGTTAGTACATCAACTTCCCTGTGTCGTAACTTTTGCATACAATATCCGTTTTATGCGCATGATAGCCCGTTGAAAAGGTATCGTCGAGGAGATTAATTTTGGGGTAAATAATGAAGGAACTTTTATATTGCTCCCCGTTTTCCCAAAAATGTCGTTTAGGGCCTCAAAATGGCCCCGAAAATTAAAAACTGTTAAAAAAAAGTAAATTACCAAAATTGCCAGAAAATTGTTTTGAGCCAGTTGGAAAAGGTGGGTGGCCATTGATATCCACCTGGATCAATACTCCCTCATTAGGAAGCAATGGTCTTGCACTGCTCAGTTTGTAGAAGTTTGTCACGAACCTATTGAGGCTGAGCTTATTCAACAAGTCGAGCTACACGAGAGGACGTCGTGCATAATAAATCTTTGTGCTTTGTTGCAACCTTGTCGACCTGATTCTGTTGGATAGAAGGTGCTTGAGGTGAGGCTGTAGTGTTTGCAGTGACCTTATGTTCCCCTTTTGAACAGATTTTGAAGAAGCTGAATTTTGCAGTATGAGATACTACCTTGCGGCACTGTTTAGGTGAAACAATAGTCGAAACTACCTCTGGTATTCTGTAGAGATGAGACCCTAGAGAAACAATGACACTGCAGGGTCGAGACTCATAAACATCATGGCGTCTCCACATATATGGCTGTCTCAAGAGAACATCACAAACATCCAGTGGGGCAACATCACATAATACCTCATCCTTGAAGGGTTGGATGTCGTATGACAATCGACACTATTGGCTGACACGAAGATCTCATCCTTGGCGAAGCCACCCAATGTTATATGGCTGTGGGTGTGGTGTTTTCAACAATCCCAATTGGTTGATGACCTTTGTTGAGATGAGGTTCTTCTGGCTTGCATTATCAACAATAAAATGCAGTGGGGTCCCCTTCACCCACATATGTGAATGAAAAAGGCACTCCCCCTCTTCTAGATTTGTTGGTTCTTCTGGTTGAATTGTTGCAGTCACGACAATAATAGTGGGGTCTGCGTCAATTATCTGTCTTTTACTAGTACTTTCAGAATTAGATTCTAAATCAGGGTTCGACTTCTTGTCTTTGATCTCAGCCACCAATGACTATTTTGAGTGACATTCATCGGTGTTGTGCCAAGGGCTTTTGTGGAAATCACACCATTTTCCAGTGTCCTTCTGTGTCTTCCTGTGACCCTTCTTTTCCTGTGGCTTGGACTGGTTTTCGGGAGATTGTTTGTTAAGGTCATCCTTTTCATACTTTGGTTGTTGCAGATTTGCAAAACTGAACTCTCATTTGTTCTGGTGCTTCAATTTCTGCTCGATTTTAACAACATATCGATAAGCAACACTGAGTAATGAGATGTCAAGAAAATCCATTTCAGTTTGGATGTATCTGTGTAGAGCCCCACAGTATTTCAGAACCAAATGGTGTTTAGAGTCTTTGATACCCAACTTGGTGCGCAAGGTATGGAAGGTATTGGTGAACTCCAGAAGTGCTTGGCCCCTCTCTTGCCGTAGTGTGGTTCATCTCATGTACTGGTCCTCATAGTTGCCAACAGGGTAATACTGTTCATTTACCGCATCCACAAAAAAATCCCAAGTGGGCTCAGCCCCATATATTCTAGACTCCTCTATGGAAATTTTCTCCCAGTAAGTTTCCCACCAATGTTTGACATGGCGGAGAGCTTTAAGGAGTGCAAAGGTGATCTTTTCCCTGTCGGAAAAATGGTGAACAAAAAAATAATTGTCTAGCAGATTTAACCATTTGTCTAGGGCATCTGCATCTATCTGACCTTCAAATATGGGAATATCAAAATTAACCTATACCTTGAAAGGAGAGGTGCTTCCAAAGTGGTTGTTTAATGAATATGCACATGTTACTATCAGCAGACGTTGAAGGATGTGGGGAAAATTCTCCATCATTTCGTCCCTCTATCGCGTGAGAGCTTGCTCAAGCAATAGATTTATAGGATCGTTTGCTCCATCATTTTTCTTTTCTTCCGCCATGGAGGGTTTCTTGGGCATGTGAGAGTGATTTTATTCAAGAGAGACAAGCTCGATACCCAAATTTCTATACTCGGAACTTATCGGGGACATGTACTGAAAGAAACGATCAAGAGCAGCATGCTCTCATACCACTAATCCAGATTATTTTCGGCACGAAATGAGAGCGGGGATATAATAAAGAAATTCACAGAGATATAGAAGATATTCAATAATATAATAGAAATGTATCAGAGATGCAACCATAAACACAGATATACAGTAATACATGATTTCTATTAATGAAAGAAATTTACAGAGACTGTAAAAATATAGAGTGAAACACTCGCTAGAATAGTGGCAGCTTATCTCTGAAAAGAGATGTGACGGATACTCGCATTTGCAAGAAGATGATTAAAATGAGGCTCTGAAGGCCTTTTTACAGTAAAAATGAATGCCAAAAACCCTGACATACAAAAACCTAACTCTAGGAGATGAAGCGCCAAAAGTCATGTGGGCCCCGTTTGGGTAAGTTAGTACATCAACTTCACAGGGTCGTAACTTTTGCATACGATCTCTATTTTAGGCGCATGATAGCCCGTTGGAAAGGTATCATCGAGGAGATTCTATATTTTTCCTTGTTTTCCCAAAAATGTCATTTAGGGCCTCAAAATGGCCCTGGAAGTTAAAAACTGCTAAAAATAGTAAATTACCAAAATTGCCAGAAAATTGTTTTGAGCCAATTGGAAAAGGTGGGTGGCCACCGATATCCACATGGATCAATCCTCCCTCCTTAGAAAACAATGGCCTCCATTGCGTTGAGTACCCGGGGGAGAGGAAAAATGTTTGTTGAATCTGAATCTTGGTAAGTTGCTTTCCTTGTTGGAGACGTCACATTGATCAATTTGTGGAAGTTTGTGATGAACCTATTGAGGTTGAGGTTGTTCAACAAGTTGAGCTACACGAGAGGATGGTGTGTAGAAGGAATCTTTACATTTTTTTTCAACCTTGTCGACCTGCTTCTGTTGGATAGAAGGTTCTTTGGGCGAGGCTGTAGTGGTTGCAGTGTCCTTATGTTCCCCTTTTGAACGAATTGTGAAGAAGTTGAATTTTGTAGTATGAGATACTACCTTGCGGCACTGTTTAGGTGGAACAATAGTCGGAAATACCTCTAGCATTCTGTAGACATGACCCCCTAGAGAAAAAATGACACTGCGGAGTCGAGACTCATAAACAACATGGCATCTCCACATATATGGTTGGCCCAAGAGAACATCACAGACATCCAGTGGGGCAACATCACATAATACCTCATCCTTGAAGGGTTGGATGTTGTATGACAATCAACATTGCTGGCTGACACAAAGATCGTGTCCTTGGCGAAGCCACCCAATGTTGTATGGTTGCGGGTGTGGTGTTATCGACAATCCAAAATGTTTGATGACCTCTGCTGAGATGAGGTTCTTTTGGCTTTCACTATCAACAATAAAATGTAGTGGGGTCCCGTTCACCCACATCTGTGAATGAAAAAGGTGCTCCCCCTCTTCTAGATATGTTGGTTCTTTTGGTTGAATTGTTGTGGTCACGACAATAACAGTGGAGTCTGCGTCGATGATCTATCTTTTACCAGCATTTTCATAATCCTATTATGAATCAGGGTTCGGCTCCTTGTCTTTGATCTCGACCACCAATGATTGTTTTGAGCGACATTCATCGGTGTTGTGCCAAGGGATTTTGTGGAAATCACACCATTTTTTGGTGTCCTTCATTTTCTTCCCGTGACCCTTCTTTTCATGTGGCTTGGACTGGTTTTTGGGAGACTATTTGTTAGGGCCGTCTTTTTCATACTTTGTTTGTTGCAGATTTGCAGACCCTAACTCTCGTTTGTTCTAGTTCTTAAATTTCTGCTTGATTTTAACAACATATCAATAAGCAACACCGAGTGATGAGATGTCCAGAAAATCCATTTCAGTTTGGATGTATTTGTGTAAAGCCCCACGATATTTTAAAACCAAATGTCGTTTGGAGTCTTTGATACCCAGCTTGGTGCACAAGGTATGGAAGATATTGGTGAACTCTGGAACTTCTTGGCCCCTCTCTTTCTGCAGTGTGGTCCATCTCATGTACTGGTCATCATAGTTGCCAACAGGGTAATACGGTTCCTTTACGGCACCCACAAAAAAATCCCATGTGGGCTCGGCCCCATATATTTCAGACTCCTCTGTGGAACTTTGCTCCCATTAAGTTTCCCACTAATGTTTTGTGGTATACCTAGGAAGGTAATATGGGGTACCTAGGGAGGTACCCAATGGGAATGTAGTTATGTGTTATTAGTGGAAGTCATTTAATATATGAGAATGTGGTCATTGAATGTAAGGTGGACTAGGTCCACTATATTAAT
>ML784138.1:267747-294592 GCA_009831015.1 Picea engelmannii | reverse complement strand
CCCTCGATAAACTGGCCCTGAGACTAGAATGGTGTGGAGGAGTCTTTCATCCCCGAGACCAAGCTGTGGAACAAGGTGAGTGGATATTTCACCACTGAGTTGCTCCCAAGGGTTTGTACAGCAAAACCCCCAAACTAAATGCTTAAGAGCAATAGCAAATGCTAATCCAAACCAGAATGAATAATAGGTGCACCCCAGCCTCTTACTTATACTTTTCCTTCTAATTCTTTGTTGAGTTAGGTTAACTCCCAGGGTTAATCTTCTATTCTTCTGTTGAGTCATCTATTACTCCTTTATCCTTTCCCTTTCTTAAGTCAACTTAAAAATATAACTTTTAACTTCTTGACTTTTCCCCCCCTTCAGTGTGAGACTATGACCTAGTGGGGGTGCCCAGACCACTGAGTCTCCTCCTCACCTCTCTAAGAGGTGGGGGACATTACAGCAGAGACTTCACCAAGGGATAGTGCTAAGCCGCCCTTGAGGTTTAGAGGGACCCGTCAGGCCTGTGACAGGCTGATGGGGTTGGTACTCGTCCTGAATAACAATGGGGTTCTCCTGGGACCCTGGGAGGATAACATTTTTCTGCTGGGTCATTATCTTTTCCGGCATCTCCTGATGGTCTTTCTCATGTTGATCTTTCTCAATGAAGGAAACACCAAACTTATTCTTACAAAAAAGTTCAAATTTGGATTCCAAGAGTCTTACCGATTGTCTGAGTTGTTCATTATCCTATCGTTATTGAGACAATGCTTGGAGGAATTCATTCTGATATTGAACCATGGCTTGGGCGATCATGGCTTTGGTACGCCAGTACACCTCGGCCAACCTGAAGTACTTTGTCTCCCTCTTCCTTGTCTGACCAAGGTATGGGACCTAATATTGGGCCTTGGTATGTATTGCTTCCTCTGAATTTCGTTGTCTCTTCATGTCGACATCCCTATGTAACCCCACCATGTGTTGCTTCTCCTTGTCCAAGAGTCTGGACTGAAAATTTTCCTCAGCCTCTAACATGGTCTATTTCGTTCTAGCTGTCGGGCAGGTCCTCCTTTGGGAGGGATGGTGCTCGGCTCTCTAGGTTTTCTAGCCACTACTTCCTGAACTTGCGCTTTTTCTCAAGCTAGCTAGGTTTGGCCTGGCGTCCTCCTTGTGTTTCTCAAGTCTCTTATGTCCATATTCCTTCCCACTTGCTTCCTCTGCCAACTCGGCTTTGGGATTATTCTGACAGGCTTGCTTGCACTAGAAGTTGTGAAAGAAAGTGAGGACCCCCCCTTAGGTCTCTGCTCGGAGGGGAGTTTTCCAAGGATCCCTTCCCCCCTATTTCCTCTGAATTTCTCCATTTTCCTTGCTAATACTCTCTTAATTGTTGTTATGGCTCTCCAAAGCTTCCCTAACTCACCCTTTTTCTATGCTTGTGGTCTGCCAGAACGCTTCATATTAATAGGTTTTCCCAGTTGGTCGAGGAGTCAGTTATTCCTATCTGAATTAGAATGGGTTTTCATTATCTCATACATTATGTCTTCTGCTCTCCTCACAATGATGCCTCGGGTACTAGATCCAGACGCCATTGGCATCATACTGGTAGCATGTTGTACTGAATCTGGATTTCTCGTATGATCCTAGATCTTCCTCCCTCTAAAAGTATTCTTTGCCACAAATGGACTAAGAAAAGCTATTACTTTTGCTTCTGATGGGATGGGTTTTATCGCCCGATTCTCGCGTACCTTCCTTTCATCAATTGTCATTTAACACGAGGGAAGGACAGGAGTCCCTCCAGATATTTCCACTTCTCCAGTTGTCTCCTCGTTGATACCTTGGGAATCGAACTCCACTAGCCTCAAAATTTTGTTTCTTAATGGGCCTTGGCCCACATTACTCAAGCTCCACTTATCCATATGTGGGGTTAGGTGTACCACCACGTTTTCTAAATGATCTGCCACCACATTCCCCTTGCACTTTACATGACTCAAGATGACAATGGAGTTTTCTCTGATGGCCCTAGATATCTCTGAGTAGCCAAAATACAATCACCAGTTCTCTGAAACCCTTTTTGGGTTGGTGCCATTTATGATTTTTCTTAAGCCCTCCATGATAATCCTAGAGTCACCTTCCACGATCAGAGCTTTGTACTGTAGTGCCTTTTCCAACCTCAGCCCCGCAAGCATTCCACTTTGTTCTGCTCCATTATTGGAATTGAGCCCTAGTTGAATGGAATATCCATACATGATATTCCATGTTGAATCTTTGAATAGGCCTCCTGCTCCTACTTGGCCCAAGTTCCCTTTTGACACGCCATCATAGTTCAATTTTATGAAACTTGGCGGGGGGGTTCCCATTTATTTTTTCTTCTTTCCATTCTCCCCGGCTCTCTGATTTTTAACTGGCTGACTTTAGTCTATGGAATCTGCCAGTTTTTCATGATCTCTATCTCTGTCCCGAAGGGATTCTAGTCTTCTTCTTGCCAAGTTGAGGAAGTGATTGATTCTTGGAGGTTCCCCAGGAGACCTTTCTAGGTTTGGATGTGGGAGTTGGATTCATTCCTGAAGATCCTCTAGTTTCTCTCTTTCTAGGTATGTCATAAGATGAACCCAAGCAAGATTGTCCATAGCTTATTTAAAATTTTGTTTCTAAATGGTTATTCTCTCCATTCTTCTATAGTCTGGATGATGTAATGTCAAATTTTGTTCGACGTTTTGAATATTGTTGCTCCCATTTCCCATAGTTCTGACACTTCCTTGCATTCATTGAACATGTGGTTTATTGTTCCAGCTTCTTGCATCCACATCATGCACATGGATGGACCTTCAAATCCCCTTATTTGGATTTTGTCCCACATTAGTGCTTTCTTGTTTCTTGGAGCTACTAGTATGCTATCTTGACCATGAAGTTCCCATTTCCTTTATTCCCCCACCTTAGGATGTCTGGGGTTGGTTTCCAAGGTATTATCCTTTGGGTTAGTATCTGCTCCATTTCCCTTCTGCCTGGCTCTCACCAGGTTACCGGCCAAATGTCTAGGGTTTTCCACTGTCTAACCTATGTTACCTCTAGATAGGAGTCCTCCCAGTAGTGATGGACTAGGGTCCAAACCACTGCTTTAATCTCTCTTTGGAGCTCGAGAATGATCTCCTTGTCCTTTAGGGATGGTAATTGTTCCCAGGCGTCATCCCAGAACAAAGTTGATTTTCCTTCATGGATTTCCAAAAATATTTGGTTTTTCACTGTGCCTTTGTTCTTCCAGGCATAGTTCCAAATGAACGAGCCTGGTCGCATCCCATCCAGCCAGATCTTATCATTGTCCCAAGAATTCTAGGCATATTTTTGAGTCCATATCTGGGCCCACAGGTCCTCTGTATTTTTGTTCCATGTCTAGAATAACTTGGCTAATATAGCCTGGCATGTCCTGAGGGGATCTCTGATACCTAACCCCTCTTATGACTTGGGAAAATAAATGGTTTCCCAGGCTACCAAGTCCCATGTTCTCTCCCTTTTCTCCCCCCAGAGGAATTTCCATTGGATGGCTCTTAATTGTTGAAGTATGGTTTTGGGTGCTGCCAGGACTGAAAAGAGATAGAGGGGCATGGCCGACAGGACTGACTTTATGAAAAGAATCCTAGCAGGGAAGGTAAGGAAGTGGTGGGACTAGTTGTTTAAACGGTTGTCAATTTTTTACAAGAGTTCCTTCCAGGCTGAGACTTTGGGAGATTTTTCTACGAGGGGTAATCCAAGATAGGAGGAGGGAAGGATCACTCATTGAAAACCAAGCAAGCAAGCAATATTCCTTTGGATAGAGATCAGGGTGTTCAAGAAGTAGAATTTGGATTTTTCATAATTGATTTTCATTCCCAACACTTCCATTAAGAGATTTAGGTTCTTTCTAATCATCTAGGCTTCCTTGACTTTGGGCTTCCCTAATAGTAGAGTATCGTCCACGAATTGGATATGGGTGAGAGAATCTAAGTTTGAGGTTATTTTTAGACCTTGTAGTTCCTCTACTGTTATGGATATCTTAAGATATCTCCCCAATCCCTTGGCTAGGATTATGAACATGAAGGGGGACAGGGGGTCCCCCTGTCTGATTCCCCTTGAAGCCTTAAAGGTTGACGAGGGGGAGCCATTGATTAGAATCATAAAGAAGGAAGAAGATATTAGATCCATGATCCAAGAAATCCACTCCATATCAAACCCGAAAGCTTCTATAATTTCTCGTAGGAAGTCCCAATTTATCCCATCATAAGATTTTGAGAGGTTTAGCTTTGTCAACATACCCGTCTTCCCCTTCGTTTTCAAGGAGTGAATAGTTTCATGGGCCGTTATTATACCTTCTAGTATTTGTCTGCCTTCCACGAGCCCTCCCTATTCCAGGGAGATAATTGTTTGCAAGTTGGGTTTCATTATGTTAGCAATGACCTTCGTGATGATCTTGTAGATTAAATTGCATAAGGAGATCGGGCAGAACTTGTATGTCGTTCGAGCTCCAATTTCTTTTGGGATGAGGGTCAGGAATGTGGCATTGAACGCCTGAAGCACTGACTGTGCTTTCCTTGATTCTTCTACCACCTCCCAAACATCTCTACCTATTACACTTCAAATTTTCTTAAAAAATACACCTCTTCCATAGATATATGGCAAGTGAGACTATTGTTTTGATCTGTCGATATCAAAGTCATAATTTCCTCTATTATCTGGTGGATTTCTACCTTCCTGTCCACTTTTGGCTCGATCAAGAGGGTCCTATACTAGTTCACGAGCTCTGATTCAGTCTCTCCATGAGTCTATGCCACTAAGCCATTGGTTTTATTAAGGGTGTCTATCATGTTTTGTCTTCTACGCCATAAACGAGAGTTGTGGAAGAATTTGGTGTTTCTATCTCCTTCCTGAAGCTATTGGACCCTCGATTTCTGTCGGATAAGGATCTCCTCTTAGATGTCTCTCTCTAAGATTTCCTATTGAAGATGGGATTCCTCCATTCGCAGAAGTGGGGATAGCCCCTGAAGGATGATTTGTTGTTGTAACTCCTCCATTCTCCCTTCTAATTTTCTCCTTTCCTCCTGGATATTTCCAAATATCTCCTTGTTCCATTTTTTAATGTAGGATTTTGTGTATTTTAGCCTCTGTTGGAATTGGTACATTTTGGTCCCATAGAGGTTGGGTTGATTGTTCCACCATGTTGACATCATAGGGAGAAATTTTGGGCTTCTTGTCCAGAATTTCTCAAATCTAAAAGGTTTTGGTTTGCTGGGGGGTTTGCGTCTCCCAACTAATTAGGATCGTCCAGTGGTCCGAGCCTTGGAAAGGTAATATATTTGTTCCTAGTCCTTGAGAATGTTGGAAGAACTTCTCAGAAACTAGGAACAGATATAGCCTCTCTTCCACCTTCTTCCCCCCCCCCTCTCCAATTATTCTAGGTGAACATGCCCCTCTAAGTCAGGAGATCCACCAAGTTTAATTCCTCCAGGGATTCCTTGAATCGTTTATTTTCTAGGTCTAATTTTATGACCCCTCCTTTCTTTTCCTCAAGGGTTTTTATCAAGTTAAATTCTTCCCCAATTATCCAATGTTGGTATTACAGTAGTTTTCCTAACAGTATGAGGGTTCCTAGAAATCCTATTTTTGCATCCTGGTTTGGAGGTCCATACGCATTGGATATGAAGTCTTGTTCTCTCGTTTTGAGGTCCTTATAATGGATGGTCATGATTCTTGGACATTGATGAACCCCCTTCACTTTGAAGGTCTCTGGGTTCCTGCTATAGTGGGAAAACACCCCTACAGACTACACTAGGGTTCTAAAGTGCAGACAGAGCTAACCGTCTAAAGTCTCCTACTTTTAACAACTATCCCGACAATACCCCACATTCATGCATAAAGTACAAAGTATAGGGATCCGGTAGTCATACCTTAAACTCCGCATCTGGTGTCGATCCCTTTGCGTCCGGTCATTCCTCAACACTAAATCTCCTCCCAAGGCTAACCTGCATTCACCAAAAGACAAACAAGAAACTACGAACATGCATTCTATATATGAATAAGTGGGTTAGATGTCATACAAAAATGTAAATCAAACATAAAGATTGAACACATCATATGGTGGGATGGAAAAAATACTTCTTTATATTAATCTCACAAAGTCATTTACAAAATGAGATCGGCTACTGCTCATCGAACCCGATCCTAGCCTCCTCTTCACCAAGCTCCAACTGCTCCCACTTATCTTTCTCCTCTTCAGCTCTCTCTAGGAAATGGATTTGGATAGTAATGGAGGAAAAAGGCTAGAATAGGGAATTCTGGCTCAAAACTCACAGTGTGGTTGAAAATTCTTGGGGCAAGGGGGGATTATGAAATGGGAAGAGTTTCATTGATTTCATGCTTCTCTTAGGAATGGGACCCCAACACTTTCTTTTATATGCCAAAAATATGTTTATTCAGTTGGGTGATGGGCTATGGGCAGTCAATTGGTTAGGAAACTACCCAAAAGCCTGTATCCCCTTGCAACTTTTTATTTTGTGCAACTTTTGTGGGTATACGCGGGCTGTAATGATGCAGCTAGCGTACGTACATGAGTTTTAGTAGTGCAGCAAGAATACATACATGGGCAATAATGGTGTAGGGCACGTACATCTTCAAAAAAAGTGTTTTTTAAGAAGATCTTTCAGTGATAGCTTGGAAAAAATGGAAAGTAAGATGGCCTGATGCCAGGTATGCATGTAAAGTGAAATTTAGGGTTATAACAGATGCCCACTAATGTGTGAGGTCAGAAGAGAATTTGATGGCCGAAACACATTACAAATCTTTACCAACGTACGAAGCAAGTGAGCCCAGGACCAGAGTTCGAGAGGTGCCATCTACAAAATAACAATTGTCTCACCGAGGCGGGCATACCCATGCTTGGGATGAAATAAATCATGGCTTCCAATCAAATACACTGCAGATCCATGTCATATAACTATATAAAGTGTAGCCACGAGCAATACACAACGGATCTATATCTCAAAATCGAAAGATATACATATATAGTATCCATATTCAAGAATTTAATGATGCCTGATGGCTGGAGATGAGGCCTTTAGAGATCGAGCAACAACTTCAAGATATTCAAAACTCGAGTAGGAGTGTAATGTGAGTGTACAACTTGACTACCCAGAGGTCTTCGATGGCTTATCGGGGAACAAATAAGAGGATCTCGGTGATCAGGCAGAGAACTTCAGTGATTTCGAACAAAGACTTGATTGGACTTTCGGGATGGCCGGGAATGAGGGCAAGAGACAAAATGCATAAGGGTCGACTCAGGCTTACTAAAAATTCCCTTGGACAATAGCACGATAGATGATCAGACTCTGGCAACATGACATTGACATAAGTTCACAATGCAAGAGGCAACACAAACTCTCCATATGTTTGGAAGAATAACCAAACAAAGGAGGACACAGCTCTATGTAACGAGAACAACTTCCTAAGGTCATATTAAATCCCATATCTTGATGAATAAATAGAAGGATGTGCTTTGTCTAAGGGAGACTCATTGTGCTTCCATAAAAAGAAAATACTTTTCCCATCCTCTTTTTGGGGTATATTTGATTTTTTTGTCTTTTTCAATAATTTTGGAAATCTTGAAAAAGAATAAAAGAATGCTACGTTACAAAGGAGGAACGAGTGTCACAAACATACTAGTTCCAAGCGCAAGGAACACATTGATGCTCAGAGCAAGGAGAGATGTGTAGGAAAAGGACACTCGGGAAAATTCCTCCATGGGTCAAGGTGTGAAGACATAGAGGCAAAGTGCTACAAGGCTTGTGTATAAGGCATGCTTTAAAGGTTTAGTTGAGAGAAACATGGAGTTGGCATTAGGCCAAAACGCAAGAATGAAAATTTGATTAACAGGACACAATGATAACATCCTTCGATGTAATTTTAACAAGCCTAGAGAAGGTAAGATCGATAGTTTTTCATTTTTAGAGAGTCTGAAAAAGCGTAAAAGAAGACTTCACTGGGGTACCTTTTTCGAAGGTAGTCTAGTCAGTTCGAAAAAGGGGTAAACTAGCACCAAAAAGGCGTCTATTCAAAACCATTTTAACGAGTGTGAGAAAGATAAGATCACTCGACAATCTTTTCAATTTTAAGGAGTCTGAAAATAGATTAACTATGGACTCGCTGCCTTTTTCTAGATTTAGTCTCCTTAGCCCGAAAAAGTGAAATTTACTTAGGAGAACTCTCCCAGTGAGACGAATCTCCCAAGGCATACCTTTTTCCGCCTTAATATACAGGCCAAAAAAAGGGGTAAACTCATGCCAGTAGATGTTTTTTTTTAACCAATTAACGAGTGTGAAAGAACAAGGTCACTCGACAAGTTTTTCATTTTTAAAGAGTCTGAAAAAATCTTAACTATGGACTCCGTAGGGAATGTTCTTCTAGACCTATTTAACAAGTGTGAAGAAACAAGGTCACTCGACAATATTTTCACTTTTAGGGAGTCTGAAAAGATCTTAACTATGGACTCTGTGGGGGTTCCTTTTTCATAAATTTAGTCCCTCGGGCCCGAAAAAGGGTTAAAGTTATACCTAAGAATACTCTTCTAGTGGACTGAAGTTCCTAGAGTATACCTTTGTTCGTACAATTGACCATCCGGACCAAAAAAGGGGTAAACTACTGTCGGACAGATGCGTCTTCATATTTTAGTTTGGCGAGTGTGAAGGGAAACAAGATCGCTCGATAATCTTTTCATGTTTATAGAGTCTGAAAAGGGCTTAAAGAAGACTCATTTTTTGTTTTGGGAGTCCCAAGGATGAGGTCAAGAGTGATGATGAATCATGCAGATGAGGCTCAAGTTTGTAATCAGGACAAGACTAAGAAGGACTCCCAAACCTAAAGTCATTAAAAGCGACATGGATACCAAAATGCAACCAAGATCTACCTAGGGCATCCATGAAGGGGTAGGCCCTAACACCAAATTACGACACTTCTTCAGTAGAAATGGTGGTTCCGTGTCACAATTTGATGGGATCAATCCTATGACAAAGTGGAAAAGACAACGAGATGCAAAAAGTGGAGGTGGAATCCTAACTTAAATGCAAATAGTTAGAAAAACAACTTTTTACCAAAGGACATTAAAAGTGACCCATCTCCCAAAAAGTTTTCCAAACCAAAAGCGAAGTGTATCGTAACATCCAATGAGAAACTCAAGAACCATGCTAAACAATTTTCAAGCCAGAAAAAACGACAAAAGGGTTCGAAAAAATGACAAAAAGGGCCAAAAATGTCTATAAATAGAAGCTTGGCAGGTCATTATCACCACTGCGAATTGAGAATTGACCAAAAATCCAAAAACACCCCTTTTCTAAAAGAGTTGATTCCGGGAGCTTTAGTGGACGAAACAAACTTCTGCTCGAACAAAGTAAGTATAAATCAACCCCTCTTGCAATTCAATACTTTCCTTTCTATTTATTTTAGTTTTTTTGGGGGGGGTGCGCATTCTTAAAAAGGTTAGGCCCTGTGTGTACGTGGGTTGTCCTATGACAACACGTGTATGATCGTGGGAAAAAAACAACCTGCCCGTGTGCATACATGACTGTGCTCAATACAACCCACGTACACCCTCAAACACATGGAAAAAATTGAAAAACAAGAGTTTAACTCTCTTTTGAACTTGTTGTTTTACAGGATGTATGTCCATTGGAGATAAAGGGAGCATGAAGACATTGATTCTTTGGTCTCAAAAGAGCCTGTTGCTCTTACCGTATTAGCACAATGTGGGTTCTTGAAATTCTTCCAATGTCTACTCATGAGGGAACAACCCAGGTTGTTGAAATCCTTGGTAGATTACTGGCACCCAGACATTGAGGCATTTATGATTGAGGGACAATCATTGACTTCAACGACTGGGATATTTATTTTTTGACTGGCCTCTCAAGGAGAGGGGAGCCAATCAACCTTCATGCTTTTCCTCCTGGGCCTCACAACATAGCCGAATTGATCGGGCTACACTACGAGGCTGGCACCGATAAAGTGGGTTCTAAGGTGTCGATCCACAAAATTTCTAACCTATCACTGCAAGTGATAGTTTTACTTATTGGGTGGATCACTAGATCCACGACCTTACATCAGGCTTCCCGAGCACACATGCATTGTGTGGTATAGTGCTTGAATGAACAAGTTTTCGAATGAAGCACAACCATGCTAGAATGCATGAAGAGACAACTGACATAGTGTTGTGTGCAAAATAACAAAAACATTGGGTTTGAGACCATTCTATGTTCCTTTTTCTTCAAGAGGGTACCCAGTCTTAGCCCGTAAGAGACAATACGGGGGCACGTGGCCTCTCTCCCAGCAGTGTGCAGATGGGTGTTGTTGTTGTTGTGACAGGGGGGAGGGAGGATCGTTGAGGCCTTCGACTATTCTTTTTTCGACTGGTGGTCTCAACATATTCTGGATATAGAGGACTACCCCTATGTCAGGATCAACTTCTCCAGGGATCCTAACATGCACATTCCTCCTGGAGAAGAATGAGGGGAGATAGGTATGTTTTTTTTTAATTGTTATTTATTATATATATATAATTTTTATGGGAAACAAAGTATCTGACAACTATGTATCTGTTTTATGTATAGATGTGGGACCAGTGCATCCAACAGACTTCACGAGGACCAGGAGGCGTCCTCGACCAGAGGCAAGACGAACCGCGGCCATCAGACCAACATCAATAATAGGAAGGGGACCTCCAGCCAGAGAGGCTGAGAGAGTATTGAGATTAGTGGAGCGGAACCTCACTATGCTCACTCGCGCAGTCCCCATGGCGGAGATTGAGGATCTGCCACAAACGATGCAACCTCACGTATTTGGGGTGCCATGGACCTAGGTCCAACTCTTCCGACGTTTGGAAAACATCGTGGTTCACTATGGCATGGCCAACAAACCCCACCCTTAGCTTAGGATGGACCACTTACGTGCCGAGGGAACTTTTTGTATATTTTTGAGGGCATAAGCCCCATGACGTATACTGGAAATATTTTTGAGGTGCTTGCGCCCACCTATGTACTCTGAAAGTTTTGATATATATATGTGTATTTACATATTTTTATGTCTTATGGGTTACATTTATTTACAAATGTATTTACATGTGTATGTGAGTGCTTTTCTTTACGTGTGTGCAATATGCCAATCTAATACATGATTAGCTAGAGTATTTGTGATTTTATTCAATCTCCTAGGAACATGGATATATGTAATGTAATCAAATATTTGTTCTAAGAGACGTACCCTAAGAAACCGTCGGTGTAGAGTAGGATCGTAAACGCGATAAACCCCATTTAACTGGGACACAACCAGCTGTGCATCTAGGTAGACTCGGAGGCAAGAGATAGCATGCGACAGAGTATCGCAAAGCAACTCTATTACTACGCTATATTCGACAACATTATTTGTGGCATCACATAAACATATACCTCCAGATGATAGCAACTAGCCTTGAGGTATGAATATCACCCAAGCTGTAGAAGCAAGCCTCTGAGTGTGTTGGCTAGTGTCGCTTGCAAACACAACGAACACCTCTTTTCACTTGACATCTACAAATATACAACGGCAAATACAAACATTACACAGAGATTTTTCCCCTAGAAACCCAAACAGGGAAAACCAACATATTCTATATTCATTCACTGTGTTACAATGTTTACAATACAAAATACATATAGGAGCCAGCGACATCCAAAACCCTAACCCAATGACCTAGATTAGTCCAAAACCCTAATTCCTTAACCGGAAATAGAAAAACATCGACAAATAAACCATGTGTCGAAAAACCACCTAAATATAATGTGGTCCCAAGGCAGAAAAAATGTGGTCTCGATGCAGAATATTTTTTTCTCGTGGGCTTTGCCCCCAAACCCGTGGAGGGGGGGGGGGTCGCCTTTGATTTGGCTAAATTGATCATTCACTACAGAATAGTCTTGCGAGATTTATTCACAGCTTCCACCTGACCATTCGCTTGTGGGTAATAAGGTGATGAATGCTCTTGCCTCAACCCAAGATTTGACGTTAACTCAGACATCATTTTTTTTTGAAAGTGACTGCCATGGTTAGTGACAATCTCCTTCGGGATGCCGAACCTTGCTATTATCTGGTTAAACAAAAAGAGGGTTGTTGTCTCACCATCATCTTTGAATGTTGGCATAGCCTCAACCCACTTTGTGAAGTAGTCTACTGCTACGATGATATAGCAATTCCCCCCGTCTAAAGTGGGGTTACATGTAGTGTAATCAATCCCCCACTTGGTGTAGGGGCCAACTATAATGACGAGAAACATAGGAGTGGGGTGTGCCCTCATCTTTCAAGAGAAGATCTGACACGGGTGGCACTTCTTGATCGATTCAACGTAATCTTTGATTAACGTTGGCCAAAAGTAACTGGCTCGTAGAATCTTTTGGGTTGTTGCCAACCTAGACAAATGACCACCACATGGTCCAGTGTGGAAATCGTTAAGCACGAGTTCCGCTTCTTCATGAGTGAGACACTGACGAAGGATGCAATCTATACCCTGATGATACAAAGTGTCTTAGATAATAAGATAGTTTTTTTCTTGATGGAGTATACGTCGACACTCATCACGAGAAGCAGAGGCGGGGTACTTCAAAGTCTGAAGATAGACTAGTATATCTCCATACCAGGGGTCCAAAGATGCAATAAAAAATATATCTCCTTCAATAGGTGACTCTTTGGGTATAACATCACCTGACTCAACCTGAAGTTCTGAAATGAGTTCCACAAAGACCAGCGACTTTTTGGATTTTTCGAAACAAAATCCAAGTCAAATTCCTGGAGGATAACTATCCATCTACTGATATTTTTTCCGATTACATGTCGTGTCAACACGTATTGGAATGGATTCACAATAACAATGACGGTGGTATTGTGAAAAAGGATATAATGACAGAAACGTTGGACATCATGAATTACTACCAACACAAGTTTCTCAACATGGGACTAGTTGAGTTCTGGTCCAACTAGGCCTCGACTCAAGTAGTGAATCACGTGCTCTTCAAGAAAATTGTCTTCTTGAACCAAGACCATACCAATAGTCTACTCTGCCACGGCTAAGTAAAATAAGAAATATTTATTATAATTAGGTGGTCAAAGCAAAGGGGAAGATGTGAGGGTGCGTTTCAATGCTTCGAAAGAGTGCTGAGTGGCTTCGTCCCAATGGAAAGGAACGCCCTTCTTTAGTAAACGCATAAACCCTTTTGTGATCTCGGTATAGTTTGCGATGAAAGACCGTAAAAAGTTCTCTTTTCCCTGTAAACTCTGAAGCTGAGGGACTATGCACAGGGGAGGTAACTGAACTATTGCCTCAACCTTTAGAGGGTCGACCATGATCCCTATTGTCGAAAATATGAAACCTAGCAGATGACTCGACGTCACACAGAAACTGCATTTGTTTGGATTCAAGTGAATCTAATAGTAGCAACATTGCTCAAAGATAAGTCAGAGGTGTGTGGGATGATCATCTCTCTTATGAGATCGTGACGCTAAATCATCGAGATAAGCCTCGACTATGCGTTTGAGATCGTGGAAAGAAAAAGACATGGCCCTCTGAAAAGTGGCTCCAACATTCTTCAGGCCAAAAGGCATCTTCTGATAGGCAAATGTACCCCATGGATAAATAAAATTTGTTTTCTGCTGGTCCTCGGGCTTGATTTGTATTTGATTGTATCTCGAGAAACCATCCATGAAAGAAAAGACCTCACAACCTGCACATTCATCGACGATATGGTCAATAAATGGGGTGGGGAAATTATCCTTTGGACAATCCTTGTTCAAATCATGGAAGTCCGTACATACATGAATCATACCCTTCTTTTTATTGACTGGAATGGGATTTGACACCCATTGATCAATTGGATGGGGTAGATGAAACCAACTTCGAGTAGTTTCTCTACTTCAGCCTTAATAATTGTTTCTTTCCGAGGATTAATCGGACGAAGCTTCTGCAGTACCAGCTTAGCGTCAGGATATGTCGTGATTTCATGTTCGACGATTCTTGGATCAATTCCTGGCATTTCCTCATAATACTAGGCAAAAACGTTGCAAAATTCTTTAAATAAATCCCTGTAGATTCGAATCTCCTCGGGGGAGAAATCTGCTTCGACAAAGACATTCTCCATGATGCCAAGGGTTCTAGAGATGCCAATAGGTATCATTTTAGAGAGTGTTTCTATATTACCCTCGGTGTAAACTATGTGCGTAGCCAAAGGATTGATAGGACAAGACCTATCTCTAGTCATAGTCAATGTGAATTCAACTGCCTCAATTCTTCTTAACTCTGGGAGAAAACAAGATCTGTGATGGAGATCGTCCCAGGGTCTTTTCGCACCAATCATTGCCTCAATAATTTCTTCATTTGAGAGCAAGACTAAGTCTAAAGCATTAATATCGGCAAGGGAACCTTAAGACCAAATAGGCTCGAGAACCGGATCTAACTCTTGTGCGAGAGTCGGATCGGGGTCGATGGAAGCTTGCTGGACTATAGAGTACGTAACTTCTGCCACGGACAAAGGCATGGACATGCCATGGTGCCCTGTCCCTTCCATCGTGGATGATGGGGAAGGAAAATTCCACGGATCATCAAAGTGAGTCATGCAGAACGACAACACTTGAAAGGTCTCAGCCTTAGGCTGGTCGAGGACAACAGATATATCTTGACATCGTCGGTTGGAGGTGGGTAATCGAAAGTACCCATCAAAGATGGGCACAAACCAACCCCCACATTGACGATGTCGGGTTGTGGATTATCAATCATTGGGACCGCAGATGCCTTCGATGAAGGGTCAAGACGGGAGAAATAGAACTGATCAATGGACACGATCCGACCCTTGTGTGGAAACAACAAGACTCGGAAAACTGTTGCGACCATTGCGTGCATAACATAGGTCCAACTCCTTCCTAACAAGATATTGTAGTTGAGAGGTGCATCAACCACTTCAAACTCGACGCACATGGTCTTCCCTCCTAACTGCATGGGGAAAGAAGGGATGATTTTGTGTGGTCGGAATGAACGACTGTCGAAAGCGGTAAGAAGAGTAGGTGATGGAGACAAACGGGTTGGCTAATGGCCTTCCAACACACCAATGACATCATGAATGTCAAGGCGCCCTCATCAACCACTATGTGGAAAAAGTTCCAGGTAAAAGTTTTTGTGGTGTAAGCCACTACTATCTGAAACGCCACATGGTAGGGGAGACGAGGTTTTAAGTCGGTCATATCAAGCATGATCGTTCCTGGATTATAGGTCTTAGCAGATCCTAAGGCAGCTAATGGAGCCTTTCTCTGAGAAGGGCAGATCGGGAGGACCTCCAAAGTGGACATTGTGCAAGGGGTTTGTGACAAATCCTCCACCACAAAGTAATTCTGGGTGGCCCTCGCGTTTGGATTGTGGGAAGCTTTTTTGAATGCACCTTTCGGGATGCATTTCATTGTTTCACCCAACATCTTCTTGATTTGGAGAGGAACATATGGGTTTTCAACTTCTTTACCTTTCTCATAAGTGCTTGGCATTTTGTAATCGTGTACCCTAGTTGCTATATGAGAACCACCTTTCAGCATATAACCATTCGAGGTCGAGGGATTACTAGATGACGAAGGGGGTCCCTGACTGCCCCCATCCGTGTTTGAAGAGGCTTGAGTTAAATTTTTCCCATGTGGAAATGGGTTCGTTAACACAGTAGTTTGTTGTTGTGCCAAACAATTTTGGGCCTCCCCGAGCCGAGGGCACATGTGAGTCGGGTGGTCTTCCATGCAAAGGTTACATAGATACTTCAACTTCTTCTTCATTGTGTTGGCCCCGCTAGCATTGTTGGTGGGTTTTTTTATCCCCTTTACCCTTCTTTCATTGTTTCTTCTTTCTGTCAAGCTGTTGGGTGGCCTTCGGGTTTGTCGATTGCACACTGTGTACATCCGACGTTTGAGTAGGGGTAGCAGCTGAACCGGGGCTCTGGCTAGCTGTTGTCTGTTGTATCGACAATTGTTGCAATTTATTTGACAACGTATCAGCGAGCTTAGTTTGTGCTGAACCAACAATACCATCGCCATGTGGTCCAGACTTGTGTCTTGTCCTGTCAAGAATAGACCACAGTGCATTTGGAAAAACTTTATAAAGTAAACCAGACCGAGAGTATATTATCTCAAGTTGTCGAGCTCTCAATATTGCCTCTTCCTCGGAAAACACTCCCGACGTTGCGACGTCCTTGGATAACTAAGGTACCAAAGACTTAATGAACCACTCCAACAAGAAATTTGTCGGGACTGATACTTTTATCAAACACTTCCTATGCCACCATTCTCAGATGTGATCTGAGATATGGTTAGCCTTTGTTTGCTCAAAGTTGACCAGCAATTTGGTGTCGGCATCGTATCTCATAGGTAATTGAAAATGGTTTAAAATGACCATTGCCAATTCGCCAAAAGTAGAGTATCTTGAGCGATCGAGCTCGATGTACCATTTCGCGGCACTCCTGATAAGAGTGCGTTGAAATAGCCGTAACTGGATAGAGTTGTTTCTCAACGAGTTGGATGAGCACCATAGGTGAAAGGTAGTCACATGATCGCCCATATCTTTATTGGGCTTACCTTCAAATTTATGAATGTCCGAGGGAAACTTCATTGGCATGGATGGCCAAAGAGGATCGTGACTGATTGGGTCGTTTAATAATATTGACAAGTCTGGCAAATGCAAAGTTGCCAAAAAAGGTAGCTTAGGTTGTTGAGTATGTACAGGAGGAAAGGAGCCTGGAGTTTGGATGGCACCAGGTTACCAGGAAAAGTTAGGCTGTTGACCAGGGTTATGGTAAAAACCATGGCAGTGGCCAGCGTATGGATATTGCGCTTGTTGAGGCGTCATTGGTTGACTTCTATTGTAGGACGTTGAGGGCTGGGAAGGGATTGCTCCTGATGTGGTGTTCCAAACATTATGGAATGGGTTTCCCCTTGCCGATCCGACGAGCATAGGTACAGAGCCTTGCCCGAGGTTCCATTGACCATGGAAGGGGTTGCCCCTAGTCGACATCCCTGACGAGGGGATTGATCCCTACCACAGATTACAGGGTCCTTGAGAAGTGTTTTCCCCCTGTGCAAGAATAGTACCCTGCACCAAATTTTGTTGTCCAAAAACAAGGTTACCCCTAGCTAAGGTGACATCTAACGAGAATATGTTGTTACCAAACACGCCAAACAAATAGAATAATAAAGAACCCACCTGCATGGTGTTGGAAGAAGGTCCTTGACTACCTGCTCCGGACAGGTTGTAGTTCATGGTCGGCCAGACGGGTTGCTGAGAAGCGCTATCGAGCGAGGGAGAAGACGGAGGTATATGAACCTCTTCGTAAGGGAAAGCATTATAAGGGGTTGAGATGCCCCCCATGGACCCTTGCAGAGGAGCGTTTGAGCTCCCTACCCCTAGAACCATGGTCTGTAGGGTGGAGTAGGATAGGACCAAGTTTGTGTGAAATTCGAGAATCCCATATGAAAATGGAGGGCCCGTCGCACTCTGGGTGAAAGGAGCGGTGATCGTCGCCATAGATGGAATCAGACCACTGCCCGAGGTAGAGGCGATCGATACCATAGTGGTCTAGACCTGTGAAGGTGAGTTAGGAGGCAGAATGACTCCCATAGTGGCAGTCATTGAGGGAGTATGAGGACTACCAGACGAAGTAGCAGCAATAGCTTCCATCATTGCTTGTAACTCTACCTGATGTTCATGAAGTGTTATCCGCGGAGGGACAACTTGGACAAAGATAGACGTTGATAGGTCAGTGATCGGAGGGTTATATGGACCAAGAACTTGTGCTTCAAGGTCAGAAATGGTTGGTTCCTTAGTATTCAAAATTTCTCCTCTCAGGGATGGATCAGGTACAGTTTCTTGTTGCTCGATCACCTCAAATGACCCTTGCTGGTCAAGTATTCACCTTTGTGGTGGCAGTGTTGGCTCCACTTCAACCGGTGGCAGGCCTAAAAGTCTTCGCGACCGGTGGAGCTCTTGATCTTCCACTGTGTGAGAAAATCAATGACACACTAGGGATTTTACTAACGTTCGAAAACCAACACACACTAGAAAAGTTCCTATGAGATAAAACAATCAAACCACTAACTAGTTGGAAGAACAGTTACACCACCCAACACTAGAGAAACTTATCGGTGCAAGTCCAACTCGAACTTGGAAGAACCCTCCAGGTATACTTTGTAAAGCGTGGCCCGATGTCTGCCCTAGGTACCGTGGTATACCCTCGCAGTCACCTGTGTAAGTCACTAAAATAATGACAACTAGGTTTCCAATGCGCGAACAGTCACCGGGAAGGTACAGTTGACAGTCGGGTAGACCGCAATGAGCAGGGTATCAATCTTGAAACCTATCAAGGGTATCGAAAGAAAGTTTTCCGGAAGACGACTGAGGACCTCAAACAGATTTGAGACCCATGAAGCTCCGTGGAAAATGTGATCAACAGAATCCGAAGATAAGCCCTCTATATGCGTTCTCCACTATGCTTGGTCCGGATTTGGAGGGGTTATCTTCACTACCTTTCTGCACACGACCTCGTTTTTAGCCCCTGTGTTAGAGGGGGGTCCCAGATAACTTCCATGTTACTGGAATTTTTGACACTCCCTATCACAAACTCCTATGTTTATTTTATAGCCTTGAAGAGTTTCCTCTCCAACCTAAATCAAGGCTCTAGCCTAGACTAGTTTGTGGACCCTAACAAACAAAAAGTCTAATAAATTTTAATTAAATGTTAATTTTAAGTGGTTGTTTTAAGTCAAGGGAACGAAAACGAAAATAATGGTTTGTTTTAAGAGATGAAAGAGAAGAGCATCAAATAAAACTTAAATCAAAACTACTTCTTTTGACAAATAAAGATTTGCAAATTTAAACTATTTAACCAAACTTTTCAAACTATTTCTTTCTAAGATCTTTTTAAAAGAAACACCCAAAACAAGATTTCACTTGATTACGAGCTACTTAGTGTTCTAATTATTTAGATACAAAACTTAAGAAAGTACTTCTTTTTCCTGACAAGTAAATCAACTAACCTAACTACTTAACCAAACAAAGATGAAATCTTTTTTTTTAAATGATTCAAAATAAGAAACTTGAAAATGAATTCTTTTTCTTTTCTTCCAAAGCAAGTAAAAAAGGATAAACTTAAGACAAGACGAGACCAAAAATGACTTATGGTATTCCGCGGCTCATAGAGAGTAACTGATAATACTAAACAAGATAATCAGAAAAGACTCATGAACTCGTCCCAAACCCTAACCAAGAAAACACAAGAAATCTTGATAAAAAAAAGCTAACTGTTGTCAAACCTAGGCCAAAAGACTGTAAAACAGAGACCAGGGATAGATCAAGAAAACCCCTGAAAAATATGGCTTCATTCAGGGAAGAGGATATATGCCTCTTCTTTAAAAAATATTTTCCCGATACAAGCACGCAACTGATACTTCAGCAGCCTGCGTATGTACGCGGGCTGTCCAAAGATAGGATGCGTATGTACACATGCAGACCCACTGCAGACCGCGTACACCTAAATTCCCCAAAAATGAAAACTAACAGTCAAGCAAACCAGGCAGGGAGTACTGGTATGGAATACTATAATCCCTTAAAGACACAAAAACTCACAGAAACAGTAAATAAACCAATTAAAGACCCATAAACAAAAATCCCCTAAAGAACCCTAGAGGCTCCCCAGTATGGTCGCCAATTCTGCTATAGTGGGAAAACCCCCATATGGACTACAGTAGGGTTCCAAAGTGAAGGCAGAGCTAACCGTCTAAAGTCTCCTACTTTTAACAACTATCCCAACAATACCCCACATTCATGCATAAAGTACAAAGTATAGGGATCCGGTAGTCATACCTTAAATTCCACGTCCGGTGTCGATCACTTTGCGTCTGGTCGTTCCTCGTCTGCAAATCTCCTCCCAAGGCTGACCTGAATTCACCAAAAGACAAACAAGAAACTATGAACATGCATTCTATATATGAATTAGTGGGTTAGATGTCATAACAGAATGTAAATCAAACATAAAGATTGAACACATATATGGCGGGACGAAAAAAGTACTTCTTTATATTAATCTCACAAAGTCACTTACAAAATGAGATCGGCTAATGCTCCTCAAACCCAGTCCTGGGATCCTCTTCACCAAGCTCCAACTGCTTCCACGTATCTTTCTCCTCTTCATCTCTCTCTAGGAAATGGATTTGGCTAGTAATGGAGGAAAAAGGCTAGAATAGGGAATTTTGGCTCAAAACTCACAATGTGGTTGCAAATTCTTGGGGCAAGGGGGGATTATAAAATGGGCAGAGTTTCACTGCTTTCATGCTTCTCTTAGGAATGGGACCCCAACACTTTCTTTTATATGCCAAAAATATAGTTATTCAGTTGGGTGACGGGCTATGGGCAGTCAATTGGTTAGAAAACTACCCAAAAGCCCGTATCCCCTTGAAACTTTTTTTTTTTGCAACTTTTGTGGGTATAGGCGGCCTGTAATGATGCATCTAACATATGTACAGGAGTTGTAGTAGTGCAGCAAGCCTACATACACGGGCAGCAATGGTGTAGGGCACGTACATCTTCAAAAAAAGTGGTTTTTAAGAAGAGCTTTCAGTGATAGCTTGGCAAAAATGGCAAGTAAGATGGCCTGATGCCAAGTATGCATGTAAGGTGCAATTTAGGGTTATAACAGTTCCAAAGGGTTTTTAATCCCCCCGTTGCTGGTTCTTCTTCTATATAAATCATTTCACTGTTCTTCCATATTTTTGGGGCTATCTTACCCATTGTTTCTCCATCACACTTAGTCTCTTGTAATAGCATAAAATATGTTTTTTCTTGTGTTAGCTTCCTTTTCAGTGTTCTTTGATTTGATGGTGCCTTTTGTCCCCTTATATTCCATGATATTACTTTCATTCTTAGAATTTTGGATGGCAATGGAAGTACTTTTCTCAAAGCCCCACTACTTGCCATGAATATATCAATAGAGCTCATGTTTTCTCCAGGACTTTCTTGTGGGTTTTCAGCCTCTCTTATTTTCCGCCCTTGGTGTTTTTTTCGGGTTCTTGAGGGTGTTTCTCTTAATTCCCAAGATACTTGTTGAGGTTATGGGTATCTCTTGGCCCCCTTTCTTACCCTCTCTTTTCTTTATTTCTCGGTATAGTTGTCTAATTTGGCTCCCCTACATCTTATTTATATCCTTCTCTCCATGGGCTTGGATGAGGGCTTTGAGATATACTTTTGATTCCTCCAACTCCATGTTTTGTGGTTCCTCCTCCTCCCCCATTGCTTTTAGATATCCCTCTATGTCTGAGGTTTCCTTCATTATAGTTTCCTCATCCTTCTCAGAATTTGTGGGGCTTGGAGGTTCCACTCTGTGGTGTTTCTGAATCTCCTTCGTTTTCCTATCTTCTGGGGCCGGATTCGCCAACGAGATGGTCGGGATTTTTTTCTTGTCTCTCCCCTTTTGTATATGGTTGTTCTTCGACTGCTAGTGCCTGAAATTTATTCGAGATTTTCTTAGATGTCTCCTCTGTGTTATTAGCTCCCTTTTTTGCTACCTTCCTCTTATTGGGGATCTTTGTAAATCCCTCCCCATATTTTTCCTCTCTCCCCTTGTTATGTTCGGGGATTGATTTTTGGGGACATTCTCTGTATAAATGCACGTCTTCATGGCATTTTCTACACCAAAACGGGATGTGCTTGTAGTCTATAGGTTGGACCCAGTCCTAGTCTTGAATTGATATCACTATGGATTCTGGAAGGGCTCTAGCTACATTCATGTACACACAAATTGGTGTGTATGAGGTGTATTTTCTTATCCTTTTTATCTATGATGTTTTAACATATGAGCCCAAAGTATGCCCTATTCTTGCCAGAGTTTCATGGTGCCAAGATTCTTGTGGCAAAGAATATAGTCTGATCCAGACCAGGGACGATGTGAAGTCCTCCTTCTCAGGGTCAAAACTCTCATTCCAGTATCTTAGATGTAAACCGATTGAATTAAAGAAATAGGGCCCTTCATCAAATATTCTACTTCTATTATTTGAGAAAGAGAAAATTTCCGTAAAGAAGCCTTTTGATCCCAATTTGATGTCCATGCTGCATTTGAATTTCCATCAGGTTTGAACCCAGAGCATGAATGCTTTCTCCGATGGATAGAGTCCCATGAAATTTCTGATAAGTGCACGGTCCTTCATATGTTGGATGTACTCTTCGATTAGCGGAGATGTAGCCTTGTGCCTCAGGTTCTCCGTCATTTTCGACAGACATCCGTTTTGCAACTTTTTGTCGTATTCTTGGGTTTGGCCCACTTTCTGAGCTGGTTGCACCTTGTCCTTTCCTTTGTCTTTGGAAGTTAGGATGGGTCCCCCTGACACTACTTCCTTAAATGAATTCTTATTTTTCCCTTCTTTTTCCGCCTGGGTTACTCTGTCCATGTCTTGAGGTTCTGTTGCCTCCTTTTTCTTTCCCTCCATTGTTGCACTAGTTCCACTCCTCCCCGGATCCCTTCCTATATTTTCACCCGTGGTCTCTATGTTGTTTTCTTCTTCTATCCTTGATCCAAACCCTAACCAAATCCACATGCCATTGTCTCCTCTACCAAGATGATTAAATTCTATTAGATTTATTTTATTTGTTGTTGTTTCTTTTGATTTTGAAGTAGAACAAATGGATGTGAAGATGGCATTCCTACATGGGGATTTGGAAGAAGAAATATACATGAAGTATACAGAAGGATTTGTAGTGAAGGGAAAGAAAGAGTTGATATCTAAGCTAAAAAATTCACTATATGGTTTGAAACAATCACCTAGGATGTGTTACCAAAAGTTTGACACATACATCCTTAGATTGGGATTTGTGAAGAGGGGTTGGTCACTGTGTATATTCCAAAAGGTTGGTAATCACTTCATTTATGTAGTGTTGTATGTCGATGACATGTTGTTGGTAGGAAACAACATGGATGTTATAAAGGAGGTAAAATCCCAATTATCCTCTAAATTTGACATGAAGGATCTCGGGGCTGCTAAATTCATTCTGGAAATGGAGATTAAAAGAGATCAGAGAAAATATGTTGAGACGATATTGTAGAGGTTTAATATGAAGGAAAGTAAACTGGTCAAGTTTATTATTCTTGTAGGTGTATATTTATCTGTATATCAGTGTCCCAAGACATAAGAAGAGGAAGAGGACATATACCATGTTCCATACGCTAGTGCGGTTGGAATTTTTATGTATCCAATGGTTTGTACTAGACCAGACATTGCACATGCAGTGGAATTTTTGAGCAGGTATATTGTTGATTAAGGTTGGTTGTCATTGATGTCAACCCTTGAAGAAAGCCCCGTAGCACAAAGGTTTGGGTAATGGACCCAATATTGTTTGATGTGAATATGAATCATTATTGTTTTTTCATGGTTGATAAGAAGTAAATATGGATGAAATCCAAAGTGGCCCCCTTATGGTGAAATCCCTCACGGGAAGACGCTTTGTGGAGTAAGAGAACCCATGATTAATTGTGGAATAATGAGATGAAGGAAAGTGAATTTATCAGGGAAAATATCCTAGATGGATAGTGCTTGTCATGTCATTTCCAGTGGTATGTGGAACGTCACATAATTCCTCACGGTTAGAGAGTTATGACCATGAGAAGTTGGAGTCCCCAGGTTTGGGTAATGGACCCAAGTTTGTTTGATGGGAAACGGTATGAGTTATGATTTATTTCCCGATAATACTATTCTATATGTATAGTACATGTCATGCCATTTCTAGTGGTATGTAGAACGTCACATAACTCCTCACAGTTTGAGAGTTATGGCCTTACAAAGTTGGAGGACCCTCATATGTCATCTAGAAGCCCCAAAAGGTCAAAGTAGTCAAAGTGGTTTAAGGGATTTTTAAAGGTAAATAATAAAGTGAAGTAATGTGTGTATTATAATTCAAAGTGAATACAATATAAATTATTTCAATAATAAATTTAATGGAGAAATTAGAAGTGGACCCAACCCTAAAATAAGGAAAGTGGGTCAAGTGACCTAGAAGATGTTTTTAAGGAAGCTACTTGGAGAGTATAAATAAGAGGAAAGGCTCTCTCATTTGAATCACACTTGAGAATATTGAATATCTATATGTGTTTGAGGTAAACAAGGATATCTAAACCTGAATTCTGAGTGAAGGTTAAGAAAACAAGGTTGAATGCAAGGAAGGATAAATTCTTTTGATAGTGCTTTCTAAGGTATGTTATTTTCAGGTCATCTCACCATTTTTGCTATAATTTTTTTTATATAATGATTCAAACCATGAAATTTCTATGAAAGTGAGACAACACATCCAAGTATCTGTGAAACAAAATTCATCTTGTGGGTCGTTGTATTTTTGGAGTTACACTCCATGGAAAATAGGGTTTGTGGCCAGTCCTGAAACTAGTCAAAATTAGGTGTTTCGGGTAAAAATGTCATAACTTCTTCATAACAGATCCAAATTCCATGAGACAAACTATTTTGGTTAGGGTACAGTATGTAGTATATTTTGTAGTATTTTTATATCATTTCATCAAATATTTTGTGCGGGGCACGCTCTACAAGGTCGCTCTCTAAAATAAGACAGAATTCAGAAAGGTATGCCATTTTTGCTATAAATCCTTTTATGAGAGGTTACAAGTAGTGAAACTTGGAGGAATTGAATTAAACACAATGACTAACATTGTGTATCAATTTTAGAGCTTTATACATTACAGGTTCAAAGTTATGATTACTTCAAGTTAGGGTTGTTGACTAATGCAAAACTAGGCATGTGAGACTAAAGAAAAGTTTGATGAAAATGATACTCTTGTTTTTAAAGTTAAGGAAGGTTTGCAGGAATGTGATTATATACACCAGGTCTATTACATAGCTACAAATCAGATTTGTATGATGAAATTGATGAGAGCTTTCGGTTGTGGTACATGTTGAGTACATGGTTGAGACAAGTAGTTGATGACTTGGTGCACATACATGAGGTGTATAGTTGATGACGTTGGTACATATTGATGAGTAGTTGACACATGATTGGTACATAATTTGTACATGGTTGGATGCACTTTTTTATGGTACAGGTTGATTATAGGTTGGTGCATGGTTGATGCACTTGTTTATGGTACAGGTTGATTACAGGTTGAGGTACAGGTTGATGCATGGTTCATATTTATTGGTACATGTTTACAGCGGTATATCTCACAGTGATAGTGTGACAGAGATTCCATCATTCTACTTCTACTTCAGGGTGGAAGGACAGGGCAAGGACAGGTGGTTGTAGCCGGAGAACATTGGGGGTTGTAGCCTCCTTCTGGTTGTAGCCAGAGAATTAGGGAGTTGGAGCTTCCCTCAAGTTGTAGCCTGAGAAACTAAGGGGTTGGAGCCTCCTTCCAGTTGCATATGGAAAACAAAGGAAGTTGGTGCTTCTAATGAATGTAATTCTTCAAGACATATAAGAAAAAGCATTCTGTGGTTTTTTCTTGATTTGGGTTTCCATGCAAAACACTGGTGTACTATATTTGTGTGAGATTGTTTATTTCTTACTGCTCATTATTGGATAATAATTCTACATTGATATAAAATTTGAAAAAAAAGGATTATAATTATGCTATTACTGATTCACCCCCCCTCTTAGTAATCCAATAATTGGTATCAGAGCAGGTTCCTTTAGAAATCAGTTTAACCACTAAAAGGTAGATCATGAAGAGTACCAACTCATATAAAAATGGAATACCACAATTTGATGGACAAAAGTATGCTTTTTGGATCATAAGGATGAAGACATATATATAGGCACAAGGATTTCAAGTTTGACAATCAATTGTAGATGGATACACAGCACCAACAATTCCACCAACAAATGACAAAGCAGTGAAACTCGATGAGAATAATACCAAAGCCATAAATGCACTTTTGAATGGTCTCATTGATATGGTACTCACCAAAGTTGCACATTGTAAATCTGCTAAAGAGATTTGGGAAAAACTTCGAAATATTTATGAAGGAGATTCAAAAGTCAAAGCAACAAAGCTTCAAATTTACAGAGGTCAGTTCGAACAACTAAAAATGAAGGAAGATGAAGATATCGCAGGCTACTTCTTATGAGTCGATGAAAAAGTGAATGCAATCATAAGATTGGGAGAAGAAATCAAAGAATCTGTAATTGTTCAAAAGGTACTAAGATCTCTTCCTATGAGATTCAACCCTGAGATATCAGCACTAGAAGAAAGATCGGATCTAAACTCAATAAGCATGGACAAACTGCATGAAATCTTCACAGCATATGAGATGAGAACTGAATAGGAAAATCTAGATGTAAAAGAAGTAGCCTTCAAAGCATCCAAAATATCAAAGCAAAAGAAAAAGGAACAAGAAGAATATAGCAACAGCAATGACATCTCGGAAGATGATGAAGAAGTGGCCAACTTTGTCAAAAGACTAAACAAGGGAACCAACGATAAGTACAGAGGTAAGATTCCTTTAATTTGTTTTAATTGTGATGGTATTGGTCATTTTGAAAACAAATGTCCTCATAAGAAAAAGAGAAATGATGAAGGTTACTCAAAAGGCAGACAAACAGATAAAGGTAAAAGAACCACAAAGAAAGTTTTCAAGAAAAACTTTTGCACCAAAGAAGACATCTCATCATCAGATGAAGATGAAGACACTGACAGTGAAACAGGGAGAGTTCTATTCATGGCAGTAGAAGACTCTGATAAAGAAGACTCCGAAGAAGAATATGAAGAAGCATATGAAGAAGAAATTGAAGAGGCAGAAGTTGACTTCCGAGAAGAATTAATGAGTGTCATAG
>ML784138.1:226027-246586 GCA_009831015.1 Picea engelmannii | reverse complement strand
GTTCATTAAGCTATTTGGATAAGTCATCTCTCCATTGTGCTATCTTAGTATCCCATTGATCCACCTACTGAAAAGTATTCAATTCTTAAGTTACCAGGCATACTTAGTTTACAACCCTAAGTAGTTTCCTGGAGTGATAACACCAGGTGGGAAAAATATAGGGTGAGTAATTTCCATTGGTAGACTATTTCAAAAGAACACCTTGTAGGAAGATTGGTTTTCGAAAGAATACGTTCAGAAAGAATAACCTTTAGAAGATATTCCTTTTGGGAA
The DNA here is from genome assembly GCA_009831015.1 of Picea engelmannii. NCBI lineage: Eukaryota > Viridiplantae > Streptophyta > Pinopsida > Pinales > Pinaceae > Picea > Picea engelmannii. The sequence continues at coordinate 246,313 of ML784138.1, read as the reverse complement.
AATGCCTTAAAAAAGAATAGCCTTTGAAACTGAATAAAAATTCTTAGCACTTTGTTAATTATATTTATATATATATATGAATGTTTATAACTTAAGGTCTCCCAAATAAATATATTGGAAAATTCATATGAAGCACAAGCTTTCAAGAAAAATATCTTCGGGAAAGATCTATTTGGAAGAAAGCTTTTGGGAGAATCCTATTGGGAGAAAAAATTCTGAAAAAGCTTTCCGAAACAATGCTTTTGGGAAAATCCCAATGGGAGAAGGCTAGGTAACTTGACATTCTGATGGAGTGAATCCATAAAGGTGAGTTTGATAGGCTTGCAGCTTTTAGATTTCGAGAAAATCATGTGGTAATGTTGTATTAGCATCCTAATGGGTAAATCCTGAAATGGTGAGTTCGATAGGCTTGCAACTTTCGAACTTCTGAAAAAATGTTAAAAAGTGTCATTTTGACATTTCGAAGGGGAAAACTCAATGGAAGGAGTCCAATAGGCTTGTGGATTTTAAATTTTGGGAAACATGTTAACATGATATTCTGATGGGTAGATTCTGAAAAGGCGAGTCTGATAGGCTTGCGGATTTCAAGTTTTTGGAAAATCATTAAAAAGTGTGAACTTGACATTATGATGGGGAAAACCTGGAAAGGTAAGTCCGACAGGTTTGCGGTTTTTAGATTTCGAAAAAAACTATGAGAAACATAGATAAACATCCTGATGGGGAAAATATGAAAAGGTTAATCCGATAGGCTTGCGGGTAGCTACATTTATGAAACACAAAAAATGTATATGTAAAATCTTGATTAGGAAAGAAGACAATATCACGTACATTTAAATCAAATTAGGGATGAGCAAGGGCTAACTGAACAAAAAATTCATGAAACCATTCAATGTTAAGAAAATGATCAAAATTAAGAGGAGATCAAGACATAGATGAATTTCCATCCTCTATAAATCTGACAAGACTACTCAGACCTGAAGAACTACTTTGTTCTTGCATAGTTAATGTAGAAATTATGATAGGGGGGGCATTTAATTTTCCTAAAAGAGGGAAATTTAATGGGAGTTATTGTAGGTACAATAGAGCCCTTCCCAGGTTCTAAACTCAACTTGCTTTATTAGTGTAGTATATGGGCACCTACACTAGGCCCACGTTTATAGGGGAAGTCTCTCTGACTCGACCCTGGGTCTCCTCGGTGACAATTGGTGGGTCTACCAATTCTCTTGGTTAAAAAGAAAAATCGAGGTTAAGAATACATTGTTGAATATACAAATTTATGCATATTGGTTGTATATGAATTCCAATGTTTTTGTGTTCATCCATTCTTGTGTGTTTTGTTTTATTTCCAATCGAACTAACTAAAAACTAGTCGTATATATTCCATTGTCTATCTTGACTTGACCTTGGGAGAGTATCTCCATGGATTTTCTCGAAGGATTTCTTAATATTGGGCATGGATACAACTAACTGTTAGTAGTAGTTGATTGATTCATGTTGGGTATATTCACGCTTGCTCATTTCCTTCCTGACGTTGAGGGGTTAAGACCCAAGGTTCGTCCATAGTTGACCAACAAAAACCCTAAATCATCGACATATCAATATTCAGCCAAGGCTGAAGAAGGTCTCACCCGAGATGCTATGAGGATCACATAGACTCATATGGTATTGTGTCATGGATGAAGGACTAAACACACAGAGATTCAACGGGGATTTCATTCATATCATTCATTACAACTTACTTAATAGATAACAATTCATAATGAAACAACACATTATTTCAGACACGTAATTGACACATCATAGTATCAGAATTAGTGCAACTTTATTATCCTTCTCATTCCATCAAACATGGGAATATATTAAGAAAATCATATATGACAACAAAAGAGTATCATGTCCCTTTAGATAATTCCCCATATTTACAATACATTGCACCAAGAGCATCCTTTCATGCATGTCCCATGTGACAAACTTAGACTGTAATCAGAGCCATTACAATACTACTGAAGCTCAAGGTGAGCTAACATATTAGAATAGTGAACCACGAGAAACAATTATGAAAATCAACTCAACAAAAATGACAACAACAATAACAAAAACAACCTTTCCTTGTCACCATGGCTTCCTTTTATATCCTTCTCAGTTCTGGAGCTTTGTCTCTTTCATTTCTGCTCCACTTGCTCTACTGGCTAACAACCTTGCATGCTTCTGTCACTTGCTTGCACTCCATGTAGCCTCCCTAGAATCAGGGAAATATTAACTACCCAGCGCGTAATATCAAAACTCGGTCCATTGCACACTTCTTGTCAATCCTCACACGATTTCTTGTGCATGCTTGAAACTGGAATAGGCATGCACAACTTTGTTTGTGCACATGCGCTATATTAACCCAAAACTTGGGGTGCCAATAGGCCCCAACAATAGAACCATTTCTTGGGTTTTTTCACACTTGCGCATGTCCTTCCTAACGCTATTGGGTTAAAGACCCAGGGTTCTTCCATAGTTGACCAAAAAAAACCTCAAAGCATCGGCATATCAATCTTCAGCCAAGGCTGAAGAGGTCTCACCTGAGATGCTATGAGGATCACAAAGACCATATGGTCTTGTGTCGGGGATGAAGGACTAAATACACAGAGATCCATTGGGAATTGCATTCATATAATTCATTGTAGCTTACTTAACAGATAGTAAGTCATAAGGAAACAACACATTCATTCAGACACATAATTGACACATCATAGGATCAGAATTAGTGCAACTTTATTATCCTTCTCATTCCACCTAACACAGGTATACATTAAGAAAATCATATATGACATCAACAAAGTCTCATGTCCCTTTAGATAATTCCCTAGATTTACTATACATTGCGCCATGTGCATCCTTTCAAGAAATTACCATATGAAATACTTAGAAAGTAATTAGAGACATTAAAATACTACCGAAGCTCAAAGCAAGCTAACAAATTAGAATATTGAACCACTAGCAAAAACTCTACGAATCAACTCAACAACAATGACAAAAACAATAAAAAACCAACAACATTTTCTTGTCGTCATGGCTTCCTTTTATATCCTTCTCAACTCCAAAGCTCTGTCTCTTTTATTTCTACTCCACTCACTCTATTGACTAACAACCTCACATGCTTTTTTCACCTACCTACATTCCACGTAGCCTTCCTAGAATCAAGACAATCTTAACTACCTGGCCAACTCATATTTTTTCTTCCCCATGTTCCCTTTTGCTGCTAGCAGTAATCATTCATGGAGATTTGTCGAATATTCATTCCTTGATTCTGGCATGTAGGCATTTTCATCTTGATTTTTGGTGTGCTTCCCAAAACTCAGATCGATGCATAGTTGTCAGAACTTGGAATTTGCATGCAATATCAAAACTCAATCTAACATGTGCTTCTTTCCAATCCTCCTACATCTTCTTATGCGTGCTTAAACCTGGAACATGCACGCACAACTTTGTTTGTGCATGAACACGATATTAACCCAAAACTTTGGGTCCCAACAATTCAATAATATGGCTCAACTGATTCCATCCATAAACACTATTATTGGAAAAGATACAACCAAGCTCATCTTTTAGCGCATCTAGGTACACTTTGGATTGTTGAAGTCCATCATTAAAAACAATTAAAAAATGTCCCTGAGAAACATTTAGAAGGCATTATGGACACAAAATTAAGGAGTATGACATTTCACCCTCAAATTGATGGGAATATATGAGTGATGAATCAGACCCTTGTTCTATTTATCAAGGATTACAATTAGAATCATTCTAAGACCTTGAATGAAATCCTTATGTATATTTAGTACTGCTTCAACTAAATTTTCCATAGTTCTAGCAACAAATATCTCCTCAAGATACATTTTGGATTAAATTTATCTCAAGTGCCTTTTGACTTGAGATTCTATAATTTTGTTGGATATGTTTCCACCATTCAAGGTTGTTAAAAAATGAAATTTAGAAAGTTTTTGCAAAGAATATCAAATAATATCCATAGGTAGGTCAAAGAGTAGTTATGATGGGCACAACAAAGGCATATGGAGTGACTTGATAAGCACAAAGTTGACAATGATTTCACAATGGAGGACTTGCTGTGGTTACATTTCAAAACAATGTAAGTGCAAGGACCAAATAAGAATATTAAGCCCATTCGATATGGTTCATTCAAGACCATAAATTAGATGGGAAATAATTTTTTCTAATTGCATTTTCCTTTGTATATGGGGATTTACTCTATCGTCAATGCAGAGAATCTCAAATTGTTCATAATTTTACTTCTCAATTACAAGTAAGAAGAGTTTGTTCTATTACCATTGGTTGAAGATATGGAGCTTAAGGTATAGACAAAGGATGAGCAAATATGTCACTCTCTAGACAAAAACATGTGAGGCCTATGGATGTAAGCACAAAATGTTTCATTTTGGCTTGAAAGGTGAAGTTCCATTGAAATAAAAAAAGTTATAGATAGGAATAGATAAAAGAGATATCTCCTCACCTTCTCTAAAAATATTAATTTGTGGGGGAATAAAAACCTCCCAAAAGGGGAATCTTTGATTTAAAATCCAACCCTTAAAGTGGTTAAGTCCAATGTCTATTGAATTCAAAGATAATGGAAAGTTGGAAAATTGGCCAAGTCTCAAGTCATTGAGAAAAGTGGTAGTCTACTAAGCAAGGGAAGGTTTCCAAAAATGTATGGTAGGATGTGATGAGGGTTAAAGAAGCTCATGTGATTGATCGAGAGGAAAAACAACCAATCCCTCAAGTATCAAGTAAATGGCTTGTGTCAAGCATAAAGTAAAAGGACTCATGGTCAGAGAATAAAGGGTGGGTGAGAAGAAGGGGGAAACACATTGAGAATTTATTAAGTGCTTGGTTATTGAGAAAAAGAGAGATGAGGCCCTTTAACAATAAAAGAAGAACCATTTTTCTCAACAAGAAGGAAAACAAATCAATGGGAAGAAAATAAGAAATGCAGGGACAAAATTTCCAAGAAAAAATATTCCAAAATATGATCAAGAGATGAGGCATTCACCAACGAAATGATGACTCTTTGTGAAAATTGATGTTAAATGGATATTAAGTTAATACTAAGAAATCAACATTGGGTTTTCCTAACCCAAGGAATAACACATAATGTCTAGGAAATAAATCTAGCTAACGATTTCATCATCCAAGGACTAAGGAACTGAGGAAGTTAGGGAAAAAGATTTAAAGGAGGAAATAAGTGATTGGGTTTTCTAGATTGGGGTTTTTCCACTCAAAATGGGACTTAATAAAATTGGTAACTTAAACATGGGTAATAGACGAAGTAATATACCACCTATAAAATGCGGATGATATTTTTCACCGTTGGGGAATACCCTAGAAAATACCAACTAGGAAAATCGAAAGGCAAACCTACGGTGAGGCATGTTGACATGACATAAACTTGAACAACGAGAGTATGTGAATAATTTGAGCATTATATCCAATAATAATTGAGCAACCCAATCATTGGGAAGATGAATCAAGTTAACTATTAAGCAATTATAATTTATTCTTGGAGAGAATGCTACTCAAGGTGGAACAATAACAGAGACAAATGGGTCATTTTATTGAGATCAACAAATATTTTGCAAATCAGAGAGAGAAGAGAGATTGTAACAAAGAAATATTCTAAATTCATCATTTAAGAGTAAAAATAATTGTACTAATGTCCCTATGAATCCAAAGCATGGATGTGGATGTAATTTCCCCACTATAATCCCTAGTTTAATTAATGCTTCATGTAGATGTAATGTATGGTTGTGACCAAGCGATGTATATGTGAATTGCATTTATGAATTTTAATAAATAAAATGTGATGCCAACTGGTAAGGGGACATGGATAGATATGGGGGTTGATTAATCCACATGAGAGGAGGGGGGTCTAGAAAGGGGGTTTTATTCATGAGTTTAATTCCCAATATTTTTCCATGATTTCAATGTTTTGAGTAAACCTTATATTTTGTTGTTGAGTGTTCCCAAAGCCAATCATTGAATTCATGTAAGAGGGTGGGTGTGAAAAGTCACATCCCATATTCATTGGGAGCATGGGACTGAGTACAATCAGTTTGGGGAAGAGTGTAAATCAAGCAAACAAGCTAAAGGAGATAAAACTTCTATGGCCAAGTGTTGGGATCTAAATATGTCTAAAAACAACCTTAGTTTAACATTAATTTATCAACCCGAGGATTCATCTTTTATCTCAAAGAATATTGGCAAAGTCTATGCAGATAGCTCGTAGAGGCTAAAATCATGTAGTGAAAGCAGATCTTAGTTTATCAACAATCAAGTTCCTCAAACATTCATTAGAGATTCTAGGAATTGAAATCTAAAGCTGTGCAATGGAAATGAACTAATTAATCTATTGAATTCATTTTAAGAGAAGTAATTGAATCTAGATAAAGACTTGCAGAAATGACTATTATTATGAATCAAATTGCTGGAAAGAAAAAGGGAAATTACTCTATCTATGGAAAGAAACAGAGACTGTAATCTAGTCGAAAAGAAACAACAATTGTATTTGTATTGAAAGGAACAAAAACTATATTCTAACGGAAAGGAACAACAAATGTAAACTAAGTAAAAGGAAAAACAAATGTAAACTAAGTGAAAGGAACAAAAAATGTAAACTAAGTAAAGGGAACAACAAACGTGAACTTATGAGGAACTGTCACACATCAAATCTCAGTAATAGGAATTGGAATAGCAATCATCTAATGCTTCAGGGAATATATATCTCTTGCAATTGACATGAAATCATCAACACACTTATGCATTCATACTGTAAAAGAGAATCGAATCACAAAACAAAAATTGAACTGATACAATTACAGGTCGAACAGTAGCTCCTTCAAGCTGGGCCCATGGTCCTTAGAAGCACTGCTATTTGAAATTCAGTATATAGAAATGGTAAAACCACTTGAAGCTTCTATTGATTTCATAGCTGGTACAACATTTTACAAAAACTGCTAACGCATAGCAATTCTAAGTTCTGAGTTCTTGGGTGCAATTCTTCTACCTCTTTTCAAGATCTATTTACCCCTTATATATTACAATAATCTGGGTAAATTAAGCTATCCTGAGGATCGAGAGATCCTCGGGATTTCTTTACTATTACAATATAAAAAACTCAATTATCTTCAAAATTTCCTTGCGCCATAAAGTCTTCAACCTCCAATAGCTTGCGCATCTTCAAGATTTCCTTTGCTATCTTGGGTTTGACAATATTTAACCAATCCTGTAATAAAACTAGACAATTCCAGTCATATTTAGGATCTATGTAATCTAACTTCAACAATAACGCTAAAGAGTATATTATTCATTTTCTATTCTATTTGCTCCTAAATAATCGAAAAGTCAATCAAGATGATATCATGAAATGTGGGGAAAAGGAAGATATTTGTACCTTTTTCATAACCTAACATACCCCCCATATTACCTTCTTGCATGTCCTCATGTAAGCTGAGATTTTACATGTAAAGAAGTAATGTTGTAAGGTGGAAAGGTTGGTTCAGCAGGCCTTCTGAACCCATTGCTTCTTTTGAGTTCTCCAAAAGTAGCATCCTCCCTTTTCTTGTTAATTTGATAATCTTTTTGGTAGATTTATGGAGGGAACCAGATGATAGGGGGATTATATCTGCACCCAATCCAAGAAGTCCCTTCCTCTTGGAGCAATCTAGAATACCTCTTTATTCTATAGGTAGATGCAAAGAAATTCCTGTACCCAAAGGGTTCCCTACTCTTTACTTCACTGGAGGATGCATCCCATCTCAGTTTAGAAGCAGCAAGAGCTTCCTCCTTAAGATCCCTAAAATGACTGATACCTAAACGTATAACCTGTATATGTATAGGGGCTAAGGAGTCTACGATCCCCCCTCTTTTCATAAAGGTTTTATGTCGTATAATGGCTGGAAAGGACTTTGGAGGTTCTCCCCTAACCTAGAGATCTAGCCCAGCTTCCCTCTTTAGGAAGGCTTTATGAGCTTTACCCCATCTGACTTGGTTCTAAGTAAATGACAGAAATTCCTGAAACTGTATGTCACCTATGAATGGGCCAGGGTTATCTTCCCTTTTTTCTTCCAAAATGAAATTATGAAAGTACAATTCACACAAAAAGTATTATACCTTTTCATCCTTCTCTCTGAAACATGAAATAAACTCAGGTATAGTGGAAAATTAAATAGGCTTTCCTGCTCTGATGGTCTTCACTCTTAATAACAGATATCGTTCCAACAAGAATAAAGTGTAATTGGTGGCAGGGGCTCTGCAATTAATAGCATCAAAGTAGACATCATAGATTTCTTTGATTTTCTCCAAAGATTTTTCTAATTGGGTTTGCACCTTTTTTTATCTTCCCTTGGGCTCTGGTGAGCGCAACATAGGTCTCACTCTCTATTGTTTTCATGTCCTTTAGTTGTTTAACAATCTTTTGATATTCACCCCTAGTGACCATCTCATCTTGATGTTGAGCCAATGCTCGCGGGGCTTGTCCCATCTCTGCCTTTAGTTTATCAATGGTGACACCCTGTGCTTGATATTGGGATGCTTGGTATTCTTCCATAGCGCCCATTTCTTCCCTGGATTGAGTTAATGCTTATTGGACCTATGTAAGCTCTGCTTCTAGTCTATCCACAATAGCACTTTGTTTCTGGGATTGGAGTGCTTGGTGCTCTGCCATAGTCAGTAATTCATTTCTATTTTGAACCAGGGTTTGTTAAGACTGCATCAATTCTTCCTCAAATCTCCTGATGGTAGCATTATGCTCAAGGAGTTGAGCTATTTCCTCTAATATCAAGGTGTCTGTCTACACCTCAGCATCGATTTCTTCTGTAGTTGTCATATTTTCTTATGTTTCTAAAGGAATTGCTTCCTCATTCTGAGCTACTGTTTCTTCTACTACTATTTCTTCAGGGTCTGTCTGTATCCCTACAGAATTTGTACTGTCTGCTTCTTTAGGAAGAGGGTTTCTTCCTTGCACTCTGGCCCTTTTGTTCTTCTTTCTTCTGTGGGCCTTATCTGCCTGTTCTAGCTGTTTCCTCAATTCCTTAATAATTTCCTTGAGTTTAACCACCTTCTTCTTTAATACTTCAGCCTTCTTAGACTTTTTCTTCAATAGTTTGTTTTCTTTTTTTTTAATTTCTAATTTTCTTATGGCTTTTGGCTGATTGTTGTTTATGAGAGGTCTCAAGGTATTCTTCATTCTGGCCAATAGATGGTTGTTCCTTTTTTCCTTCCAAATGTTCTGTCTTTCCAAGAGGGTTTCTTGTTTCAAAATGAGGTTCTTCCTGTGCTCTGTCCTAAGGAAAAGACATTTCAATATCAGGAAAATCTTCAACTAGTTTTTAAGAGGAGGCTTGTTCTGGGCATTTTTCTAGATTATTTGTGCCTCTGTCAATTGAGGTTCCAAAGCTTCCCAAAACCTGGGCTATTTCTACCTCATAGCTCTTCATAAATTGTTCTGTCAGATTCTCTAATGTCGGTTGGGTGTCTTCCTAATCATTCCTTTGTGAGGTCTATTCTACTTGCCCAATCTCTTGAGCATTCTCGCATGGAGACTGTTCTGTAGAATGCTGAAGTTCTTTAGGCTGTTTTGTTGTACCCTGAATTGCTTCAGTTGTTTTCTGAATTCGTCTGCTTCTTCTCCTTGTCTGAATGATGGTTGTAGGGGTAGTTGTTGCTCTCTTACTCTTTTTCGTTAATGCTTTTAATTGTGAGGTCTGGGCCTCTATGATTTGGGCAGGGTCTACCTCAGCTTCGGTTTGAGGAGATGGGATTTCTCTTTGGGCAGTAGTCTCCTCTGCCCATCTATCTTCAATTTCCTATGGTGGTTCTTCATGGCATAACTCAGGCTGCTCCAGTTGTGGAGGTCTATTGGCCTCAATCAGGTTATCCTAGGTCAATTGAGTTTGACTCAATTCTTTATTTGTTATCAGTTTAACTAATCTATGGTGAATGATAACTGTAATAGGGTCCTTGGATTTTTGTGTTCTTAAGGCAACCTCATGTAATATGGAATTCATAAATAAAGGTAGATTAAGTACTAACTGTTGTTTTAAAGTTGCTAGCAATTTGAGGTGGCGAGGTTGAATTACGTCATATCGTCCATCACAAGTGATGTACCGTTGAATTATCCCTGCAAGTTCCTTCCATGGTTCTCTGAGGGTACTGGCATTGAGTCCCTTTCCCTTCTTATCCAATTCTTCCCCGGGGTCTGTGAAAGTTTCCACAACTTCCTTCAGTGCTATGTATCTTCCTGTCCACTGAATGCTCGTGTTAGGGAGGCCTGTGACCTCTGCTAATATTTCTATGGTGACTGAGATTTGTAAGCCTCGCACCATAGAGTTTTCTCCCTGTAGATTCTGAAAGATATCAAGTGTGACATTCGTGCCATATCCTTGTAGATGGTTGAAGTACTCTGTCCACCCCAGCTGGTGTAGGATGTCTCTTGCTTGCTCTGTAATCTTTAGTAAAGTTGGCTCCCTGCGCACACCTCTGCCACCCATTTTGTGAGAAAATGTTGATGACTATCGTTCCTGGTAGCAGACTTGGTTAGACCAGCTTGGAGGAAAAATTACCGAAAATAGCAAACATTAGAGACAACAAATGTTTACAAATGTGGGTATTTGTTACAATCATTACTATCTTTATCGAGAAGCATGTCGAGCGTCCACTCCCCTCATTAATATAAAGGTCAACCTCGACCATCAGCGTAGGGGAAAGGAATGAGTGTAGGTATTGATGGTGAGAAGTAATGATTGCATTGTCGCCGCCAATGGGGATCAATGATTTATTTTCAAAAAACATATTTTAACGATAATCATTAAATGTTAATCATCTTTTGTGGAATTGAAATATACCTATACTCAAAAGAATGATTTAAGGATACATACGTCTAATAAATTAAATCCTGTTCATTTAAATAATATCCCACGTATCATAATGTTGTTACTTTTTTGTTTCATTGAATACAACTGAAATGATAGCCTCGTTATTGAGTGAAGGAAATCTAGAGATATGTAGAAACTTGGCGTTTAAGGTAAAATTCCATACCACAGGCAGAGACACTATTGCCAGCAGGCATCCATAGCCTTGATAGGGTTGCCTTTTAACCCTTAGATGAGCTTGTATCCTTGATACTTATTTGAATCGTCTTTTCCAAAAAGACCATTATCCTGGTTTGGTAGTCAGATGGTGATAATGCCACTCACTAAATTGTAACTTAGGTGAACAAGCCAGCTCGTGATGAGACCCCTTGTCCTTTGATTAGAAAATGTCAAAGGCCATTGCCCTGGTGTGGTAGCCATAGTGGGAATGTCACTTAGATTATTATCCTATGATCATGGTAGGTTGGCTCGTGATGAGACCCCCTATTCTTTTTGAATTTTTTTTATTTTTATTATATATATATATATATATATATATATATATATATTAAGTTTTAAGTTTTTCCTGAAAAAGACCATTATCCTGGTTTGGTATCCAGATGATGATAATGCCACTCACTAGAGTGTAACGTAAGTGAACAAGTCATCTCATGATGAGACCCGCTATTCTTTGTGGGAAAAGAAAGAAATTTTATTGATTTTTTTTTTTAGAAGTGTATGAAGGGAGGCTCATATACTCCTTAAGAGTAAGGGATGGTGTAAAGAAGTGTAAGGATACCAAGTAAAAGTGTGCCACAGACTCCTTAATAATTATAAAGGCAAGATATCATTTAAGTGTATTTGTATGTATAAGGGAAAAGGAACGAATTATGGTGGTTACAGGTTATGAACAAGGTTTAAGATATTTCGAGGAAAGTGATCCAAAAAAACAATTTGATAAGGTATGGGAGATAGTCCACAAAATAATGATAGATCATTAGAAATAATGCTGGTGAAAATTATTTGGTGAAAGTTGTACCCCAAAGGAAAGGTTTAGTGTTTTATCAACAATGTAGGGAAGGAACGACAAAATGAACAATAGGTGTGAAAAAGGAACAATGGGTGCGACAAAGGAACAACAATTGTTCCGTTCAAAGGAACAACAGGTGTGCAAAAGGAGCAACAATTGTTTCATTCAAAGGAACAACAGGCGCACAAAAGGAATAACAATTGTTCTGTTCAAAGGAACAACAGGCACGCAAAAGGAACAACAATTGTTTCGTTCAAAGGAACAACAGGCACGCAAAAGGAACAACAATTGTTTCATTCAAAGGAACAAGAGGCGTGCAAAAGGAACAACAATTGTTTCGTTCAAAGGAACAGTGGGTGCGACAAAGGAAAAACAATTGTTTCATTCAAAGGAACAACAGACGCGCAAAAGGAACAACAATTTTTCCGTTCAAAGGAACAAGAGGCGCGCAAAAGGAACAACAATTGTTTCGTTCAAAGGAACAACAGGCACGCAAAAGGAACAACAATTGTTCTGTTCAAAGGAACATAAGGTGCGCAAAAGGAACAACAATTGTTCTGTTCAAAGGAATCAACAGGCATGCAAAAGGAACAACAATTGTTCTGTCCAAAGGAACAACAGGCGCGCAAAAGGAACAACAATTGTTTCGTTCAAAAGAACAACATGCGGACAAAAGGAACAACAATTTTTTCGTTTTTAACCATCTGAATAGGTAATTTTTAGAAACCTGGCAATGTATTTTGCTTGAATTCAAGGTTGATTCCTCATCAACTCAATTCATTTATGAGTTGGTTTATTTCAAAATTAAGTAATGGATGGTTTGTTAATGTTATGAATTTCATTATAGTTTCCCAATTGATGCTACTGAATCATGACACATTCATTTCTCTACAAAAGACAGGGTTTGGGTGATGAGATGAAGTGCGAGTTCAGAACAGAAAAGAGTGCTAATTGAGTTCATGACAGTTATCCTCCCTAGTTTTGACTTTCTCGAATGACTGTAAAAAATAATAAAATAAAAAAAACTAAATAAAATCTACAGAAAACAAAATTATATACAATATGTACAGTGTCAACAAAATTCAACATTTATGGAGTTGGGGTGGCTGGATTACCTTCCCAGCCAGCCAAAATTTGAACGGTAGGGTCCTTACTTACCTCTTGGTAGAAAGATTCTTTTTAGGGCAGCTGATGATAGAGTCGTAGCCGATGTCCATTGACCCGAAATGGAGATCTGGACCCGTCGATGGTGCTTAACGTGACTGTTCCATTATCATGGAATTCATTGATTTCGTATGGTCCTAGCCACCGTGTCTATAATTTTCCCAGAAAATCCGAAAATATGGAATCATAGAGGAGCGCCCAGTCACCTTTTTTAAATGATTTTTTTTTATATGCTTGTTGTGCCAGGTCGTTCTCTATTGTTGAATAACAATCGTGCGCTCTACAATAGACAAGCGTGCTTCATCCAATTTGTTGAGTTGTTGAAGGCGCTATCTATGTGCTTTTGTAAGATCCAGTCTGATTTCCTGGGCAATCCTTAGAGTCTTGATTTCAAACTCGATTGGGAAGATGGGTTCTTTTCCATATACTAAATGATAAGGAGAGTAGTCAGTGGTATTACGCCATGTTGTACGGTAAGCCCATAAGGCATTTGGGAGCTCAGAAGCCCAATTCTGTCTGTTTGTTGAGACAGTCTTTGTCAAGATTGCCTCGAGGAATTTATTGGTGATTTCCACTTGCCCATTTTCTTGTGGATGGTACAGAGAAGTAATTATGTGTTTGATATGATAATTATCCAGGGTGGTGGTGATACTGTGAGCTATAAATTGTGACCCCCCATTAGTGATTACCTCTCTTGGTAGTCCATAGCATACGAATAATTTGAAAAGAAATTTGATGACTACTTCTTCTGTTGCATTTGGTAAGGCTTATGCCTCTACCCATTTAGTCATGTAGTCCGTTGCAACTAGAATATAGGCCTTCTAATTTGACTTTGGATTGAAGGGGCCAACAAAGTCTAGTGCCCATCTCTCAAATGGTTCCACAACTACTTTTTCTTTCAAAGGCATTTTATCAGCCTGACCTGGTTTTCCCATCCGTTGACAACTATCGCAGGTCTGGACATATTTCTTCGCGTCTCTGAATATTGAGGGCCAATAATAGCCCATCTGCAAAATTTTGTGTCCAGTCCTGGGATCTGAAAAATTCCCACCACAGGGCTCATCATGTCCAACCTTTAGTATGTCGTAGATTTCTTCATCTCATACGCATCTGTGGATCTGGAGATCAACTCCTGAATGGAAGAGATATCCGTTGATCCAGGTGAATATGAACTACGTTGGACGATCAATTTTCTTTCCCTTGATGAAAGATGTGCCAATAATCTTCCCGCTACCAGGTAATTTTCCACGTCAGTGTACCAAGGTGGCTTTGTAGTAACAACAAACAGATGCTCATCTAGAAATTGATCTTCGACTGTTAAGGAGTCATCTATTTTGGGTTTGCAGGATAGGAAGTCTGCGACAAGGTTTTCTCTCCCAGGTCAATCTTTGATGGTGATATCAAATTCCTGCAATAGTAAAAACCATCGAGTGACCCATCCATTAGTATTTGGTTTATTATACAGATATCTAATAGTAGAATGATCAGTATACAGAATGACCAGATATCCTGTTATATAATGACAAAATTTATTGATGGCATGTATAACAGCTAAAAACTCTTTCTCTGTTACTGTATAATTAAGTTCAGCTGGATTAAGATTCTTGCTAATAAAATAAATTGCATAGGGTTTCTTGTCCTCCTCCTGTTCAAGGACAACGCCTATGGCAATATCTGATGCATTAGTGAAGATGTGAAATGGTATTTTCCAATTTGGCCCCCCTCAACACTGGTGTTGTCGAGATCAACTTCTTGAGTCCTGCAAATGCCACATCACACTTGTGAGACCACTGAAGTTATACATTACCAGTCAAAGCATGTAAAGGTGCAGCGGTTCTTGCAAAATTTTCCATAAATCTACGATAGTATCCTGAAGTGCCAAGGAAACTACGTACCTCAGTTTGTGTGTGTGGTGTAGGTAGATTAAGGATTACCTCTATTTTTGTTGGGTCTACCATAATTCCATCTGCAGAGACATAATGCCCTAGCACCACACCTTCTGTCATAATCATGTGTCACTTTTCGTGGCTTAAACATAACCTGGTCGCAATGCACCGCTCTAGTATTTTCTCCAGGTTATTGTGCTTGATCAAAGTCGTTTCCATAAGGAGTGAAATCATCCATATAGACTTCAAGTCCTTCACTGATCAGATCATTGAATATGCTCAGAATGGCCCTTTGAAAAGTGGCTGGAGCGTTACAGAGTCCAAAGGGTAATACTCTATATGCAAAAGTGCCCTAGGGGCATGTGAATGTAGTTTTATCTTGATCTTCTGGGGCAATCTGAATCTGATTGTACCCCCTAAAACTGTCTAGGAAAGAAAATAATTTCTTTCCTGCCAAAGTATCCAGGACCTGGTCAATGAAAGGAAAATGGAAGTGGTCTTTTTGAGTGGCTTTGTTAAGTTCCCTGTAGTCAACAAAGATGCACCATTTCCCATTTTTCTTTGGGACGATCACTAATGGGGAAACCCACCGATTATCTGAGATGGGATATATAAAATCTATGTCCAACAACTTTTATAATTATTCTTTAATGATATCCCTGAGGTGAGGATTCAATCTTCTATGTGGCTGTCGGATAGGCTGGGCATTGTTTTCAACATAAATGTGGTGTGTGCAAAGTTGCAAATCAATACCTTTCATAACAGAATATTCCCATGCAAAAGCTTGTTGGTATTTGGAAAGGACTTGAATTAGCTTTTGTTGTTGTTGTTCATATAAATTGACATTGATGTTTAGATACCTCCCTGGTGCAATCTCGATGGGTTTGCTATTATGAACGGCTGTAGTTGGAATTTGTTGTTCCATTAAATGTTCCAGGAGGTCTCCCTGTGCTTCACAGTCTAGAACAGCTTGGAGCATATGGCAGGTCAGGTTGCTCATGGTGGCTGGATTATTGATAAACCCACTGATTACATCATCCTCTAGCTGGTTTTTAAGTCTGAGGGCTTCTTCCTGCATAAGAGGGGCTCGTAAATCCTTCTCTAGGTATCGCGGTGGTGGAAATTATGGATATGCGAAAGTTGGACTTGGTTTAGCAGGAGGATATAAAATGAGATTCTTTGTGATACCCCCTCTAGTGATTGTCATATTACCTGTTCAACATCCTATGTATGCATCTGTTGTTGCAAGCCATGGCCTGCCCAATATCAATGGATGCCCTTCAAGTCCACTTCTTGCGTTGATGATGAGGAAGTCTGTCGGATATTCCCAAGAGTCGACGGAGATGGCTATATCATTTAATGTGCCAACTAGTCGAACTACCGATCGATTTTCCAACTGCAACATTATTGCGGTGGGTTCAAAGGAGTTAAAACCTAGGGTATTGCAAGTTTCCATAGTCAGGATGTTGATGGTTTCTCCCAAATCAACTAGTGTATTGGGAAAAGAACAACCCTGGATCTGAACTGTCACTATGGGATTCCCCAGATCTGTATATTTAATCGGTTCTTGTCTACCTAAAATTAGATCAGACAAGGCTCCTACCACGCATACTGTTGATGATGGATTTTTATATTTTCTGACGGGCTTTCTCCCACATAGCTCCTTGATCGTTTTTGCGTATATTGGGATGTCCTGAAGAGCTTGCAGGAGTGGAATCTTGATATATAAATTCATGAGTTCCCCTACAATGTCAAAGTTGGGATATATGGTCGGTTTTTCTATCATCAATCTTTCGGGGAATGAAGGGGAGGGCGTTGCATCCTTATCAAGATCTTGTGATTCAAATGTGTTTCCCCCCTACTTGATTTATTCTATTATTATCACAGTCGAAGGTGTTATTGTTGGTTGTTTTTCACTCTCTTGCTCTTGAAAAACGTTATTCTCTTCAGGAGAGATTATTCATCCCAATCTCAACCATAGTTTGCTACACCCTACTGTTGTTGGGAAAAACACCCTATGGACTAGCAAATAGAGTTCAGACTTTGCATGCAGATTTGACCGAATAGAAACTACTTTCTACCTACATCCCTAGATTTAAATCCCCTTTTCTCAGTAAATGCATGGAAAGGACCACCTACCTTATTACCGGCATTCGATTTCGATCCTCCGTTGTGATTGATTACTTGTTCGCAATGCTCCTTCCAAAGATGACCTGCACTTAAGACAAACAACAACTATGCATGCATGCTACTTCTATACTCATGGGTTAGAAATCAAACATAAACTAATCAAACCATAGAAAGTTCATGAATTGGGACGGGAAAAACATTCTCTTTATTATTTAAAGTGAGTCAACTTACATAAGTTGAGACCAGCCACCGCTCCTAGAACTTGATCCTGGGCTCCTCTTCTTCTGTTGTCACATACCCACAACCTAAATCAGATTTTTCTGGTCTTCTGCCAAACCAGAACCCCTAATTATCCATGGAGGCCTAGCATAAGCTGGCTCTTTCTCTCTCCTTCTCCATTCCCATGTGATCGTGGGTCATGTTCATGGTTCAAATTGAATGTAGTGCCTATTTGTATTTCGCGCCTTGACGCTATAGTAATGTTTAAACGTTCGACTCTGCAACCGCCGAACCCTGACAGGGCTAACGACCAGCCAATGGGGACAAATCCCTACAGGGTCAACAAATGGCCAATAGGAACAATCCCAATAGGGTTAGAGAACCGCCAATGAGAACAGGCCCCTTTCCGCAGTTAAGTGGAATACATGTGGCAGAAAGGGAAACTCGACATGGTAGTCGACATGACAGGAAGGGGGGGGGGCACTTCACACACCACACTATTCCGAACCCCCCCCCTCATTAAAGGCATAATGGCAAGGGGGGTCTGGAATCCACTTGAGCATCATTGATCATGATGAGTTAATCTCGATTGTTCGAGAGTTGCACGTCCAATTCCAGACCCCCCCCCTACCGCTAAAGGCAGAAAAGTAAGGGGGCTCCTGAATGGAACCTCAGCCGTAGATTTGGATGGGTGGAATCTGACCATCCATATCTGCTCGCTGCTTATCCTAAAGCATATTCACATCCTGGCTTAAGTTGATGTCTCATCTCCACATCTAACAGTCATTACAGACCCTGAGAGCCTCCGAAAGGATCTCGTCCGTTCATCGGAGTTTATCATCACGAGAATCCAGACTCTCGATCACGGGACTCCCGAATCCTCGGTCCCCGGTTTCCCGATGCGGTTAATCTCTTGACACGTGGCCTCCATCAGTCAGATGACTGAGATCTACTCTGGGGTTTCTGCCATGGGAAACTCCGAAATCTTATCAATAGGAGTCCTGATTCCACGATCCCCGATGAGCCAATTCACCGATATGGTCCCTTACGTATTAGCCCTCCTGGCTAAACTCCTGGCCCACATGACCACTATCTCACAAGACCGCAGCCTTATCTCACGTTGGGTTTTTGGAATTTCCACTGCCGAAATGTACTCATCCTCCGGACTCGCGATCCGACGAATCCCGATATGTCGATATAATGACAGCTGGCCCTACAATGGACGCTTTTCACTTGGTCGGGATTCCGGACTTCGCAAATCCGAAGTGTATGGACTTCTTGTCCATGGGGTTCCCGATCTCCCGATGGATAACTTTCCTTTTGGGACTTTTCCCGAATGCTCCGATTGTCACCACACGTCCTCCTAAGATGGACGGTTGTGATCACTTCTCGCGATTTCGGAGTTTCCGCTGTTGAAATACTCCGGCATCTTGTCCCTTCGATCTCCGAAATGCCGACGGGCTCCTGATCTTGTCCATGTGTCCTTCTATGATGGACGGCTCATATTGATTCTGGGATTTTCACTATGAAAGTTCCCGACCTCATGTCATCCTGACTCCCGATTTCATGAATGTCGATATCCCGATGGCCACGCCTCTCGTCGGAACTTTCAACCTCCTATTCACAAGGGATTAACCCTCATGCATCTCTTAATAGATCCAACAGCTATCGGATTTTTCTAGCTAAGATCTAACGGCTCAGATCTGTCCCACCTTGTGCGCTCTTCCACTACTTCATGGGTGTGGAAAAATCAACGGTCCAGATGTTCTCCTGGACTTTGGGGGTCTACGATCCCGATTTCCTCGCTATTCATGAAGATAGAGGAAAAAGGGGCAAGGCATGTAACGCCCTTGTTTCTTTCGTCAATCTAACAGTCGTGAACGACCATGGTTCTTCCGACAAAATCTCATCTGTTGATCGATACTTATCCCTACGCTACTACTTTGAGATTTGAAGAGGGTCATTCCTCCTCGTATAGGGTTGTTAAGACTTTCACTTCAAGTCCTTTTTCCAGGCTCCTGGTAAACCTTTCCAAGGGGGAAAATCTCTATGAAGAGATCTATTCCGAGGCATTCCGAGAGACAGACTAGAGGAGACAAATTCCCTAGGATGGACTGGAAGTCTGACTTGGTTCAGCTCATGCATAATTAAATTCATTTATCAACATAAGCCATGCGAGGTCTTTCTGTTATAAGCATATATCTATTATTTCTTATCAAAACACTGCACAGACATTCTTATACTGTAATCATTCACAATTTCACAGTTCTATGAGCATATATGTCAGTATATGAATTTCAAGATGCAATATGTAAAACACTTATCAGAAATAACACCAGAAGTGAGTGAAAATGTTGCGAGGGGTGCTCGTTTCCACCCAACCATAGGCGTAGTGACTCCCAACGAATTTACCACTAGCCACCCCCGAGCTGAGACCACAATGTTGTGAGACTGCGTCTCTCTGTCTGCCAGTGACCAGCAATGAAGGTTGCAATCCTTCCTCTTTGCTATCACTAACTCTGCGTAATGCCAGAGTTCCCCTCGCGCCTACCCCCCCCCCCACAATCGCTTCTACCCCACGCCTTATCCTCCTGAGAGGTTGCGTGTGGTGTGATTACCCTTGCGTTGATCAGGCTTGACAGCTATACAGATGGGCGGTTCACCATCCCATCCCTCATTAAGCCATCTGCCTACCAGCCTGCGAGACATTAAATTCGGGGCTAGCGAGCCGCTTTTGGTTCTCCAAGCCAGTGGA
This sequence comes from Picea engelmannii, assembly GCA_009831015.1. Classification (NCBI taxonomy): domain Eukaryota; kingdom Viridiplantae; phylum Streptophyta; class Pinopsida; order Pinales; family Pinaceae; genus Picea; species Picea engelmannii. The sequence continues at coordinate 226,225 of ML784138.1, read as the reverse complement.
GTCCAAATACAGTATTAATTCTCGGTGGAAGTTAACACCACCTTTTCAGGTTCCTTCCACCGCCATCGTGGTCTCTTTTTCTGCACATCCCCTCTCAGCAGTCCTGCAATAAATTCAAAATGTCATTCACATTCATTGACCTTTTCCTCAAGGTCCATTTACATCACATATTCACATTTATGAGTTTGCCATAGTTCT
>ML784138.1:198521-215833 GCA_009831015.1 Picea engelmannii | reverse complement strand
GTGGCACGATTACCCTCGCGCTAATCAGGCCTGACAACTCTACAGATGGGCGGTTCACAATCCCATCCCTCACTAATCCATCTTCCTACCAGCCTGCGAGACATTAAATTTGGGGCCAACGAGCTGCTTTTGGTTCTCCGCGCCTGTGGAGTCCAAATACGGTATTAATTCTTGGTGGAAGTTAACGCCACCTTTTCAGGTGCCTTACACCACCATCGTGGTCTCTTTTTCTGCACATCCCCTCTCAACAGTCCTGCAATAAATTCAAAATGTCATTCACATTCATTGACCTTTTCCTCAAGGTCCATTTACATCACATATTCACATTTATGAGTTTGCCATAGTTCTTGGCCAGTCCAGTTATATTTACAAGCTGGGGGAAACAGAGTGTTACATCTGTCCTTCAACTGCTTTGCTTTAAATCTCCTTTGGCATGAGGAAAGGCTAAAGGGTTGGGACAATAGAATACATAAATTGGCAGAGTTTATTTGCTATATTTTTTCCTCCTCCAAATGGTACCCCTACCCCTTCTTTTATAGGTTAGAAGGAGCTAGGTTTTTGGATGAACCCTCGGCCATGCATGGCCAGGAGTTTCAGTTAACTCACCCATATCTTTTTGTTTCGTTGGCAAATTTCCTTTTTTCATGCTTTTGTAGGTGCACGTGGACTGTTGTGAGTTAGCCAGCATGTACATGTGTGCAGTAATGGGTTAGGGCGTGTGGGCCTTTACACAAGAGGATTTTCAAAGAGTTGTTCAACAGAGTTTTGGTAAAGAAGGGATATGAGTTGGCCTGATGCCAGGTAAGAATGTGTGGTGCAATTTAGGGTTATAACATATGCCCCCTAATATGTGAGGGAAGAAGAGAATCTGATGGCCGAAATACATTACCAATATTTACTGATGTGCCGAACGATTGAGCCCAAGGATCAGGAACCAAGAGGTGCCATCTGCAAAATAACAAATGTTTCACCGAGGCGGGCATACCCACGCTCGGGATAAAATAGAACCATGGCTACCAATCAAATACACTGTAGATCCATGTCAAATAACTATAAAGAGTAGCCACGAACAATACACAGCGGAGCTACATCTCGAAATCAGAAAGATATACATATAGAGTATCCATCTTCCAGAAGTTGATTAGGCCTAATGGCTAGAGATGAGATCTTCAGAGCTCGAGCAAAAGCTTCAAAATCTTCAAAACTCAGGTAGGAGTGTAATATGAGTGCAAGACTACACTACCAAGAGGTCTTCGATGGATCGTCAGTTATTGACATGATAATCTTGATGATCAGACTGAAGGCTTCAATGATTTCGAACAAAGACTTGATTGGATGTTCGGGATGGCCGGGTATGCGGAAAAGAGACATTTTGCAGAGGGGCCAACTTAGGCTTAGTGACAAACTTCCCTTGGACAATAGCACGACACGTGATGAGACTCAGATAACATATATGTTAATCATAAGTCTACGAAGCAGGAGGCAATGAAAACTCTCCATATGTTTGGAAGGATAACCAAATAGTGGAGGACACAACTCTATATAGCGAGAAAAGATTCCTAAGGGCGTACTACATCCCATAGTCTGATGATCAAACAGACAGATGTTCTTTATCCAAGGGCGACTCATTATGCTGCCAATAAAGAAAATACTTTTCCCATCCTCTTTTTGGGGTATATTTGATTTTTTTTTTGTTCTTTTTGATAATTTTGGAAAAAGAATAAAGGAATATTATGTTACAATGGAGGAACGAGTATTGCAAACATACAAGCTCAAGGCACAAGGACAAGACTGATGTTCTGGTAAAATGATACTCAGGGAAAATCCTCCAGCGGCCAAAGGTGTTAAGACGCAGAAGCAAAATGTCACAAGGTTGGTGGATAAGGTATGCAAATGCAATTGATAAAACACACAATGTTAACGTCCTTTGATGTAAGTTTAACGAGCCCAAAAGAAGGTAAGCTCGATGGTTTTTCATATTTAAAGAGTCTGAAAAAACATAAAAGGAGACTCCATTGGGGTACCTTTTTCGAACATTGTCTAGTCGGTTCGAAAAAGGGATAAAATAGCACCAATTAGACTTTGATTCAAAACCATTTTAACGAGTGTGACAAGGACAAGATCACTTGGCTATTTTTTCACTTTTAAGGAGTCTGAAAAAAGCTTAACTATGGACTCCGTCGGGAATATTCTTCTGGACCAATTTAACGAGTGTGAAAGAATAAGGTCACTCGACAATATTTTCAATTTTAGGGAGTCTGAAAAGAGCTTAACTATGGACTCCATGGGGGTTTCTTTTTCATAAGTTTAGTCCCTCAGGCCTGAAAAAGGGATAAAATTATACATGAGAGTACTCTTCTAAAGAACGGAAATTCGATAGAGTATACCTTTGTTCGTATAGTTGACCGTCCGGACTGAAAAAGGGGTAAACTACCTTTGGACCATAAAAATGGGTAAACTACCGTCCGGACCGTAAAAAGGGGTAAACTACCGTCAGTTTAACGAGCGTGAAAGGCCACAAGATCGCTCGGCAATCTTTTCATTTTTAAAGGGTCTGAAAAGGGCTTAAAAGGAGACCCGTTTATTTTTGGGAGTCCTGAGGGTGAGACAAAGAGCGAAGAAGAATCATGAAAAATAAATCTCAAACTCATATTCGGGAAAGACTATAAGGACTCCCGATCCTACAGTGTTTTAGATATGGCATGGACACCATAATGCAACCAGGACCTACCTAGGGCATCCATGTTCTGGTAAGCTCTACCGCCAAGTTTCGACACTTCTAAAGCAAATATGATGGTTTCGTGTCACAACCTAATGGGATCGATCCCATAGCAGAGGAAAAAGACAATGAGACGCAAAAGTTGGGGTAATAACCTAACCTATATGCTCAAGTTGATTCTTGGAAAAAAAATTATGGACCATCAAAAAATTTTCAAAACTCAAAAAGGTGTCCCAATACCCGATCAAATCCCTCCCATATAACTCCTGAATCACTCTAAATGGTTTTTGGTATAAAGAAACTGATAAGGGAGACCAAAAAAGTGACAAAAAGAGGCCAAAAAGTCTATAAATAGAAGCTGGCAGCTCAATATCACCATTGCTGATTTGGAAATTGACTCTGGAGCCAAAAGACCCCTTTTGCTAAAAATGGTGATTCTGGGAGCTACAGTGGACGAAATGAACTTCCGCTTGGACCAAGTAAGTAAAAAATCCCTTATCTAGCTATTCAATTTTTCAATTTTGTTTTTAAATTCATTTTTTGGGTGGGCACCGACCTTAAAAAAGTCAGCCCTAGGTACACGCGGGCTATCTCTGGATAGGCTGCGTGTACATTCAGGCAGAGTAAAGGCTGCCCGCATGTACACGCGACTGTCGCCTCTACAGCTCGCATGGACCCCCCCTTTGTAGAAAAAAGGATTAAAAGGCAAGTGCTGACCCTCCTGAACCTTGTTGTGTTGGCAGGATGTATGTCCAGTGGAGGGAAAGAGAGCATGAAGCAGTCAGTGAGTTGGTTTTGAGAGATCCGAATGTCGTGGCTGTGTTGATGCAATGTGGTTTACTAAAGTTCTTTCTGTGTCCATTTATGCGTGCACAACCAAGGCTACTGAATGCCTTGATCGACTATTGGCACCCCGATCCAGAGGCCTTTATGTTAGAGGGGCAATCACTGGTGCCCACTACCGAGGATATCTATTTTTTGACTGGCCTCTCAAGGAGAGGGGAACCAGTCAACTTCAAGACGTTTCCTACAGGACCGAGTAAGATCTCAGAACTGATAGCCGAGCACTGTGAGGCTGGGACTGATTGTGTGGGCTCCCAGGTACCTATCAGTAAGATCACAAACTTATCGCTGTAGGCGATATTATTACCGATTGGAAAGATTACTGATTCTGCAGCCTTGAATCAGGATTCTTGCACACAAATGAACTATGTGATCCAGTGCTTGAATGCATAGATTTTTTACTAGAGTACCACATTACTAGAGTGCATGAAGAGGCAATTGACAGATTGTCGATAGCGGACACAAAGGAATTTCGGGTTTGGGATGATCTTGTGTTAATTTTTCTTTGAGAGATCTCCAATCTTTATCCCTCGAGAAGTAGTATGAGGACATCAGGCCTCATTTCCTGCAGTGTGTAGATGGGAAATATTACTGCCACGACAGGGTGGTGGAAGGACCAATCAGTCCTTCGATGATGCCTTCTTTGCGTGGCTGTCATGACAAATCCCTGTGATCGAGGACTACCCATATGCAGGGATAGATTTTTCTAGAGATCTTGAGATACCTGTGCCTCCTGGTGAGGAGCAAGGGGAGATGGGTAAGTCTCCACCTTTGTAGTTTTTTTTGTTTTCATTTGCATATGTAATTTTTTTTTTTTGTCATTTTTGTGATATATATCATTTTTTGGATGCCAGTGTATTTGACGGGTAAATGTTTGTTGTATGCATATGTGGGACCCGTGCGACTTGCCGATTATGCACGGAACAGGCGTCGTCCTCGGCCAGAAGCCGCAGCTGTCGTTGTCGGAGGAGCAGCAGTAGCAGGGAACCTCCCAGCTGGGGAAGCTGAGAGAGTCCTTAGACGAGTTGAGCAGAACTTCACTGCACTCACTTGCACAGTCCTGATGGTAGAGATAGAGGACCTGCCACCATCCATGCAGCCTAATGTCATGGGGGCACCTCGGACGTGGGTCCGATTGTTTAGACGTTTAGCCCATGTTGTGGACTATTATAACAGGGTCCATAGGCCCTAAACCTATTTAGACTTTTTATGTGCCACAAGCACTTACTTGTATATATCTTTTGAGGGCATAAGCCCTGTGACTCGTTTATTAGTCCCATTTTTGAGGCGCTTGCGTCCATCTATGTACTTTGGTTATTTTATGATGTTATATATGGTTTTTTTTTTTTATCTTTTGTGTCTTAAGGATCGTGTGTGCAAAAATGTATTTACATGCTTATGTTAACGTTCTTTCATATGTGTGCAAGATGCCAACCTAAAATTTGATTAGCTAGAGTATCTGTAATTTGGTTTAATCTCCTAGGAACATGAAAATATGTAATATAATCAAAGTTTCATTCTAAGAGATGTACCCTAAGGAATTGTCGGTGTAAAGTTGGATCATGAACCCAGTATAATCTGTTTAACTGTGACACAACAAGTTGAGCGTCGAGATAGACCCAGAGATGAGAGATACCCAATGACAAGGCGTCATGAAGCAACTCAATAACTACACTATACTCGACGACATTATTTGTGGTGTCACCTATACCTCCGGAAGATAACAACTGGCCCTGAGGTGTAAAGATTACCCAAGCTACGGAGGCAAGCCTCCGTGTGTGTCGACTAGCACCTTCTACATACCCAACGAACACCTCAAAATCACTTGACATCTGCCATATTGACGAAAGACAACATCAATGACACATCCATAACACTTAAAAGAAACTTAAAAAGTAATAGTACAAAGACTATACATATGTTACAGAAAGTTACCCACAGTGACCTGTCTATGAGTAATACTTCTTGAGGTAGAGCCCATTTCTAGGCTCTGCCAAAGCATTCCCTTCAAAATCAACCAAATGATAAGCGCCCTTTTTTAATACCTCTTCTATGATGAAGGGTCCGAACCACATGGGTTTAAACTTTCCTGCCCCCATGGGGTCCTTATCTTGGTCATAGACTAGGACAAGGTCGCCCTCAGAGAAAATCCGAGGACGAACGAACCTATCATACTGACACTTGACCTTATGTTTGTGAGCCTCGTTGTCCAAGGCCGCATCGTGACGCTGCTCATTGAGCTGCTCAAGGTGTACTGATCGTTCTTCAAGAGGAGAAGTGTCTGGCAATAATTGTATTTCCAATTTTACAGATGGGATCTGACATTCAATGGGAAAGATTGCCTCCAACCCATAAACGAGTTGAAAAGGCGAGAAACCGGTTGCAGTCTTAACAGATGTTCGGTAAGCCCATAATGTCGAGTATAACATCAATGCCAATTTGACTTGGCTGAGTTGATAGTTCGTTGTAGAATAGTCTTAAGAGTTTTGTTTACAGCTTCCACCTGCCCATTGGCTTGGGGATAGTAAGGTGATGAATGCTCCTGCTGTAACCCAAGCTTTGATGTTAATTCAGTCATCATTTGGTTCTAAAAGTGACTGCCATGGTCAGTGACAATCTCTCTCAGGACGCCGAACCTTGCTATGATCTGGTTGAATAAGAAGAGAGTTGTAGTCTCTCCATCATCTTTAAACGTTGGCATAGCTTCGACCCACTTAGTGAAGTAGTTGAAAACTACGATGATATAGCAGTGCCCCCTTGCTGACGGGGGGTTGCATGTAGTGTAATCAATCCCCCACTTAGTGAAGGGACCAACTGTGATGACAGGAAACATAGGAGCGGGATGTGCCCTCATCTTCCGAGAGAAGATTTGGCACGGATGGCACTTCTTGATCGATTCGATACAATCTTTGATAAGTGTCAGCCAGAAGTAACCTGCTTGTAGAATCTTTTGGGCTGTTGCCAATCCAGATAAATGACCACCACAATCTCCAGTATGGAAATCGTTGAGCATGATGATGGCCTCCTCATGTGTGAGATATCGACGTAGGATGTAGTCTACACCTTTCCGATACAACGTATCATCGAGTATGAGATAATTCTTAGCCTGATGGCGTATCCGCCGACGTTCGTCACGAGAAGCAGAGGTGGGGCATTTCAAAGTCTGGATATAGACAAGTATATCTCTGTACCAGGGGTCTGAAGATGTAATAAAAAACATATCTCCCCGGATAGGCGATTCCTCAGGCACAACGTCACTTGACTCAACCGAAAGTTCCGAAATAAGCTCTGCGAAGACCAATGACTTCTTGGACTTTGTTGAAACGAAGTCTAAGTCAAATTCTTGGAGGATGACTATCCATCTACTGATTTTTCTGCCTATAACCGTCGTGTCAACATGTACTGGAATGGATTCACGACAGCAATGATGGTGGTCTTGCGAAACATAACATAGTGACGAAACTATTGAACAACATGAACTGCTGCCAACAGAAGTTTTTTGATATGAGAATAATTGAGTTCCAGTCCTACGAGGCCTCGGCTCAGGTAATAGATCACATATTCTGAGAATGAATCGTCTTCCTGAACTAAAACCATGCCAATGGTTGACTCTACGACATCCAGATATAATAAGAAATCTTTGTTAGTTAGGTGGCCGTAGCAGAGGTGCGGTTGTGAGGGCATGTTTTAATGCGTCGAAAGAGCATTGAGCGGCTTCGTCCCAGAAAAATGGAATGTCTTTCTTTAGTAAATGCATAAATCCCTTGGTGATTTCGGCATAGTTAGTGATGAAGAGTTGTAAGAAGTTCACCTTGCCTTGTAGGCTCTGAAGTTGTAGGATTGTGTGTGGGGGGGGAAACTAGATTATTGCCTCCACCTTAAGAGGATCGACCATGATCCCTGTTGTTGATATGATGAAACCTAACAAATGTCCTGAAGTTACGCAGAAGCTACACTTGTTTGGATTCAAGTGAATCCTAAAGTAGTGACAGCGTTTGAAGATTAGTCTAAGGTGTGTGGGATGATCCGTTCGCTTGCGAGAGCGTGATGCTAAATCATCTAGATAGGCCTCGACTATATGCTTGAGGTCATGAAAAGAAAAAGACATGGCCCGTTGGAATGTGTCCCCAACATTTTTAAGGCCAAAAGGCATCTTACGATATGCGAATGTACCCCACGGAAAAACGAATGTCGTTTTATGTTGGTCTTCGGGTTTGATTTGGATTTGATTGTATCCCAAAAAACCATCCATGAAAGAAAAGGCTTCACAACCGGCACATTCATCAATGATCTGGTCAATGAATGGTGTTGGAAAATTATCTTTGGGACATGCCTTATTCAAATCATGGAAATCGGTACATACACGAATCGTGCCTTGTTTTTTATTGACTGGCATAGGATTTGACACCCATTGAGTCAAATGGATAGGATAAATAAAACATGCCTTTAGCAATTTCTCAACCTCAATCTTGATGTCTGCTACTTTCTTGGGATTGACTAAACGAAGTTTTTGTCGAATAGGCTTGGCATCAGGATACATTGTGATTTCATGTTCAACTATTTTCGAATCGATACCTGGCATTTCCTCATAAGACCAGGCAAAAACGTCGCGGAATTCTTTGAAAAGATTCGTGTAAATTTGAATTTATTCGGGGGAGCAATACGCTCCAACAAAGACATTCTCCATGGGTTTCGGGAGATGTTGATGGGTATAGTTTCAACGATAGTCACCATATTTCCCTCAGCATAAATTTCCTACATAGCTAAGAGATTAATAGGACATGGCTGATCTCCCGTTATGGTAACAGTGAATTCTCCTGCTTCGATTCGTCTTAACTCTGGGAGAAAATATGATATGTGATGAAGCTCTTCCCAAGGTTTGTCTGGACTAGTCATTGCTTCGATTACTGCTTCATCAGAAGGAAAGACTAAGTCTAATGAATCGACGTTAGCGAGAGAATCCTGAGCCCAAATAGGCTCTAGAAGTGGATCTAACTCTTGTGCAGGAGTCGGATCAGGGTTAGCTGAAGCTTTCTGGACTAAAGAGTACACTACCTCAGTGGCAAACAAGGGCATGGACATGCCTGGGTGCCCTGTCTTATCCATCGTGGCTGATGGGGAAGGGAGAATCTGAGGATCCTCAAAGTAAGTCGTGCGGAACGACGAAACTTGAAAAATCTCAACCTTATGGTGATTAGATATAAATTTGATATCGTCGTGAGGAGGTGGGTAATCAAAGGTACCCATCAAGGATGGGCACAAACCAACTCCTAGGTTAACGACACCTGGTTGAGGATTATCAATCATCGGGATCGTGGATGCCCCCAAAGCTGGGTCAGGTCTGGAGAAAGACAATTGATCGATGGTCACTATCTGACCCTCATGTGGAAACAAAAAGACTCAAAAAACTGTAGCAACCACAGCTTGCATAGCATAAGTCCAACTTCGTCCTAACAAGAGGTTATAGTCGAGGGGAGCATCGACTACCTCTACTTCGACACACACGGTTTTCCCTCCTAACTGCATAGGGAAAGAAGGAACGATGCCATGTGGTCGAAATGAATGACCATCGAAAGAAGTGAGGAGAGTAGGTGATGGAGACAAAACAGGCTGGCTAATGGCCTTCCAACATGCTAACGAAATAACGCATGTCAAGGCGCCCTCGTCGACCACTGTGCGGAAGATATTCTGAGTAAAAGTTTTCATGGGATGAGCCACTACTATCTGAAACGCTACGTGGTAAGGTAGACGAGGTTTTAAGTTAGTTGTAGCTAACATGATGGTGCCTAGATTACAAGTCTTAGTAGAGCCCAAAGTGGTTAACAAGGCTTTCCTCTGAGCAGGGCAGCTTTGGAGGACCTCCAAAGAAGACATCGCACAAGGGGTTTGTGATAAATCCTCCACCACAGAGTAATTCTGGGCGGCCCTTGCGTTTGGGTTGTGAGAAGATTTTTTAAATGAACCCTTTGGAATGCGTGTCATTGTTTCTCCCAACGTCTTCTCAATCTGTAGAGGAAGAGATGGGAGATCAGCTTCTTTACCTTTCTCAGAAGTGCTCGGTTTACTATAGTCATGTGCTCTAGTTGATATGAAAGCATCACCCCTAACCATATATACGTTCATGAATGAGGGATTGTTTGGAGGCGAGCAGGTTTCTTGGCTGCCCCCTTCTGTGCTTGTAGAGGCTTGAGTTAGATTTTGCCCATGTTGAAAGGGATTAGTCAACACTACTTGCTGTTGTTGTGTGACAAACTTTTGGGCCTCTGCAAGTCGAGGACAAAGATGGGTCGGGTGGTCTTCCGCGCACAAGTTGCATGGATACATCACCTTCCATTTTTCTGTGTTGTTCCTACCGACATTATCAGTGGGTTTTTTATCCACCATACCCTTCTTTCGTTGTTTTTTCTTCCCTTCAGGCTGCTGGGTGGCCTTTGGGTTAGTCGACTACACGGTGTGTACTTCCGATGTTTGGGTAGGGGGAGCAGCCAAAGCAGTAGTTTGGTTGGTCGCTATGTGTTGTATGGATAACTGTTGCAATTGTTTTGTCAATTGCTCAGCGGGCTTGGTTTGTGCTGAACCAACAATACTGTCGGCATGTGGTCTAGCTCACTGTCTAGTTTTATCTAGTATCGAATGTGGCGCATCTGGCAAGATGTTGTATAATAAACCAGACTGAGAATAGATGAGCTCAAACTATTGAGCCCTCATGATGGCATCTTCTTCTGAGAAAACTCTGGATGTCGCGATGTCTTTGGATAACTGTGGGACCAAAGACTTAAGGAACCACTCAAGCAGGAATGCTGGTGGGACTGGTACCTTGATTAAACTCTTCCGGCATCTCCACTCTTGGATATGATCAGAGATATGGTTCGTTGTTGTCTGTTCAAAATTGTCGAGCAGCTCTGTGCCAGCATCGTATCTCACAGGTAACTAGAAATGGTTAAGGAAGGCCATCGCAAGTTTGCCAAAGAAAGAGTATCTTGAGTGATCGAGCTCGATGTACCATTTCGCAACACTCCCAATAAGAGTACGTTGAAACAATCACAACTGTATGGAATCATCTTTCAATGAGTTAGATGAGCACCAAAGATGAAAGGTAGTCACATGATCACCTGGATCTTCATTAGGCTTGGCCTTGAACTTTGGAATGTCCGAAGGCAACTTCGTCGGCATAGGAGGCCAACCTGGATCGTGACAAATAGGATCATTCAACAACCTTGTCAAATCTAGCAAGTGTAAAGTTGCAAGGAATGGTAGTTTGGGTTGCTACTGATAACCTGGGAAAAAGGGTCCTGGAGTTTGACTGGCACTAGGTTTCCAAGAAAAGTTTGGCTGCTGGCCCGGATTCTAGTAGAAACCATGGCCCTGACCAGCGTAAGGATTTTGCATCTGTGGAGACATCATCGGCTGATTTCCCAAAAAGGACATAGAGTGTTGGGCATGCATTCTATTCAAAGGAATTTGGGAAGGATTACCCCATGCCGGTCCTGCGGGGAGAGGCATAGTAGTCTGTCTGGGGTTCCATTGATTGTGGAAAGAATTACCCCAGAACGACATTCCGGAGGAGGGAACGGATCCTTGTCCTGAATTCCAAGGTCCTGCTATGTGTGCCCCCTGTGCAGGAATAGTACCCTGTGCAAGAGTAGATTGTCCAAAAACGGGGTTGCCCCCAGTCAGGAAAGTGGTTGATGAGAAAGTGTGGTTACCAAACATTTTGTTCCAATAAAATGGTGTCAAACCTACCGGCATACTGTGCGAAGGTGGTCCCTAACTCCCTGCTCCAAATAAACTATTGTGTGTAGGTTGCTTGGTGGATTGCTGATGCGAACCACCAAGCGAAGGGGACGAAGGAGGGATATGACCTCTTGCATAAGGAAAAGTGTTAAAAGGGACAAGAGTTCCCCCAAGGTGACCTTGCAGAGGAGTGCTAGAGCTCCCTACCCCTAGACCCAAAGTCTATAAAGTGGAGTAGGTTAGTACATGACTTGTACCCGAACTAGGCATACCGTATGAGAACGGAGGGCCTGTCGCACTAGGTGTGAAGGGGGTTGTGGCCGCCACCATAGACGGGTTTGGTCCACTGTGCAACGTAGTTATGGCCGAGACCATGGTGGCTCGGACCGACGATAGTAGGTTAGGAGATGACTCTGTTGTGGTGACCACTGTGGTGGGAATCGAAGAATTCCCAGAAGAAGTAACAGCATTTGTTTCCATTGTTGTGTGAGGCACTGTTTGGCATTCATGAAATTGGATTGGTACGATAAACAGTGCCAAGATATCAGTGGCTAGGGTTTCAACCGTGCCAAGAGTGGTTTCTTTAAGGTCCAAAATAGTTGATTCCTCCAGGGATTGTTCGGGCACAAAGGTTTGTAACCCGGTCGCTTCAAAAGACCCTTGTTGGTCTAGCTTCCGCCTTAATGGTGGCGGGGGTGGCTCCAGTGTAACCGACGGTAGGCCAAGAAGCCTTCATGACTGGCGGAGCTCAAGATCCTCCACTGTGTGAGAAGATCCAAGACATGCTAAGGTAGTCTAAACTTTCAAAAGTAACACACACTAAAAAAGAATCCCCTAAGAGATAAGACAAACAATCACTAAACTATTTGGAAGAACAGTTACAACAACTAACACTAGAGCAACTTACCGGTGCAAGTGAAACTCGAACACGGAAGCACCCTACAGGTATACTCTTCAAAGCGTGGCCCGATGTCTGTCCTAGGTACCGTGGTATACCCCCACAGTCACCTGTGTATGTCCCTAAAAAGATTGGGAACTAGGTTGCCAACACGCGAACAGTCACCAGGCGGGTACAGTCGAAAGTTGGGTAGACCACAATGAGAAGGGTATCAAGCCTGAAACCTGTCAAGGGTATCGAGATAAAATGGTCCAGAAGACAAATGAGGACCTCGAATGGATTTGAGACCCATGAATCCCCATGGAAAATGAAAACAACGGAATCCCAAAACAAGCCCTCTATATGTGTTCTCCACTACGATTGGTCTGGCTTTGGAGGGGTTATTTCTGCTACCTTTCTGCACGTGACCTCTTGTTTATCCCCTATGTTAGAGGGGGGTCCCGAATAAATTCCACAAAACTGGACTTAGACACTCCCTATATTAGAATCCAATGTTTGGTTTTGAATGGCCTTGAAGAGTTTCCTCTCCAACCTAATCCAAGGCCCTAGTCCTAAACTAGTTTGTGAACCCTACAAACATAAAAGTCTAGTAGATTTTAAAATTAGCGTTGCTTTTATGGATTTGTCTTACGTCAAGAGGTATGAGGGTGAAACTGATGATGTGTAAAAGATGAAAGCAAAAAATGAATAAAAAAGATGGAAACAAAACTTTTACTGAATGCAAAATTTCAACAACTTTTCACAAATAAAGATTTTTAATTTTTTCTAAGATTTTGGACAGCAAACTCAAAGGAATTTCTCTCGACCATGAGCTACTTATGATCTAAGTGAACTATAAAAACTTACGAAATAAAAGACTTTTCCCTAGCTAATGATGCAGAAACACACTTTTCAACCAAAGAAGAAAATGAAAAGAGATTTATTTATTTATTTAAGTGCTAGTAAAGAAAGAAAGGGAAAATATCGACAAGCAAAAACCAAGAAAAACAATTCTAGCTTAAAGCACAGATCACAAAGAGTCAGATTAAAGAATCACACAATGGAAATTGTAAAAACAATGACTCTCACGCTTGTCTAAAAACCATAATATATATATATATATATATATATATATATATATATATATATATTTTTCTGTCAACTATTAACTGAGAAAAAGCAGGCTAAGGGTAAGATGAATCCTAAGCTACTAATTGTTCAAACATAGATTCAAACACTTGAGAGAAATACTTCTTATCAAAGGAGGGGATGACTGCCCCACCCTGAACAAAAAGTAGCCTGTACAAACACGCGACTGTCACTCAAACATCACGCTTACAAACACTTGCTGAACAGAGACAGAGGGCGTGTACACATGGGCTGACCTTGTACAGGCTGTGTGTATATCTAAACTCTATGGAAAAATATGAAAATAGACAGACCAGACCAGGAAGAGACCTCTGATATTGATAACCAGGATCCCTTGAAGGCTTGGATACTCTTTCTAATAGAAAAACAAATAATGCAAGGAAAAATAGTAAGGCAAAAAACAATCTGAGATAGGACTGTTAGCAAACAAGACTCAAACATAATTCTAGAAAACCCCCTAAGAATGTGTGATTCTGACAGGGAAGAGGAAGACTGCCTCTAAGGTTCTCTGAACTCCTACACGCTACTATTATCTCTACAGTGAACATTCACATGCGGGCTGTAAGAGGATAGGGCACGGGTACACGCGTTCAGGCCTTATGCAGGCCGCGTGTACCTCTGTGTGTCCCGAAAAACACAATCAAGAAAAAGTCAGGGAAAGTTGGTATGGAAAAACAGACTCCCTGCTAGCTCAGATCTTATAGAAACGAAAGAAAAAGACAGGCAAGGAAAAAAAAAAAACTAGTCTTTAAACTGACCAAAAACTAAATAAAAATTCCAGGAACCCTAAAGAGTATTATCCTCTGTATGGTCGCCAATTCTGTTGTTGGGAAAAACACCCTATGGACTAGCAAATAGAGTTCAGACTTTGCATGCAGATTTGACCGAATAGAAACTATTTTCTACCTACATCCCTAGATTTAAATCCCCTTTTCTCAGTAAATGCATGGAAAGGACCACCTACCTTATTACCGGCGTTCGATGTTGATCCTCCGTTGTGCTTGATTATTTGTTCGCAATGCTCCTTCCAAAGATGACCTGCAATCAAGACAAACAACAACTATGCATGCGTGCTACTTCTATACTCACGGGTTAGAAATCAAACATAAACTAATCAAACCATAGAAAGTTCATAAATTGGGACGGGAAAAGCATTCTCTTTATTATTTAAAGTGAGTCAACTTACATAAGTTGAGACCAACCACCGCTCCTAGAACCTGATCCTGGGCTCCTCTTCTTCTGTCCTTCAACTACTTTGCTTGAAATCTCCTTTGGCATGAGGAAAGGCTAAAGGGTTGGGACAATAGAATATGTAAATGGACAGAGTTTCTTTGATATATTTTTTCCTCCTCCAAATGGTACCCCTACCCCTTCTTTTATAGGCTAGAAGGAGCTAGGTTTTTGGACAAACCCTCAGCCATGCATGGTTGTTCGCGTTCAAATGGTCACCAGGTGAGCAAATGGAGAGCGCTTGCATACCCTGTTGGGCTTGGCAGGGCAGAACAGATGTGGAGCAAAGGATTAACAGAAACAAAACAAACTATAATCTAACATGAACTGAAAACAAATAACACTGCGAAAATAAACAAAGAACATCAAACATAAGACACAGGGGTCATCAATGGTTTCAAGATGGTGTATTATTGAAACCAGAGCATGCTGAAGAAAGAGACCAGGGGTTCCTTCTCCCTCCAGCGGAAGGCTCTTCGGGGCCCTCAACACAATGCTTTCCTTACAAATGAAATGAACTGCGCACAGCAGTGAAAGAACTCTGGGTGATGCAGCTGATGGGTTTGTTGTCAAAGGAGGAGCCTTGCACCATCTGAACAGTATAACGGTGCTTAGAATTCCCTGCCAAAACAGTGTGTCCTCATGGCCTTTTATAGCAGCTTCACGGGCGGTCACGTAACCTTCTCCAAGTGTGAATAGGGGTGCATTAGGGTTTATTTAGGTCATTAATCCACCGATTTTGCAGAGCCGGCTCTGATTTGAGAGTCAAATCATCTTGGGGGCCGGTCTGTAGGTGGTCGGGAGGCCGACCTATGCAATTAATGCGTCATATTAGCAGATGCACGGGTTTTTGTGTTGACAGCCATGCGTCGAGCACGCATGCGCTAATCACACGTTTTTGTCTCGTGCATGCGCGCGCGCATCAAACTGTTGTAAAGTGCCCTTCAATTTTGGTTACTTTGTATAGTTTTTGGCCCTTCTGGAGTGCTGTGAAATTAATTCAGTGCCATGAATGACTTCATTGCTATTTTGATGATGTGGAGTTCTTGTCGCCATGTGTAGACGAAATTTCAGTGATAACAGATGCCCCCTGATGGATGAGGTTAGGAGCATATGTATAGCCGAAATCCATCAATGTTTCTTCTACTGAGAATGTTGTTGTAAGGGAAAGCAAGAGTGGGACCGTTCGGAGCGATCCATTGGAGAGAGAAGGAACCGGTATCTCGACCTTCTGAGAGACGTGTAGAGAAAAAATATACAACTGTGTACAAACTAGGTAGGCATGCCCCATGCTTGTGTGATGTAACTCTGAAAAAAGATGACGGAAGTGTTGGTGTAGACAACTGCAGCGCCCTCGAGGGCGGTAATGATAAAGGCAGAAGACAATTCTGCAAAGGAACATACTCTGAATAATAGGCAATGATCGTTGTAATAAGAAGCGACGATGATGTGGGCATTGATGGCCCTACCACGTTCAGAGGTCTTCGGCAAATGACAAAAATAACTGCAACAACCGCATAGTAAGACCCACCATAACATGAGAGAGTGTTGGCGTCGAATGTTATGGGGGCCAACGACAGCAGGGAGCAATGGTGTTTCACCAGATCTCTCATTAAAATAGAGAATGAGAATCAAGATACTGTCGCCCTTCTGGAAAAGTGTGCTGATGTCGACAAAAGGGGGACGCGACTCCCAGAAGCAAAAGGGTGCTCCGTGGAATCTATTGAGATGAGGAAGTGGCAGAGGTACATGGACTACGTCAAGAAGTGGGATGACTCAAGACTGCCCTTGGTTGGAGGATATATAAGAGAAATAGTGGCCGCAACCATGTAACAAGGTCGAGTGTCAGGAGGACGACAAGACTGGTGTTAAGTTGTGCCAGAGGCGGGACAAGGTGAAAAAATTCAGAGGGTAGAGGTAACTGACCTGTGGGGTACTCTGAAGATATGGACGATGCCGGCAAGGGTAAATGATAAGTACTGCTCCAATCCAAGGGTGACATGGGTTGCGTGTGACCAAAAGAAAGCAAGTCGCCAACGGTGACGATGAAGAATGTAATGACTGAAGGTAAAGGTGTTTGTACAATAAATAATAAATAATAAATAATTTTGGGGAGAAATGTACAAATACAGAAACGGGTGCCCCAGTGTGAAATGCGTGCCCCAGGGAGGGCAGAATTGTCATGAGAAACTGATGAAGGGTGGGGGCCCCATTGGCGAGTTTTTGTATGAGGTAGGTGGAATGAAGATAGGTTCGCAGATGGGCAAACTGATGGTGGATGAAATGGTGGGTTCATGATCCTGTGGAGGTGCAGGTGAAAAAGAACATAACCATAAAGCGATGATTTGGGAGTCCATATGGGAAGCTAGAAAAATGAGGAGAAGAAGTATGTGGCTGATTTGCAACATGATGTAAGACTACCGGGACTCCCATCCCTAAAGGGTAATGAAGAACAACATGAGTGTCAAAAGTGCAAAAAGGTGCTATAAATGGGACAACTCATGTGGGTGAGAATGCTACCGGATTACAGTACCGTAGATGCAAAAATGGAGGTGGGGGTACTGCAGAGCCGGAACAGGGTGTCCTAAAGGTCAATATCAGAGGGAATGACTGGAACTGTAAATGCAACACAGTGGGAGAGACTATATGCCAGTGCTGAGTATATACCTGAAGGAATGATGTTGAGAGATGATGGATCAAGTACCTGCACACATAACAACCAAATACCCAAAGTGAACAATATCTGAAGATAATACCAAA
>ML784138.1:178793-193911 GCA_009831015.1 Picea engelmannii | reverse complement strand
ATGGGTCCTCCAACCATTCTTCTAGGATAACTCAATCCACAAAGCGTCTTCCCGTGAGGGCTTTCACCATAAGGGGGCCACTTTGGAGTTCATCCATTTGTGCACCTTATCAATCATGATAAGACAATAATGAGTCATCTATACATTTTTCCAACAATGCATGATATACCAATGGAACCACATTGATCCATCTTCATCATGTATCAATGACAACTCATTGATCCATGTTCATCTATGCATTCTCATTTAGGACAATATATATTATATCATAAATCAATCAATCCTTTGACATCAATCAATCACTTGACATCAATCAATCAAACCATTGGCATCAATGACAACATGATCCAACAATAAGTTTATAGTTCCTCCCCCTAATCCCATGAACCAGCGTAGAGTTGTTCCTTTCAAAGTGGAGGGGAACAATTTTTATTTTTGGGGTTCAAAGGTGTAATCATACCCTCTACATAGGACATCGAATTCAAATAAGAATGCATCCGGGTCTTCTGAGATTAATCCATGAAAGGTTGGCAGGTTTTGTAGGGGAATTTATTCATGGGGGCATTGGCGATTGGATCAACTATCAGATATTCCAAAGTGGAAGTTTGGGGACGTTGTGGATTTGGTTGTGCCATTTGATCGAAAATATGCCAGAAATATTCAGGGATTTCTTGATCCGGATATTTTATTTGAATTGATTGGTTATATAATCCTTTAGGGGATTTGATTGCACTCCCTCTATCTGGGATTTAGGGTATGCCTTCTTCTTTCACAGGAGATTCAGGATTGGGTGGTGGGTCTGTCTTAGCTATCCCACTGGTTTCTCCTTCTCCTTCCTCCAGATTACAAGAGTTTCCCTCTTCTAAAGGGTTGAGGGGTGGAAGATCTGTGCTCTGAACTCTTTGCTCAGTCCCTTCAGTTTTGCTATGAATCTCGGCATGGGCTGCAGTTGGTGAAACTGCCACCTGAGAGTTTCGGGTAGATCCTTTTCTAGGTCCCACCGAAGCTTGATATTTTTCTTTTCGGATGATGTCGTCTATGAAAGTGCGTCTTCTGGGGAGAACCGAGCCCTGGGATTTGGTAATTTTTGGTGGGGGTTTTGGTTTTTCAAGATCTTTCTTCTTAGTCATACACACTTCACACACCAACAAAAAAAGGAAAATCAAGAAAGAAAAAAAACACCTATGCAACCTCTTAATGCGTCATCTAGAGGTAGGCGTTGGTATAAGCATCTTACTTATTGCCTGTGTAGGTTCTTACCTTCCGTCTTCAATACCTCATCCTTCAGAGGCACAATCTATGCTACCTTTGACATTCTTCCCCGGCAACAATGCCAAAATGTTGGTCTCTAAAGATGTCTAAAAACAGCCTTATTTTAACATTAATTTATCAACCCGAGGATTCGTCTTTTATCTTAGAATATCGGCAAAGTCTATGCAGATAGCTCGTAGAGGCTAAAATCGTGTAGTGAAAGAAAATCTGAGTTTATCAACAATCAAGTTCCTCAAACATTCATTAGAGATTCTAGGAATTGAAATCTAAAGCTGTGCAATGGAAAGGAACTAATTAATCTATTGAATTCATTTTAAGAGAAGTAATTGAATCTAGATAAAGACTTGCAGAAATGACTATTATTATGAATCAAATTGCTGGAAAGAAAAAAATGAATTACTCTATCTATGGAAAGAAACAGAGACTGTAATATAGTCGAAAAGAGACAACAATCGTATTTCTATTGAAAGGAACAACAACTATATTCTAACGAAAAGGAACAACAAATGTAAACTAAGTAAAAGGAACAACAAATGTAAACTAAGTGAAAGGAACAACAAATGTAAACTAAGTAAAGGGAACAACAAACGTGAACTTATGAGGAACTATCACGCATCAAATCTCAGTAATAGGAATTGGAACAACAATCATCTAATGCTTCAGGGAATATCTATCTCTCGCAATTGACATGAATTCATCAACACACTTATGCATTCATTTAACTACTGTAAAAGAGAATCGAATCACAAAACAGAAATTGAACTGATACAATTACAGGTCGAACAATAGCTCCTTCAGACTGGGCCCTTGGTCCTTAGAAGCACTGCTATTTGAAATTTAGTATATAGAAATGGTAAAACCGCTCGAAGCTTCTATTGTTTTCATAGCTGGTACAACATTTTACAAAAACTGTTAATGCATAGAAATTCTAAGTTCTGAGTTCTTGGGTGCAATTCTTCTACCTCTTTTCAAGATCTATTTACCCCTTATATATTACAATAATCTAGGTAAATTAAGTTATCCTAAGGATTGAGAGATCCTCAGGATTGCTTTAATATTACAATATAAGCAACTCGATAATCTTCAAAATTGCCTTACGCCATAAAGTCTTCAACCTCCAATAGCTTGCGCATCTTCAAGTTTTCCTTTGCTATCTTGGGTTTGACAATATTTAATCAATCCTATAATAAAACCAGACAATTCCAATCATATTTAGGATCTATGTAATCTAACTTCAACAATAACGCTAAAGAGTATATTATTCATTTTCTATTCTATTTGCTCCTAAATAATCGAAAAGTCAATCAAGATGATATCATGAAATGTGTGAAAAAGGAAGATATTTATACCTTTTTCATAACCTAACACCAAGTGGGCAATTTTTGGACAATCGTGTTTTTGCATGAACAACAAGAAAAGAACAAAAAAGAGGAGCATTGGAGTTGGAGAAACCATGGTGTTGTTCTTGAGATTAATCTTAAGGCTCAAAGAGTAATGTCAGGCATCAATATTATTTTAAGAAAATGTTTTAAATGAGTGCTTTTCCTACCTTTAGTTATATCAGAAATAATCCTTTAATAAAATTAATAATCAGACAGTACAAAGGTTGTATTCCGTTGTCTTAGTCACAATTATAATGTCAAATGATGTGGAGAAAGAGTACAAAACTGTTAAACAAAGATAGGAATCAATTGCAGATGAATCTCACCTTATTTGCAGTGGAACAAAAGTAGAGAGCGCACCCTTGAACAAGATATGAAATACAGTCATTCACATAGCTTGCATGTCTTGTTTTACTCACAATAAATATAGAGGAAAAACTCCTTACTTAATGAATTGTTGATATAATACGATTACAGTAATTGTAATACTAAATTGAAACCAATTACTTATCAAGGAATTACATAAGGAAATTCGAAGATATGGAAATATAGAAGAAACACATAACTCAAACTGAACGGAAATTAGAATCTTTGTCTGCACTTGTATTAATACTAAAAAAGGAGAGATGTTTCTATTACATCCGGCAAGAAGCAGCTTTGAATAGATCTTGAATCTATATACTTATACAAAATCTGTCGCAACTCAAAACTGTTGGACTTCTTATAGTATTTAATTAAAATAACATATATCTGTATAAGACAACAGTGTGTAAAATTTGATGAGCTCCACTGGCGTTCTCCTCCGTCTCTTCATCTACTGGAAAAAATGCCTCCTTTCCTTAGTCCTTTAGGCTGAATACACATGTGATATAGGCCACCTTAATGATTCGGTATATTGTCTTCGTCATTTTAGTTTTGTTTCCATTTGTCCTTCCAGATATGTTCAACAATGCAATGAATCATAGTTAAGATCAGGGGGGGAGGACAATAGAATGAATAACACTACATGGCTCATCAAGGAATGAATAACTGGCACAGGAAAAAGTAATCATATGTGGGAAGAATGATAATGGAACAAGTGTATGATGATGAAGTGTGGATAAGTGGAGGCCAAAATGCGGGCATATGAGATAAATGGCTGTTGGAAGGTGAAAGGTAGAGAGGACAAAAAGGAAGGGAGCTGTGCTCATTTTCTTACTTGCTCCATGTTGTGCTTTCTTTTCCATGTTCAATACATTGGTTGCATTTATCTAATAATTCCACTACGAACCTTGAAGGCTCAATGTTTTCATTTACCTTGAAAGTGAATAATTTCCTTTCTATCTGAGGCACCTTTTCTCGTATCTTTTTCACTTCTTGAGTTGTGGCCTGGAACTATGAACTTGGATTCACTAACAATTGATTGATTTTAAGAAGGTCAATCTGGCTCATTTCTCGAATGCCTGCAGGAGTTTCTTCTTTGTTCTTTTTGGAATTTTGCTGGCTCATTTCTATATCAATTTTCCCCAGGGCTTCTGAGATATTACTTCCCTCGAAATCAATCAATCCTTTGTTTAATGATGACAACACTTCCAGAAAAGCTTCTTTCACTACACTTGCATGAAAATAAACACACGTGCATGAAAAGAAACACATTTGCATGAAAGGATCAGTCAAGGCTTTGGAGAAACAAAAGAAACATGCCTATGCTCTAAACCCTTTAGCACCTCCCTGACAACGGTGCCAAAATGTTGGTGTTAAATATTGTCAATTAATTAATTACCCAAATATTTAATTGTCAACTCGAGGAGTTCGTAAGCTTCGAGGTGCAGGTGCGGGAAATGTAGGATCAGAGCCTAGTCTAGCCTAATCTAAAGTCGACAAGAAAGAATGAAAGTAGTTTGTAAACTTACGAGGCACATGCACAATATATGCAGAAAAGGAAACACACAACTAAAATTGAATCTAATTAGGAAAACAAGAAGTTGCATGAAATAAATCTAATTAAGAAAGCATGAAATTACATGAAATGAATCTAATTATGAAAGCATGAAATTGCATAAAAGACAAATAATATATAACAAGCAACTAGTGAGCTCACATGAAATCAACACCACTAACTTATAATAAAGAATCCTCTACTCAATATGTAGAAATCAAGATGTTTGTATTAAATCATAAACTCTATTACATAGCATTCCAATCCAACCTCTATAAAATGACTAACTCACTTAATCATTCACAAACTTATTAACTCCACTCTTTCACTAACTCCTACTCCTTTCAAATGGAGAGAGAGCACCCCTATTTATACATGAGTTGCCTTGAAAAGAGGATAAGCAACTAATAAATGTAGATCCACTTTCCTCTCAAGTAGGTACAACCAATTTTATAATAATTACATAATACTTATCTCTACAAATCCTCTCACAAATCCTTAATATATTTGATAAGAAATTCTATCCATATCTCCATGATCTTTCTCCTTTGAATATGCTTGAATAATTATCCTCAAATCTTCAAAGGTTGGAGAAAAGATTTGAGAAGCTTGAATAATACTTTTGTTAGAGTCTTAAAATATTCCTACACATTACAAAACTCATCCAACTTTGAGATATAAATGAAAATATGTCAATTTTCTAATATTTAATCACAAATTCTCTTTTAATACTAAAATGAATAAAGTGGAAAATAATAAGGTGAAACCCAAATGTATTCATGAAAAGAGTATAATGAATTGTTAAATGAAGTGATAGAATGTGAGGAATGGTGAAAGGAAAAGAGGATGAAAATGCGACAATTCTGAGACTTAACACCAACACTGCCATGAAGAGATTTAGGTTATTTCTAATCAGTCGGGCTTCCTTGACTGTGGGCTTCCCTAATAGTAGAGTGTCGTCCACGAATTGGAGATGGGTGAGAGCATATGAGTTTGAGGTTATTTTCATACCTCGTGCTTCCTCTACTATTATGGATCTCTTAATGTATCTCCCCAAGCCCTCGACCATGATTATGATCAGGAAGGGGGACAGGGGGTCCCCCTGTCTGATTCCCCTTGAAGCCTTAAAGTTTACAAGGGGGAGACATTGATCAAAATCACAAAGAAATAAGAAGCGATAATAGTCATGATCCAAGAAATACACTCCTTATCAAACCCGAAATCTTCTAGAATTTCGCATAGGAAGTCCTAATTTATCCTCTCATAAGATTTTGAGACGTCTAGCTTTATCAGCATACCCAACTTCCCCTTCATTTTCAAGGAGTGAATAGTTTCATGGGCCACTATTATACCATCTAGTATATGTCTGCCTTCCACAAGACCTCCCTACACTGGGGAGATAATTGTTTGCAAGATGGGTTTCATCCTATTAGAAATTACCTTCGTGATGATCTTGTAGATTACATTGCATACAGAGATTGGGAGGAAATTGTCTGTCATTTGAGCTACAATTTATTTTGGGATGAGGTTCGGGAATGTGGCGTTGAACACCTAAAGCACTGACTATCCTTTCCTTGATTCCTCTACCACCTCCCAAACATCTCTACCTATTCGATCCAATAGGTTTTATAAAAATACACCTCTTCCATAGATATATGGCGAGTGAGACTCTTGTTTTGATCTGTCGATATCAAAGTCAGAATTGCCTCTATTATCTGGTGGATTTCTACATTCATGTCCACTTTTGGCTTGGTCAGGAGAGTCCTATAGTAGTTTGCGAGCTCTGATTCAATCTCATCATGAGACTCTTCCACTGAGCCATCGATTTTTTGGAGGGTGGATATCATGTTTTGGGTTCTAGGCCATAGATGAGAGTTGTGGAAGAATTTGGTGTTTTTGTCTCCTTCCTGAAGCCATTGGACCCTCGATTTCTATCGAATAAGAATCTCTTCTTGGGTGTCTCTCTCCAATATTTCCTGTTGAAGTGGGGATATCCCCTGAAGGATGATTTGTTGTTGCATCTCCTCCATTCTCCCTTCTAATTTTCTCCTTTCCTCCTTGATATTTCTGAAAACCTCCTTGTTCCATTTGTTAATGCAGGATTTTGTGTATTTTAGCCTCTGTTGGAATTGGTACATTTTGGTCCCATAGAGTTTGGGTTGACTATTCCATCATGTTGACATCATAGGGAAAAATTATGGGCTTCTTGTCCAGAATTTCTCAAATCTAAAAGGTTTTGGGCGTAGGGGGGTTTGCGTCTCCCAACTAATTAGGATCGGTCAGTGGTTCGAGTCTGTGAAAGGTAAGATATTTGTTCCCAATCCTTGAGAATGATGGAAGAACTTCTCCAAAACTAGGAACTAATCTAACCTCTCTTCCACCTGCTTTGTCCCCCCTCTTCAATTATTCTAGGTGAACATGCCCCCCTGAGTCAGAAGATCCACCAAATTTAATTCCTCCAGGGCTTCCTTGAATTGTTTATTTTCCAGGTCTAGTTTTTCGACCCCTCCTTTCTTTTCCTCGAGGGTTTTTATCAGGTTAAAGTCTCCCCCAATTATCCAATGTTGTTCTTGCAGTAGTTTCTCTAATTGTATGAGGGTTCCTAGAAATCCTTTTTTGAATCCTGGTTTGGGGGTCCATATGCATTGGATATGAATCCTTGTTCTCTTGTTCTGAGGTCCTTATAATGGATGGTTAGGATTCTTGGACATTGATGAACCCCTTCCACTTTGAAGGTCTCTAGGTTCCAGAGGGTTGTTAATCCCCCTGCCGCTCATTCTGCTTCTATACAAATCATTTCATTGTTCTTCCATATTTTGGGGGCTATCTTACCCATTGTTTCTCCATCACACTTAGTCTCTTGTAATAGCATAAAATCCATTTTTTCCTGTGTTAGATTCCTTTTCAGCATTCTGTGCTTTGATGGTGCCTTTAGTCCCCTTATATTCCATGATATTACTTTAATTCTTAACATTTTGGTTGGGAATGGAAGTGCTTCTCTCAAATCCCCACTACTTTCCCTGAAGATATCAATAGAGCTCATGTTTCCTCCAGGACTTGCTTGTGGGGTTTTCAGCCTCTCTTATTTTCCTCCCTTGGTGGGTTTTCCAGGTTCTTGAGGGTGTTGCACTTAATTCCCAAGCTGCTTTCCAAGGTTATGGGTATCTATTGGCCCCCCTTATTACCCTCTCTTTTCTTTATTTCTCGGTATAGTTGTCTAATTTTTCTCCCCTGCATCTTATTTATCTTCTGCTCCCCATGGGTTTGGATGAGAGCTTTGAGATCTACTTCTGATTCCTCCAACTCCATGTTTTGCGGTTCCTCCTCCTCCTCCATTTCTTCTTGAGATCCCTCTATGTCTAAGGTTTCCTTCATTATATTTTCCTCCTCCTTCTCAGTATTTGTTGGGCTTGGAGGTTCCACTTTGTGACATTTATGAATCTCCTTCATTTTCCTATCTTCTGGGGCCAGATTCACTGGCGGGATAGTTGGGCTCTATTCTAGTCTCTCCCCCTTTGTATATGGTTTTTCTTCGACTGCTAGTGCCTGGAAGTTATTTAAGCTTTTCTTAGATGTCTCTCATGTGTTATGAGGTCCCTTTTTCACTGCCTTCCTCTTATTGGGTATCTTTGTAAATCCCTCCCCATATTTTTCCTCTCTCCCCTTGTTATGTTATGGGATTGAGTTTTGGGGACATTCCCTGTATAAATGCACATGTTCATGGAATTTTCTGCACCAAAATGGGATGTTCTCGTAGTCTATAGCTTGGACCCAATCCTAGTCTTGAAATGATATCACTATGGATTCCGGCAGGGCTCTAGCTACATTCATGTACACGCAGATTTGTGTGTATGAGGTGTATTTTCCTATCCTTGTTATCTCCGATGTTTTAAAATACTAGACCAAAGTATCCCCTATTCTTGCCAAAGTTTCATGGTGCCAAAATTCATGTGGCAAAGAATATAGTCTGATCCATACCAAGGCTAATGTGAAGTCCTCCTTCTCAGGGTCGAACCTCTCATTCTAGTATCTCAGATGTAAACCAACTAAATTACAGAAATAGGGCCCTTCATCAAATATTCTACTTCTATTAGTTGAGCAAGAGAAAATTACCATAAAGAATCCTTTTGATCCCAATTTGGCGTGCATGCTGCCTTTGAATTTCCATCAGGTTTGAACCCAAAGCATGAGCACTTTATCCAATGGACAGAGTCCCATGAACTTTCAGATAAGTGCATGGTCCTTCATATGCTGGATGTACTCTCTGATGAGCGAAGATGTAGCCTCGTACCTCAGGTTCTCCGTCATTTTCAGCAAACATCCGTTTTGCAACTTTTTGTACTATTCTTGGTTTTGGCCCACTTTCAGAGTTGACTGCACCTTGTCCTTTCCTTTGTATTTGAAAGTCAAGATGGGTCCCCTTGAAAATACTTAAATGAATTCTTATTGTTCCCTTCTTTTTCTTCCTGGGTTACTATGTCCATGTCTTGAGGTTCTGTCACCTCCTTTTTGTTTCCCTCCATTGTTGCACTAGTTCCAGTCCTCCCCAGATCCCTTCCTAGCTTTGCACCTGTGGTATCCACGTTGTTGTCTGCTTCTATCCTTGATCCAAACTCTAACCATCTATGCATGCCATTGTCTCCTCCACCAAGATAATTAACCTCTATTAGATTTATTTTATCTGTTGTTGCTACTTTTGATTTTGAAGTAGAACAGATGGATGTGAAGATGACATTCCTACATGGGGATCTGGAAGAAGAAATCTACATGAAGCATCCAAAAGGATTTGTAGTGAAGGGAAAGAAAGAGTTGGTCTCTAAGCTAAAAAAATCACTATATGGTTTGAAACAATCACCTAGAATGCGGTACCAAAAGTCTGACACATACACCCTTGGATTGGGATTTGTGAGAAGCGGGGATGATCACTGTGTATATTCCAAGAAGGTTGGTAATCACTTCATTTATGTAGTGTTGTATGTCGATGACATGTTGTTGGTAGGAAACAACATGGATGTTATCAAGGAGGTGAAATCACAATTATCCTCCAAATTTGACATGAAGGATCTTGGGGCTGCTAAATTCATTATGGGAATGGAGATTAAAAGAGATCGAGAAAACATGAAACTTTGTTTGAATCAGAGAAAATATGTTGAGACGATATTTCATAGATTTAATATGCAGGAAAGTAAACTGGTCAAGGTTCTTATTCTTGTAGGTGTATACTTATCTGCATATCAATGTCCCAAGACATAGGAAGAGGAAGAGGACATGTCCCATGTTCCATATGCTAGTGTGGTTGGAATTTTGATGTATCCAATGGTTTGTACTAGACCATACATTGCACATGCAGTGGGAGTTTTGAGCATGTATATGTCAAAATCAAGGAAGGATCATTGGACAACAATAAAGAGGGTTTTCAGGTATTTGTGTGGCACTACTGGTTATGGATTATGATACCAAGGAAGACCAAGATCTGAAAACGTTTTGGAGATACATGGGTTTGTTGATGCAGACTGGGATGGAGATATGGATCGCAAAATATCTAGAAGTGGGTATGTGCTTAACCTATTTGGAGGGGCACTCAGTTGGATAAGAAAAAGACAATTTGTAGTGAAACTCTCAACTACAAAAGTTGAATACATGGCAGCCACTCATGCAAGAAAGGAAGCAGTGTGGTTATAGAGATTGTGTTCAGGTATTGGCTTGGTACAACAAGTAGTAATATTAGATTGTGACAGTGATAGTGCAATATTCCTAGCAAAGAACCCAACTTATCATTCAAAGACAAATCATATTGATGTTCAATATCACTTTGCGAAAGACATGGTTGAAGAAAATGTATTGTTGGAGAAGGTTGACACTTTGAAGAATGTTGTGGATTCATTGACAAAGTTTGTAAGCACCGAGAAGTTCTCCTGGTGTAGAGAAACAATGTGCATTGTTGCCCTGGATTATTGACTATGAAATCTTGTGACTTCAGAAAACAACAAGTGGGAGAATGTTGGGTATGTGTTATATTATTTGCATGTGTGTTGGGGGGTTCGTCGGATTTGACGATAGGGTCTGAGGATCCCACCATCTGATGCTTGTTGTGTACATGGGCATCGAATGATTTTTTGTGGGGGGTTTGCAGGGGGTGGTAGGATTGGCTCCCCCTGCTTAGACGAACAGGGTTCAATGTAGCGCCCCCTAAAAAATTTGGGGGGGCAATTTTTTTCTATTTTGGCGATTTTCGCTATTTTTACTAGTTTTCTAAATTAATCCTAGATTAATGGATTAGGGTTTTGGTAGCTGCAGAATACCTAAAATATTTTATATATTGTATTGTGAATGGTGAAATTAATACAATGAAGAGTTGAGAAGTGTGACACCAAGGAAGGTTGGTTTTCTCTTGGTTAAGGGTTTCCAATGTAAATATTTGTATACTATGTGTATGAGACATTGATTAATTTATGTTTTTCTTAAGAATCTACATGCTTTGTTTTACTTCACAGGTTTAAAAATTATAGTGATGGTTGGACTACTAGTGTCGGTTAGAAAGCTAGGGTCATTTGGTCTTTCGGGCTCAGGTTTTCAATGCCTTCCAAGTAGAGGATACTCAATAGGTTCTTGTCTAGTTTGTTTACTCAACCCTCGGGTCAAGACACGGGAGCATTGGACCAATCAATAAATTTCAATAGAGTGTATTCTAGGAGAACTTGATGGTTCAAGATTGAGTTGGGACACACTCCGATGATTGAAGAGTTGAGTAGGAGTAAGAACAATAGTCAACTATGGGTCTAGGGTCTGTTCAAGG
Source organism: Picea engelmannii (assembly GCA_009831015.1). Classification (NCBI taxonomy): domain Eukaryota; kingdom Viridiplantae; phylum Streptophyta; class Pinopsida; order Pinales; family Pinaceae; genus Picea; species Picea engelmannii. The sequence goes on along the minus strand of ML784138.1, from coordinate 182,543 downwards.
TGAAGAGTACAAGATTCTTTGTACTGAGTAGGATCAATTTGTAGAGTAGAATAGCTAGGGTTAGGATTATACAAATTTTCTTTATGAGTCATTCATTTTTATATCCCTCCTTCTAGAGCCAATTCTGTTAACGAGTCAAAATGGCATGTGTCAATCAATAAGGGATAATGCTATATGGTGAGTCCCAATTAGACTCACTCTCATTTGGGATAGAAAACTTCAATCGATACGTGGGCCCGATTTCCACTGAGAATTTTAATAACAAATAAGGAAATGAAATATTCTATGATGATTATTCTATTTCTAAATCTAATTGTTGAAAATAAAACATATGTTATATAATCTATCTCTAAGTCTGACCTATTCTGATTAGGAGCTTATCTAAAGAGTTAGATACAACATTAAATTATATTGTTAAACATTAGAAAGAATTTTCATGGTCGTCAATATGTTGAAACAACAATGAAACAAAGACATTATATAAAGAGTTATGTACTAATCCCAATACATCACCAATGTATCTGATAGCAACCATGAACAAATTAGTTTAAATGAAAAACAAACACATAAATAATTTATATGCATTATCGTCATGTAACCAACAAGCATTAACTAGAAATGAATAAGAATCGTACAACACAGTTAAATACCATTCATGGCTCCAAACAATCCTTTTATCCTTTCTTAATGCAATAGGAGTATTATAATGGAATATCGTGAAAAATTCCCATTACTTTATAATGATATTTATTTTATAGAATAAGAAAGACCTTTCAACTTCTATAACTGCTAATGTTATACTTACAATGTTTCATCCTACCCATTTTGTCCTTTTATACATTTCAGACTTCCTTTACATTTGAATTTATTAGTATACAACATCTACATGCAAAATTTAGGGAGACTTTCCCTCAACTAAACTCTGTTTGTAGTAAGTCCATAAATTATAAATTTTGGAGAGTTCTTCAACCTTGTCTAATTTCATTCTTTCAACTTGTAACTCTCCATCGTAAATTCTTTCGAAGTCTCATGTTACAAATCTTTGTGCATTCTTTTAAGGTAGGTATCAGTCGCAGTGGCCAACTTTACTGGTTTTACCAAGTAGTTATTCAAAACATCCTTATTGACCTCACTAAGATGGGAGATTTCTTGTTTGTTGTCATCTTGGCTCAACTCGACTTCTATAATTCTTAGCTTACTTGGAACTGATTGATTCAATTCATCCATAAATGGAATTCCAAACTATTCTAAGATGTCATATGTTGAATTCCACAGCCTGAAGCAAGATTTGGTAGTTGTCTTAACCGTCTCCTCATGAATATCTTCACCAACATCCTTCTAGGTATCCAGTAGTACTTGTGTTTTCCCCTTTTCTCTACGATTAAATATTTGGATGTTTGAAGGGGCATATGCGTACATGCTATGTCAATCTACAATATTATTTAAGGCATATTGGGCATGTTTATTTTTCTCCAGTTTTTCCTCCAATTGATCTGACATCCTTGTTAAATTGCCATGACATTGTTGTACTTGATTCATCTCAGTGAAAAAAAAATTGAGCTTCCCTTAGAACTTCATTGAATGTTAGTGCTTCCTCTTTCACAGTTTCAAGAGAAATGGAGGTTTTGTTGTTCTCTTTCAATTTGGCCTCCATATCTTTCACTTTCTCTCCATACTCTATAATTTTCAATTTCTATTGTCCAAAGAGAGTGATATTTTTCTGGTTTTTTATTCTCAGGTTCTCAACCTCCTGTATATGTTGTTTCTTTAAGGAATCGAACTCAACTCTATGTTGATGTTCTTTATCATTGGTTTGCTTCTTGAACTCGTTTTCGATTTGAATTCTTTGTTGTCTCAGTTGTTATTCTAAGTCTGATACCCTTGCTTTGTAAGCATCCAGGGTAGCATTGAACTTAGTGACAGTGAAGGAATTTGCACTTGCAAAGGCATTCAAGGAATATGTTATGTCTATTGCATTACTCTATGGATATTTGTTTCCTATATTGCACTCTATCACTTGATCTACTGCTTTTTTGTTGGGGGTTTCTTCTATTTTCTATCAATTTGAAGCCATTTTGGAAATACCCTTGCAAGATTTTCTAAAGAAGTAATCTCTGGGGAACACTACTGCATCATCGATATCCATCATCTATGAGGAAGAGTAAGAAAAACCCATAGTTATGGCATTAAGTGGAGTAATTGGGTTAAAGGGGGAATTGAGTAGGGTGAGGCCCTATGTTGTGCCCATACTAGTTCCTTCCAACCTTGGTGAAGGATTGATCTTCAGATTTATTTTGTCTTTTTCCTCCTCTAATTTATTTTGCCTGGGTTTTTCTACCTCAGTTGCTTCCTCCTCTTTCCTCTTATTTTCCGTTTCTTCTTCTTTCCTCTTCCTTTCTTGCTTTGCATCCTTTTGGGTTGCTTCCTCTTCTTTATGCTTGTCTTCAACTCATTTCTTTTCTTCCTTAGCCTTATTCTTTGCATCTTCCTCTTTCTTTATAGCTATTTCCTCCTCTTGTCACTTTTGTATTATTTCCGTATTTTCTTCCTCCAGAGCTTTCTTTACCATTTTTTCTTCCTTTAGGGCCTTGGCCTTTTTTGTGGCTTCATCTTGTTCATGTTCACTAGCCAACAAATGTCCCCTTTGTTCATTGACCATTTCTCTTTTATTTTCTTGTTCAACTTGCAATCTTTCTTGTTCTTGAAAGTCTTGAATATTATCCAATACCTTGTCAAATGACATAGCTCCCTGGAAAATGATATCCAAGGCATTCAAATCATGTTGAAAGGGGGTATCATTCCCAAAATTGTGATATGTTCTCCTACCACACCCCTAGAGTCATGGTTTTGTGCAATGCCTATACATAAACTAAGCTCCTTGAGAGTTGTGGCTTATTTTCTAGCACCGGGAACAGTCAATAAAAGAAATACTCTCACTCTGATGAGAAATATTGGCCATATTTTCTTGGCACTTGTAGATAAAAGGCGATAATCCCTACTTCAACAGTCTGATATGCAATTTCTCCGAGGATCAATATATTAGGGACATACTTGGGGATTAAATGAGGGGTAGAGACACACCCAAAATCCCTGAAGTAGGTATAGTACTTTTCCATTTACCAATCCCCTGTATCTTTGAGGACTTCTATGGATTCTTGTGATAATATTTGGGGTGGCTAATTAAATATGGTGTAGAATAGGGATGCCATGAAATTGTCGCATATATCATAGAAGTAGTTCTTAAAGTTACTTTCCCATAGTTCAAAATAATATGTATGTAGAGGGGGTGAATCAAGGCTCCAAATCCAACCCATTGAAGGAAAAGAAACGAATGAACATACAACATCAATAAAAAGAAAGACATGTAAAAACCTAGTTTCTTATTTACTGGAGTGTCTTTGGCTATTGTGCAGATGTTGACTGATAAGATTTGTTCCCAATTGAATATGTGTCATCCCTCAACTATGTAGTGTGTTACCGAAACCCACTCCAGCTTAAAATTGTGCATCCCTCTTCACAGTGCGTCCTACAAATCATCACTGCCAGAAAATGGTAGCGTTCTTTGAAATATTGTATTTGATACAATTTATTATCCTTTTGAGAGAAGTGTTTTTCATCATTCCACCCGTCTTTGATTATCTCAACCAAGCTGGGGTTCTCTTTCCTAAATGTATCCAAAAACTATTTTTTCAAATATACATTAGGCTTTGGTAGCCGGTACATCTTATGAATTCGATCTGGCTATAGTGA
>ML784138.1:144466-178761 GCA_009831015.1 Picea engelmannii | reverse complement strand
ATATGAATGTTTATAACTTAAGGTATCCCAAAGCAATATATCAGAAAATTCATATCAAGCACACGCTTGCAAGAAAAATATATTCGAGAAAGATCTCTTGGGAAGAAATATTTTTGGAGAATCCTATTGGGAGAAAAATTTCTGAAAAAGCTTTTCGAAACAATGCTTTCCCCAATCCTAATGGGGAAAGCTCAATGGAAGGAGTCCAATAGGCTTGCGGATTTTAGATTTTGGGAAAATTGTGAAAACATGTTAACAGGATATTCCGATGGGTAGATTCTGAAAAGGAGAGTCCGATAGGCTTCCGGCTTTCAAGTTTTTGGAAAATCATTAAAAAGTGTAAACTTGGCATTATGATGGGGAAAACCTGAAAAGGTAAGTCCGACATGCTTGCGGTTTTTAGATTTCGAAAAAAACTATGAGAAACATAGATTAACATCCTGATGGGGAAAATCTGAAAAGGTTAATCTGACAGGCTTGCGGGTAGCTACATTTATGAAACAACAAATGTATATGTAAAATATCGATTAGGAAAGAAGACAATATCATGTACATTTAAATCAAATCAGGGATGAGCAAGGGCTAACTGAACCAAAAAATCATGAAACCATTCAATATTAAAAAACTGATCAAAATTAAGAGGAGATCAAGCCATAGATGAATTTCCACCCTCTATAAATCTCACAAGAGTACTCAGACCCGAAGAACTACTTTGTTCTTGCATAGTTAATGTAGAAAATATGATAGGGAGCCCATTTAATTTTCCTAAAAGAGGAAAAATTAATGGGAGTTATTGTAGGTACAATAGGGCCCTTCCCAGGTTTAAAACTCAACTTGCTTTCTTAGTGTAGTCTATGGGCACCTACACTAGGCCCATGTTTATAGGGGAAGTCTCTCCGACTCGACCCTGGGTCTCCTCGGTGACAATTGGCGAGTCTACCGATTCTATTGGTTAAAAAAAAAAAAAACATTTCAAGGTTAGGAATACATTGTTGAATCTACAAAGTTATGTATATTGGTTGTATATGCATTCCAATGTTGTTCTGTTCATCCATTCTTGTGTGTTTTTTTGGATTTCCAATCAAACTAACTAAAAACTAGTCTTATATATTCCATTGTCTATCTTGACTTGACCTTGGGAGATTATCTCCATGCATTTCCTCGGAGGATTTCTTAATATTGGGCATGGATACAACTAACCATTAGTAGTAGTTGATTGATTCATGTTGGGTCTTTTCATGCTTGCACATTTCCTCCTAACGTTGTGGGGTTAATACCCAAGGTTCATCCATAGTTGACCAACAAAAACCCTAAAGCATCGACATATCAATCTTCAGCCAAGGTTGAAGAAGGTCTCACCTGAGATGTTATGAGGATCACAGAGACCATATGGTCTTGTGTCATGGATGAAGGACTAAAAACATGGAGATCCAATGAAGATTGCATTCATATCATTCATTACAACTTACTTAACAGATAACAATTCATAAGGAAACACACATTCTTTCAGACACATAATTGACACATCATAGGATCAGAATAAGTGCAACTTTATTATCCTTCTCATTCCATCAAACACATGAATACATTAAGCAAATCATATATGACAACAAAAGAGTATCATGTCCGTTTAGATAATTCCCCAGATTTACAATACATTGCACCAAGAGAATCCTTTCATGCATGTTCCATATGACAGACTTAGACTGTAATCAGAGACATTACAATACTATCGAAGCTCAGGGTGAGCTAACATATTAGAATACTGAACCACTAGCAACAACTATATGAATCAACTCAACAAAAATGACAACAACAATAACAACAACACCCTTTCCTTATCATCATGGCTTCCTTTTATATCATTCTCAGCTCTGGAGCTCTATCTCTTTCAGTTCTCCTCCACTCGCTTTACTAGCTAACAACCTCGCATGCTTCTGTCACCCACCTACACTCCACGTAGCCTCCTTGGAATTAGGGAAATCTTAAATACCCAACGCGCAATATCAAAACTCGATCCAGCGCGCACTTCTTGTCAATCCTCACACAACTACTTATGCATGCTCGAAACTGGAATAGGTGTGCACAAATGTGTTTGTGCACGTGCACGATGTTAACCCAAAACTTGGGGTGCCAATAGGCCCTGACAACAGAACCATTTCTTGGGTTTTTTCACACTTGTGTCTGTCCTTCCTAACACTATTGGGTTAAGACCCAGGTTTCGTCCAGAGTTGACCAACAAAAACCCCAAAGCATCGACACATCAATCTTCAGCCAAAGCTGAAGAAGGTCTCACCCAAGACACTATGAGGATTACAAAGACCATATGGTCTTGTGTTAGGATGAAGTACTAAATACACAGACATCCATTGTGGATTGCATTCATGTCATTCAATGTAGCTTACTTAACAGATAGTAAATCATAAGGAAACAATACATTCATTCAGACACATAATTGACACATCATAGGATTAGAATTAGTGCAACTTTATTATCCTTCTCATTCCATCAAACACGGGAATACATTAAGCAAATCATATATGACATCAACAAAGTCTCATGTCCCTTTAGATAATTCCCCATATTTACAATACATTGCGCCATGTGCATCCTTTCAAGCATTTCCCATATGAAATAATCAAACAATAATTAGAGACATTAAAATACTACCGAAGCTCAAAGCAAGCTAACGGATTAGAATATCGAACCACTAGCAACAAATCTACAAATCAACTCAACAACAATAACAACAACAACAACATTTCATTGTCGCCATGGCTTCCTTTTATATCATTCTCAGCTCCAGAGCTTTGTCTCTTTCAGTTCTGCTCCACTCACTCTATTGACTAACAACCTCGCATGCTTTTGTCACCTTCCTGCATTCCACGTAGCCTTCCTAGAATCAGGACGATCTTAACTACCTGTCCAACTCATATTTTATCTGCTCCATGTTCCCTTGTGTTGCTAGCAGTAATCATTCATGAAGATTTTTCGAATATTCATTTCTTGATTCCGGCATGTAGGCATTTTCTTCTTGATTTCTGGTGCACTTCCCAAAACTCGGGTTGATGCACAATTGTTAGAACTTGGACTTGGAATGCAATATCAAAACTCGATCCAACACGTGATTCTTGTCAATCCTCCTACATCTGCTTATGCACACTCAAAACTGGAATAGGCGTGCACAACTTCTTTTGTGTGTGCACACGATATTAACCCAAAACTTTGGGTGCCAATAGTTCAATAATATGGCTCAATTGATTCCATCCATAAAGATTGTTATTGGACAAGATACAACCAAGCTCATCTTTTAGCGCATCTAGGTACACTTTGGATTGTTTAAGTCCATCATTAAGAACAATTAAAACATGTTCCTAAGAAACATTTAGAAGGAATTATGGACACAAAATTGAGGAGTATGACATTTCACCCACAAATTGATGGGAATATATGAGTGATGAATTAGACCCTTGTTCTATTTATTAAGGATTACAATTAGAATCATCCTAAGACCTTGAATGAAATTCTTATGTATATTTAGCACTGCTACAACTAAGTTTTCCACAGTTCTAGCAACAAATATCTCCTCAAGATAAATTTTGGATCAAATTTATCTCACGTGCCTTTTGACCTGAGACTCTATAATTTTGTTGGATATGTTTCCACCATTCAAGGTTGTTAACAAATGAAATTTAGAAATTTTTTGCAAAGAATATAAAATAATTTCCATAGGTAGGTAAAAGAGTAGTTATGTTGGGCACAACAAAGGCATATGGAGTGACTTGATAAGCACACAGTTGACAATGATTTCACAGTGGAGGACTTGGTGTGGTTACATTTCAAAACAATGTAAGTGCAAGGGCCAAAGAAGAATATTAAGCCCATTTTATATGGTTCATTCAAGACCATAAATTAGATGGGAAATAATTTTTTCCGATTGCATTTTCCTTTGTATATGGGGATTTACTCCATCATCAATGCAGAGAATCTCAAATTGTTCAAAATTTTACTTCTCAATGAAAAGTAAGAAGAGTTTGTTCTGTTACCATTGGTTGAAGATATGGAGCTTAAGGTATAGACAAAGTATGAGGAAAGATGTCACTCTCTAGACAAAAACATGTGAGGCCTATGGATGCAAGCACGAAATGTTTCATGTTGGCTTGAAAGGTGAAGTTCCATTGAAATAAAAAAAGTTATAGATAGGAATAGATAGAATATATATTTCCTCACCTTCTCTAAAAATATTAATTTGTGTGGGAACAAAAACCTCCCAAAAGGAGAAGCTCTGATTTAAAATCCAACCCTTAAATTGGTTAAGTCTGATGTGTATTGAATTCAAAGATAATGGAAAGTTGGAAAATCGGCCAAGTCTCAAGTCATTGAGAAAAGTGGTAGTCTACTAAGCAAGGGAAGGTTGCCCAAAATGTCTGGTAGGATGTGATCAGGGTTAAAGGAGCTAACATGATTGATCGAGAGGAAAAACAACCAATGCCTCAAATGTCAAGTAAAAAGCTTGTGTCAAGCATAAAGTAAAAGGACTCATGGTCAGAGAATAAAGGATGGGTGTGAAGAAGGGACCAACACATTGAGAATTTATTAAGTGCTTGGTTATTGAGAAAAAGATAGAACAAGCCCTTTCTCAATAAAAGAAGAACCCTTTTCTCAACAAGAAGGAAAACAAATCAAGGGGAAGCAAATAAGAAATGCAGGGACAAAATTTCCAAGAAAACAATATTCCAAAATATGATCAAGAGATGAGGCATTCACCAACGAAATGATGACTCTTTGTGCAAATTGATGTTCAATGGGTATTAAGTAAATACTAAGAAATCGACACTAGGTTTTCCTAACCCAAGGAAGAACACATAATGTCTAGGAAATAAATCTAGCTAACGATTTCATCATCCAAGGAATAAGGAACTGAGGAAGTTAGGGGAAAATCTTTAAAGGAGGCAATAAGTGATTGGGTTTTCTGGATCGGGTTTTTTCCACTCAAAATAGGACTTAAGAAAATCAGTAACTAAAACACAGAGAATAGACAAAGTAATATACCACCTATAAAATGCAGTTGATATTTTTCACCGTTGGGGAATGGCCTAGAAAATACAACTAGGAAAATCGAAAGGCAAACCTATAGTGGGGCATGTTGACATGACATAAACTTGAACAACGAGAGTATGTGAATAGTTTGAGAATTATATCCAAGAATAGTTGAGCAACCCAATCATTGGGAAGATGAATCAAATTAACTATTAAGCAATTATAATTTATTCTTGGAGAGAATGCTACTCAAGGTGGAACAATAGCAGAGACAAATGGGTCATTTTATCGAGATCAACAAATATTTTGCAAATCAGAGAGAGAAGAGAGATTGTAACAAAGAAATATTCTAAATTTATCATTTAAGAGTAAAAACCATTGTACTAATGTCCCTATGAATCCAAATCATGTAATGTCCCCACTATAATCCCTAGCTTAATTAATGCTTCATGTAGATGTAATGTATGGTTGTGGCCAAGCAATCTATATGTGAATTTCATTTCTGAATTTTAATAAATAAAATGTGTTGTCAAATGCTAAGGGGACATGGATAGATATGGGGGTTGATTAATCCACATGAGGGGAGGGGGGTCCAGAAAGGGGATTTTATTCATGAGTTTAATTCTCAATCCTTTTCCATGATTTTAATGTTTTGAGTAAACCTTATATATTTTTTGTTGAGTGTTCCCAAAGCCAATCATTGAATTCATGTAAGAGGGTGGGTGTGAGAAGTCACATCCCATATTCATTGGGAGCATGGGACTGAGTATAGTCAATTTGGGGAAGGGTGTAAATCAAGCAAGCAAGCCAAAGGAGAGAAAATGTGTATGGCCAAGAGGGCAATTTTTGGACAATCATGTTTTTGCATGAACAACAGGAAAAGAATAGAAAAGAGGAGAATTGAAGTTGGAGAAACCATGGAGGGAGAATTCTAGAGCATATTTGGAGCAAAAGACTGAAGATCCAGGTTGTCAAACCTGAAGAGTGAACTCCTCTGTGAGTTTCACTATAACAACAAGTGATTGTTGTTGTTTTTTTGGTAGTTTTCCTATCAGTGAGCTCCCTTGAGTTCCCAGTAGTGAGTTTCTTGGTTACTTGTTCCAGAGAGACCTTGATAAATAAATGGAATGTCTAGTGGACTAAGAACAATGAATGAGTACATTCCTTGGGTTGGGCAGGTGGAGAGAAAGAGAGATGATGGAAAATTGGAATAGTTGTAGGAGAATATTAGTGGGTTATGGGATTTTTTGAGTTGTGAGTGGATAGTGAGAGGCCACCATATTTTGTGGATTGTTAGCCCCAACTCGGGGGTGACTTGTTGTTGATATTTGGAACAATAATTTTATGGTTGGGTGGAACGTATGTCCCAAGAAGCTGGTTGCACAACTATTTTAGAATGTAAGTATATTACCTTGTTTTTGTGTTCATGAAATCTATGTATGAGATTGAGTTATTAGCTGCATTCATGTATATGTTGTTTTAATGAGTTATCAGTTGCATTCATGTATTATTTTAGCATGTTGTAGATGCATTAGATAATGGTTAAACCTAGTATATAATTAAGTAGTTGGTAAGCTCCATGAATTCAGTTAGTAGATTTTTATTTTTTTTATGTGTATTCTGTGTAGTAATGTTCCTTGGTTAAGTTGGGGGATGTTACAGAGGATAAATTACATTTATAAGCAATTCCCCAATGGTGCATAGATTAGAATGAAATTTGGAATTTTTTTCATAGAAGGATTTTCTAGTGAAAATGTTGTTTGTACTGTGTAAAATTCTATTTGTATGATGGGTTAATAGTTGGGTAAATCCATAGTATAGGCACATAGGTAATATCTCAGACCTCCCACTATATTGAGCATCTACCTTTGTGTTGGGAAAATCAGCGATTTGGTTAAATATTTCCCAATATACATGATTGGACTCAACACAAAGGTAGATGCCCCCCAAAAACATCTTCAGAACCCTTCAAGATTGGATGGTAGATTTTCATGGGAGTTTTTCTTGAAAAGGGGTGGCTTAAAACCTTTCTACCTTTGATCCCTTTTAACCTTCATCTTATCATTCCAATATTTTTGGAAGACTGGCCTTCCTTTGCTCTTCTCCTAAAGATGCTTTGCTCTCCTTATGGCATCCTCCAAAGTCCTAAGGTTATCATATTGTATCTTGTCACTGTAGAAGGAGGGTAACCCACTAAAAAATATTTGGATTTTAACCTTCTCATCCTTTATAAAGCTCACATGTTTCAACAAATCAAATAAACTCTTCTCATATTCATCCATTGTCATGCTTCCCAAATTGAGTTCGAATAACTCTTTCATCTTCCTTTCAAATTAATGCTCTAAAAAATACTTCTATTGGAAATATCCTTTGAACTGCCTCCATGAGTTATTTGGGTTGGATCATTATATTGTTTTTCAGCTATCTTGATCCTTTTAGAGTGGAAAAAATTGGAGGAATCAGTTTGCAGGTCCATTGTAGTGAGAGGTCCCAGTTTGGAAATTGGGATCTGAAACCTTTTGGGGCCATTTTGAGATATCAAACAACATTTTTTGTGTTTAAAACTTTCCCAACATATTTTGGACCCCATGATGTTATTCAACACATTGAGACCTTTCCAACGGTGAAAACATCCCATCAATAAAAGTTTGTATGCAAAAGTTATGTCTTCTGCAAGTTGATCTATCGGGTTGACCACCATTGTATGAGAGGATGACACATCATCCCCATTACTCGTGCATATGGGACTAGACACATGAGAAATTTCAAGAAGATTCTAGAAGGTCCAAAACAATACCACAATTGAGGTTTGAGGAATTCAAAAACCTACCCCTACATGGCTATCAGGTTATGCTAAATACCAGGCCACTAGGAGGAGAAGGGGTTCCATTATTTTGAATTGTATCTTGTTCCATAGCTGAGAAAAACATCTGAGAGCAGTATTATGTGAGCATGACAAAGGAGGAAATATTATGTCGCAGCCATACAAGCCACAAGTCAAAGGAAACTCCAGAGAGTGTGTCTCTTTCTTTGTACTTGCATCATTTATATACCAAAGAAAAGAGAGTAGAACAACCTCATGTTACCCATAATTTTGGTCGTCATAATGATGTATTGATGATGGTGTACTCAGGATCTTCATAAGAACTTTCTCCTGAGAAAAGTTACTTTCATGTCTTCCAAGAAAACTCATTTTTGAAGCAAGTTCGCAGGCTGCTAGCATATTTGGCTACGAGAATGATTGATTCTTGTAGGTTGCCTTAAGCCAGGGTGCGAACTTCTCGCACTGTGTTGAACTGCTAGGGTGCGAACTCTTCCTAAAGCAAGGAAAAAGATGAATTCTCGAAGCTTCTAGAAGGGAATCTTCTAGAAGAATGGGTTGGCATTCGAATGGTTATCCTGGTACTGGATTCCCTGATATTTTGGGATCATTCTTATCTAAGTAACTAATTCATTCTCTCCTATATATTGAGTGAATTCTCATGGAAAAGGTTAAGAAAGATTCATTGGAGAATTGGTGGAAGAATTGTGTGAAGGACTGAAGTTTGAACAACAGCTTGGAGACTCTAGCAATTCTATCAAGGGGTTTTGATCTTCTTCATGCAAGGATTGAGCAAGTGTGTGCGTCAGAGCCGGGAGCCATCAAAAGGAAGGTTGCGACATCAAGGCTCAGGTTGTAATCTTTACTTTCAATTAATTTAATACAGTGGCATGTCCCTTTCCCATAAAGCTATTTCCACTTTATTGTATAATTCCTTGATCATATACATAGATTGACTGTTGAATAGATTGTGCTATCTTCACTTTGGTTGGTTCATGTTGTCTTGGTCTTGGCTGCACGAGAGCACTGGAGCGAAGCAGGAGCAACAAAGACCATAGGAAGCGATAATAAGGTATGTTATTTGTTCTTGCCTCCTATTTAATTCAATGGTCAAAATCTAGGGAAAGAGTCATGTCCTGTCTTGCTTTGTTCTAGATCCAGGTGGATCTAGGGAGATCTGTTAGTGTCTGCACCTACCGATTAATCCAATAACACCTCATCTTTTATTTGGATTTTCTCCCATATTGGGTTTCCTAAGTCATATCTTATGCTTAGTTATGGATGGTGTGATTGTATTTTATTGTTTTATATTTTCCACATTTTATCTATTTCATGCATAAGCAGAAAATCAATAACTAAATATTCTGGATATCTAAAGGAAAAAAATAACCATAATAGTAAAGATTTTAGTATTTCATTAGATTTGTTGGGACAAACTATTCTAGTGGAATATCCATGGTAGTTTGCATATCAATGATACATTCTTCTCATCAAGGTTTTTGTCTTCCTTAAGTTGATGTAATACCCCTAGGTCGAACCCCAATTGTACATATAAATGTAAATGAACATATAGGATGGTGAGCCAAGATATTTTGGGCTAGAGTGCCTGTGTGGTTATTAGGTTGGAGAGCCAAATGCTAAATGGCTAGTGAGCCATCATTGCAATATGTAATCACATGCAAATATTAATGAAAGCACATCATTGTTGTAGACCAACTATGTAAAAGAGTATGGGGGACTAAACTCCACTAGGTAGGAAAAGGGGCATAATAGTTTAGGAAAAGGGGGCTTAATCCCCAAAGGAATACTATATTAATATTCCTTAAATTACAATGCATGGATATTTATTGTATCCTTAATTCTAAGAAGGGGAGACAAGTGAGGGTCAACTGGGCCCAAGGTAGTTCCCAACATGACAAGTTTCAAGTTGGGAACATGCATACATATAGTTAGACATAATTCATTTCCATTCATTATATCATGACTCAGTTGTCACCCAGTTGTCACCCATACCCTGTCGTTACTATACTTGTACATGCACCTTGGTTCGCTGGGAGATGGAGTGAAGAAGCGGGTTATCAGGACTGTAGGATATTGAAGATGCGGGTTGTTATGCCCGTGAGCATTCTCTCCATGTGAGAGAATTGTTGGGAATTGATTCCCGAAGGTGCAAAACTACAGCTACAGGGTTCTGAGAATTCATGTCCGACCTATTGTTGAAGCCTTGGAAAGGAAGTGGGGCAATCGAGGGACTCTTGAGCAGAGAAAGGGCACACTTCCTAGGGTGGGACATACATGTGGGAAATGAGGGATTGTATGATGTTAGTTTGAGTTGGCACCTGTGACTGAGTTTTTCTGCAGTCTAAGATACCTTAGTCGGTTTAGGAATCCTTTACCCAGGTTGAGTTTAGTCCCAGCTCGAGGGTGACCCACTGATGAGAGTTATGAGTAGTGCAGTCTAAGGCTGGGAGGAATGTGGAAGGTCTGCACACAATTGGTGTTCTTTTAAATCAAAGATAAGTTTCAATCGAGTGTTAATTCATATGTTGTGTTAATATTTATGCATTTTTTTCATGTTTTTCCCCATGTATGTTGCATGCGTATTTCTGTTATTATTTTGTATGAATCTGTGCATTTGCTGAGTATTTTTATGATTTAAATTAGTATCGTAATTCTAATTTTTGAGTGGCATATCCCAGCAGGTGACTGGGGATGCTACAGTTGGTCCCACCACATAGTTTCATTTCCTTTCAAGTGGTTGTTACACATCAAAATTACTCATTTCAGTGATGACCTATTGTCATCATTATAAGTGTCGCAAGTGTCGCATTTTGGTCGCAAGTGTCGCAAACATCATACTGTCATACTGCCTATGTCATCTCTCTAACGACATCATAAGTAAACTTAAGACACCTTCAAAGACTGGTTTAGGAAGGAGAAATCATATGATGAAGAGTACAAATCTTTTTCCATGGAAAAAACCACTTAAAAAACAATTTTAAAGGGCAGCGCTCCCCTATCCACTAGCAGGGAGTGCTAGCACTCCCTAACCCTATTTGGGGGAGCGTTGTAGCACTCTGTGAACCATTCTGGGGGAGTGCTAGGGTTTTTTGAGGAAATCTTGGGCAATGCTCCCTTACTCAATGCCAGGGAGCACTAGCGCTCCTTGACCTTCTTTGGGGGAGCGTTGTAGCTCTCTGTGCACCATTCTGGGGGAGAGTTATGCTGTTGAGAAAATCAAGAGAAGATCCCCCTTATCTCTGAAATCAGTTGGATTCGAATATGAGGTCAAGGCTAGATCTTAGGGAGGATCCACAACTGATGGAGAAAGATCCTCAACCTATCCCAAGAATATCTAAGGTGGTTGGGCCTCTCCAAGATTATATAAGGAGGTCTTCTCATGGTGAAAGGGACATGGAGAAATAGAGAGATACCAAACTTATGATCTCATAAGGAAGGTATCCATGAAGCATAGGCATTATGTTGGTGGATCATTTGAGCAAAAGGTTTGGACAAAGAGAGCTTGGTTAAGCTATTGCATCTACATCTATGGTTGTAAGTACTTTGTTTTGTTTTCATTAATATATATGTGCTTGTCCTGTTTCCTTCAAGATTATGTTTATCTACATGAACTTGTTCTTTTTGATAGATCTATTTTGAATCTAATCATGGTAGGAATAGGAAGTATGTTTTTTCGTTGTTTTTCATTCGATTGCAGGACCTTCTGAAGAACTTGGATATCAATATCAGCCTGGATTGAGCAAGGACAAACGTTATTGAAGGTATTTATATTCCTTTCTTCTTATTCCTTGACTAGTTTAGCTTCATTAAAAGGAATGTCAGTGTTCAACATTTGCACCTTTTTGTCTTGGCTATAGGGGTCTAGTATCCAAGAGGAAATCCACTTGTCCGCACGGGGATTCTCCTGTAACAAAAATTTCATTGGGAAGTTACAAGCATACATTTAATTTTGTTTCAAGCTTGTGTAAAAATTAAACCAATACCGAGCTTAGTATTTGTTCTTTCTCGTGATCGAAAAAACATGAGAATGTAACCGAGTATACTTTTATCACTTTTTCAAATTTGTAAAGGTTATACGAAAAAGGAATCCCCTGGAGTCTCCTTTAAGCTCTTTTCAGACTCTCTAAACATGAAAAAATTGTCGAGTGATCTTGCTTCCTTTCACACTCGTTAAAAGGTTTGAAAGGGTGTCTCCTGAGTAGCAGTTTATCTCTTTTTCGGACTTTGAAGACTAATTTTATGAAAAAGGACAACCCTGGAGTCACCTTTAAGTTCTTTTCAAACTCTTTAAACATGAAAAACCACCTAGTTTACCTTCTCTGGCCTCGTTAAAAAAATCATACATTGAAGGGCCCATATGGGACCAAACCCTTACTTCTTCCAGTTCCTTAAACAAAGTAAGAGGGACTTACCGAAGGTGAGTTATATCGAGCATGTGTTACCCTCCTCGAGCTCGTTAAATAAAAAATGGGTACTCATCTATCTAGATGGAGGAAAAAATTGAAGGAAGAAAGCCAAGCAGTTTTTGAGAACATTACCAGTAAATCTTACAGTCGCCCTTGAACATGACACTTTGTTTTTGCACGCATTTTAATTCATTGAACCTCTGCACTGAACCAATCCTCTGAGTTTGTTTACTCCTTTGGGTCATTTGACAAAAGTCACAGTATCCACTGCATCATCAAGTTTTGGTCCATATCATGTTTCTGTTGTATCCATTGCATCATCAAGAATAAGAAGTATGTTTTGTCATTGTTGTTCATTCGATTGTAGGACCTTTTGAAGAACTTGGATATCAATATCATCCTGGATCGAGCAAGGAAAAATGTTATTGAAGATATTTATATTCCTTTCTTCTTATTCCTTGACTAGTTTAGCTTCATTAGAAGGATTGTTAGTGTTCAACATTTGCACCTTTCTATCTTGGCTATAGGGGTCTAGTATCCAAGAGGAAATCCACTTGTCCATAGGGGGATTCTCCTGTAACAGAAATTGGCTAATCCCCTCTTGGATACTAGACCCCTATAGCCAAGACAGAAAGGTGAAAATGTTGAACACCGACATTCCTTCTAATGAAGATAAACTAGTCAAGGAATAAGAAGAAAGGAATATAAATACCTTCAATAACGTTTGTCCTTGCTCGATCCAGGTTGATCTTGATCTCCAAGTTCTTCAGAAGGTCCTGCAATCAAATGAACAACAACGACAAAACATACTTCCTATTCCTACCATGATTATCTTCAAAATAGATCTATCAAAAAGAACAAGTTCATGTAGATAAACATAATCTTGAAGGAAACAGGCCAAGCACATATATATTAATGAAAACAAAGCAAAGTACTTACAACCATAGATGTAGATGCAACATCTTCACCAAGCTCTCTTTGTCCAAACCCTTTGCTCAAATGATCCAGCAACATAATGACTATGCTTCACTGATACCTTCCTTATGAGATCATAAGTTTGGTATCTCTCTATTTCTCCATGTCCCTTTCACCATGAGAAGGCCTCCTTATATAATCTTGGATAGGCCCTACCAGCTTAGAGATTCTTGGGATAGGTTGAGGATCTTTCTCCATCAGTTGTGGATCCTCCCTAAGATCCAGCCTTGACCTCAGATTCGAATCCAACTGATTTCAGAGATAAGGGGGATCTTCCCCTGATTTTCTCAATAGCATAACGCTCCCCTAGAATGGTGCACAGAGCGCTACAACGCTCCCCCAAAGAAGATCAAGGAGCACTAGTGCTCCCTGATAGTGAGTAGGGGAGTGCTGCCCAAGATTTCCTCAAAGAAACCTAGCACTCCCCTAGAATGGTTCACAGAGTGCTACAACGCTCCCCCAAAGAGGGTTAGGGAGCGCCAACACTCCCTGCTAGTGGATAGGGGAGCGTTGCCCTTTAAAATTGATTTTTAAGTGGTTTTTTCCATGGAAAAATCTTTGTACTCTTCATCAGATGATTTCTCCTTCTTAAACTAGTCTTTGAAGGTGTCTTAAGTGTCCTTATGATGTCGTTAGAGACATGACATAGGCAAGATAACAGTATGATGTTTGTGAGACTTGCGACCAAAATGTGACACTTATAATGACGACAATAGGTCATCACTGAAATGAGTAATTTTGATGTGTAACAGATTGCCCCCCAAAGTGAGAAGTTAGAAGACAGAAATTGATGACTGAAGTATTTTGTATACTTTTTCGAGCAAGGGCTATGAATGCGGAGAACCTGGTAGAAGCTACACACAACCATAAAACAAATATTATGACATGTTTCAAACCCAAGGTAGGCATACCTATGATTGAGTGATAAATACTTTCAAGGTATGGCCGCCATAAAATACACTGCAGATCCATAATTATATTAACAAAGAGTATAGCCACCAAAGATACAATGTTGATCTATACTTCCATAACATGAAGTTATCGTAGCCACGAAAAATGCATAGTGGATCTACGATACGACAATACATAGCCACGGACTAATACAAAGTGGATCTATGTGATAGTATATGTGTCAATGTTCAAGAGAAACTTCGTCGCAACCTAGGCAAAGTACATATCATAGTGATCACTCAACCCAGGGTATTCTTACCGATCCCGATGTAGTATGAATCTAACCATGTGAATATGTGTTCTTATGTTGAACGTGGCATAAACCACTTGATTACCGGTCAATGAGGTAAACCGTTAACAAGTGCGAGGGGAATCACCATTGATGTCAATGATTCCCAAGGTACCCTAGTACATTCCAGCGAATGTGAATAAATGAGATGAATTCCAATTTTTGTAGAACCATCTGATCAGAGGTCAATGATGTAAACCCACTATCGGAAGTGAGGAGGCCTGCCACTGAGACATGTAGGTCCTAAGGTACTAATTGGTTTCTAGGTCTAGTTCATGGATAATGTGTTGAAGTCGACATGAATAGACTTTTTGCAGGAGGGCCTTGATGCATCCCTCATCAACGACACGAAACAAACACGGAGATGTAATTTGGTGGATCAAATGAACATGGACCAACATGGGTATTGAAACAGGAAATTTGTGATGGTTGACTCTTGAGGCAGATACTTCCCTTGAATATTGAGGAACAATAGCAGAAACATGATATGGACCAAAACTTGATGATGCAGTGGATACTGTGATGTTCTTTGGGTGACCCAAAGGAGTAAAGAAACTTAGAGGATTGGTTCAGTGCAGAGGTTCAGTGGATTAAAATGTGTGAAAAGACAAAGTGTCGTGTTTAAGGGTGATTGTAAGAGTTATTGGTAATGTTCTCAAAAACTGTTTGACTTGCTTCCTTCAAATTTTTCCCCCATCCAAATAGATGAGTACCTTTTTTTGATTTAACAAACTCAAGGAGGGTAAAACATGCTCAATATAACTCACCTTTGGTAAGTCCCTCTTCCTTTGTTTAATGAACTGGAAGAAGTAAGGGTTCAGTCCCATATGGGCCCTTCAATGTATGATTTTTTTAACGAGCCCAGAGAATGTAAAATCGGTGGTTTTTCATGTTTAGAGAGTCTGAAAATAACTTAAAGGTGACTCCAGGGTTGTCCTTTTTCCTAAAATTAGTCTTCAAAGTCTGAAAAAGAGATAAACTGCTACTCGGGAGACACCATTTCAAACCTTTTAACGAGTGTGAAAGGAAGCAAGATCATTCGACAATATTTTCATGTTTAGAGAGTTTGAAAAGAGATTAAAGGAGAATACAGGGGGTTCCTTATTCGTATAACCTTTACAAGTCCGAAAAAGTGATAAAAGTATACTCGATTACATTCTCATGTTTTTTCGAGCACGAGATAGAAAAAAGACTAAGCTCGGTATTGGTTTCATTTTTACACAAGCTTGAAACAAAATTAAGCATATGCTTGTAACTTTCCAATGTAATTTTCAAAGGTAGGGATACCCATGGATGGTTGGTACTCTGCCCCCATCTTGAAAAGCTAGCGGCTTAACCCCAGAATGATAATCAAAGGCTGGAGACATGCCCCCCCAAGCTTCAATTCATTCACCGACTTTGAGGTTGTCACCAATTTATGTACTATATGGAGAAAAAGGATACAGGTGGATGAAAGGAAGGTTCAAATATGAGACCTAACGAAAGACTCGACTCGACAGGAGAGGTGATTGTTTTATTTTTTAACGAGCTTGTTACAGAGAAGAAAAACTATGCTCATAGCTTCTGTTTCATTTTTTAACGAGCTTGCTATAGAGAGGAAAACTATGCTTGTGACCTCTGTTTCATTTTTTAACGAGCTTTCCAAAGAGAGGAAAAACTATGCTCAAGGCTTTGGGTTCAATCGCTAGATCTTTGTTTCATTTTTAACGAGCTTTCCACAGTGAAGCAAAACTATGCTCGTAGCTTCTGTTTCATTTTTTAACGAGCTTTCCACAGAGAGGAAAACAATGCTCGTGACATTTGTTTCATTTTTTAATGAGCTTGCCATAGAAAGGAAAACCTATGCTCAGGGATATAGGTTCAATCCCCATATATTTGTTTCATTTTTTAACGAGCTTGCCACAGAGAAGCAAAACTATGCTTGTAGCTTCTGTTTCATTTTTTAACGAGCTTTCCATAGAGAGGAAAAATATGCTCATGGACCTCTGTTTCATTTTTTAACAAGCTTTTCATAGAGAAGCAAAACTATGATTGTAACCTCTTCTTGATAATGGCTTCCAAGAGGATAATTCTTTGGAAGGAATACATGTCAAGGGACAAACATTAATCATGGATTCCAAGAGATATTCACTAGATGGAAGAGAAGCACTCTAGAAGGAACACATGTTGAGGTCCGTGATAGGGGTAAGGAGATCAGGCTCCAATATCCCTACCGAAGAGATCACCATGTCAACTACTTGATCGAATTCATCGAAAGTTGAAGTCATGGGAGACAACGCCACATAATTGACCTATGGCAGGGGTGATACCGATTGCATATAAGAACTGTTTAGGGAGGTCATTGGGTTGGTAATCAAGTCAGGACCAACAAACGAAAGTTGATCAATAGTCACCATTATTCCATCGTGCGGAAAATATATCATACAAAAAACAGTAGAAACAATAGCTTGCATGGCATAGACATAATCTCGCCCAAGGAGTAAATTGAAATCCAAGGGATCTTGGACTACCATAACATCAATGAAGACAATTTTCCCTCCCAAAGTTATGGGAAACTGAGGAAGGATCCCTAAAGGGTGATTGGTTCTTCTATTAAGAGCAAACAGAGTCTGGGTAACCAGCACAAGCTGAGGATAACCCAAATCTTGCCAAGAAACAGAGGAAAAAATACTAACGGACGAACCTTCATCTATCAGCGCATGAGGAATGTCCGGACCACAAACTTGTACTGTAATATCGAAAGGAATGTGAGAGGGAAGACGAGGTCCAATTAGCACACCCCAATAAAAAAGGATGGCCTCATTACTTGGAGGGGTTTTCGCATGAGAAGGAGGAATGCCCCCCGGCATGGTAGATTTTGTATCAATGAGAAAAATGTGGGAAGAATTGGGCTTACTCTCTAGTGGGAGAGTAGGATCAATTGATAACGACATCAAATCGACCACTTGGGTTTCATTCTCCAAGGGAAGAATGGAGTCGACAGGTGGAAACAGATCAACCGCTTGGGTTGCACTCTCTAATGGGAGAGCAGGGTCAACCGAAGATGGGATCAAATTGACCACTTTATCAATGAGTTCAACTGACGTGAACAGATTCACGACATGATCAACCGGACTGACCGAGGAAGGGACTGGAGAAACCACTTTGGCACTCATCAGAGGAGGAGTGGGATTGACAACATTGACACTCTTCAGATGAAGGGTGGGACTGACCAATGACGAGACTGGATCAGTCACTTGGCTTTCACTTTTCAGATGAAAAGTGGGGTTGATCGATGATGGAACTGGATCAACTACTTTGGTTAGTGGTTCAACCGAGGATGAAACTAGATTGACCACCTAATCAACTGGACTAGCCGGGGATGGAATCAGATTGACCATTCCATCAACTAACGATGGGTTGGGGGAAATCTTATGATAACCAATTGGAAGTTGACACTTTTCAAAAAGAGAAGAAGCCTCGTCCATATGAGGACAAAAGTGAGAGTAATGATCACCTTTGCATAACATGCAAGGAAATTTGACAGTTGTCTTCTTCTTACCAACCTTAATGTCACTAGTTTTCGGGGTGTCACTAGCATGTCCAGTAGGGGCCGATGGTGTGGAGGACCACATTTCTAAGACCTTGGGAATACCGGGGCAATCCCTCAGAAAGTGGTCACCCTTACAAAGACTACAAGGGAATTTGGGTTTTGGATTATTCGTTGTAGTTTTATTGACCTCACTAACACTCCCATTACGATTTACAATATATGGTTCCTTGGATCCAACATTTGATGTAGGTGGAGGCTTGGTCCCTTTATGGTTCTTCTTCTTCTTCTCTTTCTATTTCTTCTTCTTCTTATCAACTTGGCTACTTGCTTTAGATCTTTCACTAGGTGAAGAAGGAGAAAGGGAAGGAGAATTAACGGGTGAAGAAGGAGAAAGGTCGACATGAGGTTGATGTGTGGGTGGTGTGCTTACATCTGAATCACTTGCTGCATTCGATATTACCGGTGTGGAAAACAACCATACTGGTAACCCAATTGTGAGACCTGGAAGGCTCAAAGTAGCGATGTAAGGAGGAACAAAGTTTCTGTAAGAAGGAAAAACAAAAGGTTCTCCCAGAGCAGGGGTTGCTCCATTGGTGGTTTCAGGAACTGACACCATTAAACAAAGATCCAACCTAGAGTCTTCTAGGGAAAATAAATAACACACGCTAAAAATCTAGGAAGCAAACAATCAAACAAAACTTCCCACAATGAAACCACTAGTTGGTGATGAAATCCAACGTCGTGAGATCAAAATAGGAAGGGGTTAGGATAGAGAGGGTGGAACAGTTACAATGGAAACCTACTTAATGGACTTACGCCTTGGTGCAAGATTCCACGCAGTAATTGTGGATTTACCCTCCAAGGAGCCCAAGTGAGTTTGACCAACGTCTGTTCCAGGTACAGTGAGACTTCCCTTCACTGTCACCTTGTGTAAGACCCTGAATATTATGGCTACTAAGGTTACCAACTCGCAGTCAGCCCCTCGGCGGGTATAGTCGATATTCCAATCTGAACATATGAGTAGGATAACAATTCTAAAACTCTTCAAGAGAACTGAGGACAAGTGGACCGATAGAACTCTAGAGGACCTCGAACAGATTTGGAGTTCACAAAGCATTGAGACCAAATGAAAACAGTTGAGCCTCAAGACGAACCCCCAATATAATATTTGACTACTATGAATGGTTAAACCATAGAGGGATAATTTACGTAACTCTCCCAAACGTGACCTCGTGCGTAACCCCTGTGTGAGAGGGGGATCCCAACAAGCTTATATGAAAATTGGATTTTCTCTCCCTATCGCAAGATGCTAGGTTTGTTTGACAACTTTGGAAAGTTATCCTTTCAACCTATTCCAAAGCCCTACATCCTAAGCCAATGTAGGTTTGCTACCAGAAAATGTAAAAATGTCTGATAAATTTTATTTTAGCGTTGATTTTAAGGTTGTTGTTTACTCAAGAGGAAAATGACATGGACTAAATGATGTTTTGAATGACTCTAAACAATTCAAAGAAATGAGAATGCAAACATTTCACTTCGATGAAAGCTATATTACGAGAAGGAGAAAACGTTCATCATTCCAGATGCACAATGTCCCAAAATGCCAAAACCATACAATTTCGTTATTTCAAATGCAAGCTAATTTCACTACCTGAAAGCAAGAATGCATCTATGGTCTTTGTTTGATTCTAATGTATAAATAAATTAAATACAAATCCTTTGATGCTCTACTACTTTCAATCAGTAGTAGGTTGCAATTCTAGCTTCTACCCTTGAGGGATAGTCATGCAGCTTGAAATATTTCTTCATTTCCAATAGCCATGCCTCGACCTCTTCTCCCTTTCTATGCTCACCATTAAAAGTTGGTGTCTTGATTTTCCTAAGTTCACCTTATAATATGTCTACCTTAGGCCTTCTCCTTTGCCTACTTATAGGAGACACACTAGGGATGCTCCTTGGACCAAAAATTGCATGAGATATCCTAGTAGAATGCTCTGGGGAACGATGGCTTCTGCTCATACTCCTTGATTTCTTGTCATTCCCATGATCATCCCTTCTATTATGGGATATGGATGTTGTCACTTGTCTAGCACTAGTTGATTGTTTTATGCCATAGTCTTTATTTCCTTTATTTTTCAACATATTCAAACTCTGAAGTATCTCTTCTTGATCCCTCATAATATTTTCATTATCAGCCCTATAGCTTCGCAGTTCTCTTTGCAGGCTTCTCATAGTTACGGGCTCCTACTTAACTCTCATTCCATTAGATTATGTCTCAACATTTCCCATGATGACATGCAGAGCTCTAACCTCCTCTTCATGGATGTAATATCTATGGGCATACTCCATAATTCTAGTACTCATATAAGAACCAAAAATTATTTTCATGTACCTCTAATTCTGCAATAAATGTGCATTTAATAATTATTGTTAGAAAAAGCATACTATAAAGAATTTCATTAATTAGAATATAAGTTATTCTTCATCTCAATTTATGAAGGACACATTGCACTAATTCAAAATTTGATTCCTTAAACACATTCCTCTCTGAAACAGTTCTCCAACGACTATAGTCATGCCTCATTCTAAGCGAAAAGTTACAACATTCACAAGCTGTAATTTCCATTCATTGCTTTTTTTTTACTGTTACAAGTTATTTTATCATTTTTCTAAGAAAACTATAGTTCTGAAAATTATTTACTCGATTATTAAGGAATCATACAATGGATCTATAGTGCTGAAAATTATTACCTATGTGGAAACTATAGTGCTAAAAACTATACATAGGAAATAATTTTCAACTCATACCTCCCACTAAAATGGACCTGCAAACTGATTCCTTCAATTTTTTCAACTCTGAAAATATCGAGATAGTTGAAAAACAATATAATGATCCAACCTAGATCACTCATGGAGGTAGTTCAAAAGATAATTCCAAGAGAAATATTTTTCAAAGGATTACTTTGAAAGGAAGATGAAATAGTTATTCGAACTCAAGTTGGGGAGCATGACAATGGATGAATATGAGAAGAGGTTCTTTAAGTTGTTGAAGTATGTGGACTTCATAAAGGATGAGAAGGTCAAAATCCAAAGATTTTTGAGTGGGTTACCCTCCTTCTACAGTGACAAGATACAATATGATAACCGTAGGACTTTGGAGGATGTCATAGGGAGAGAAAATCATCTTTATGAGCATAGCAGAGGAAGGCCAGTCTTCCAAAAAGATTGGAATGACAATATGCAGGGTAAAAAGGATCAAACATAGAAAGGTTTTAAGCCACCCTTTTTCAAGAACAACTCCCAAGAAAATCAACAAGGATAGTCAACCTAGAATGAACCCGGGATGGCGTATTCATTTGGGAAAAGGCCAAGGCAGCATCCGATACAATGTTGGGGATGTGAGGAAAATCACATATATAGGGACTCCCCTCACAAAGGAGAAAGAATGAGGACCGTCCACAACATTCAGGAGGATGAAATAGTTGAAGACATGGGAGGAAACATGTCAAGGATTAATGTGGCCTTGGACAACAAGCAAGTAGAATATCAATCCCCCATTATTGAAGTGGAAGGTAAGATTGATAACCAACCGATAACAATTTTAATTGATTCTAAAGCTATCCATAGTTACAAAAACTCTAAAATTGTTGAAATATATCGCTTACAAAGGAGTAAGCATAAAAAATCTTGGCCAGTTCAGTTAGTCACAAGGGCTAAGAGGAAAATCAGTGAGTTGGTTAAAGATTTCCTAATATACATGAATGGACTCAACACAAAGGTAGATGTGAACATCATACCATTGGGTTCATATGATTGTCTAATTGACATGGATTGGTTGGAAAAACACCATGTTTTCCTAGACTATTACAACAATACAATCACTTGTCTTGATGAGGTAGAACAACAAGGCAAGTTTCAAGGCATCCCAACAGTTGTAATTGTTAGAGAAATTTTAGTTATGCAGTTGAAAAAAAATTCAGGAAGGGATGTCAAGTTTTTGAAGCCCGTATGGAAGAGGAAGCCAGAGACATAATGCCAAGCATTGAAGACCATCCAGTATTGAAGGGTTCTAAATATGCTTTTGGGGAAATCCCAAGACTTCTACCAAAGAGAGACATTAATTTCTTTATTGATTTAGTGCGAGGAGCTGCCCCAGTGTCCAAGACACCATACAAAATGGGAACACCGGAGTTGAAAGAGTTTCATATGCAACTTGAGGAACTATTAAAGAAGGGGTACATAAGCCAAAGTGTGTCACCTTAGGGTGCCCCGGTTCTTTTTGTGAAGAAGAAAGATGGAACCTTAAGGATGTGTATTGATTTCAGATAGTTGAATAAGGTCACCATAAAGAAAAAATATCCCTTTCCAAAGATTGATGATTTATTTGATTAGCTGAAAGGTGAAAGAATATTTTCCAAGATTGACCTAAGATTGGGTTATCACCAAGTGAGGATAAAGGAAGAGGATATCGGCAAGACAACATTCAGAACAATTTATGGGCATTATGAATTCACGACAGTGCCATTTGGGCTATCAAATGCCCTACTTGTTTTTATGTGCCTAATGAATGGCGTGTTCATGGAATACCTTGACAAGTTTGTAATTTTGTTCTTGAATGATATACTCATTAGAAACATTTAAGAGGAACATGAGCAACGTTTAAGAATGGTGCTCAAATTTTTAAGATAGCATAAATTGTATGCCAAACTAAGTAAGTGCATCTTTTATCAAAAGAAGATTCACTACTTGGGGAATAATATTTCAGTAGATGGGATAACAGTTGATCCTGAGAAGATAGAGGCCTTTAGAGGATAGTCAATGCCACAAAATGTCATAGAGGTCAGATCATTCATGGGTTTTGTCAGTTATTACCGAAGATTCATAAAAGGATTCTCAAGGATTGCAAGACTTGTTACTTCTTTTCAAAATAATGGAGTTAAATTTGAATGGAATCCCAGATGTAGAGAGAGCTTTTAGTAGCTGAAAGAAATTTTGACAAGTGCACCAGTATTGAAGATTGCAGATCCGGATGAAGACATTGTTATATGCATAGATGCATGAGAAGAAGGGCTTGGTGGAGTCCTCACACAAAAGGATCATGTGGTATGCTATGTGGGAAACCCAACATACATCCACGTGAATCCCAAGGAAGGCACACTCCCTCGACCATTTGGATTCTTGTAAGGCACACTCTCTCATCTTATTGGAGGAGAAGAAAAGTTGGGCACAAGTCCCAAGGAATTAGTTGATAAAATCTAGCTAACTAGTTGTATATTGACCTATTCAACCCATCATGTAATAACATGCATCTATATAAGATTGCCTCCTATTATAAATAAAGTGATAGTCATTTTTCTCTCAATTTTGGTGATAATATTCATCTTTTCCTGTTCTACTTAATTTCTTGAGTATTGCTATTACAGATCAAATGGTATCAAAGCATTGATTTGAGATGCTTTTGCTCCAGTGAGTTTTAGACAATGATTTTTTTGGGGGTTTCTAGTGTTTTCATTCACCCAATATTCATATCTAGAGGTGTACTAGGGGTGGCTCCACCTTCCATCTATCAGGCAGCGTGCTAGGATTTTATCCAAACCTCCACTGTCAAGTCCTTAGCGGTTATTTCTAGCTTCAAAAGTGTGGTCAGGGCTTATCTTACCCTCGATCTCTTCCAACACAATGCACTAGGGTTCTTCTCGCCATCCACTACTCGGTTCTTTGGTTGTAGGGATCCTCCACTCCCCCCCTCTTCTCTAGTTCATGCCAAGGTGTGCTAGGGTTTTCCATGTCATCCCTTCTCTTACAACATGACTTCTTAGTGTATGTTTGACTAAGTTTTTCTAGCATTCCCTCCCTTTTGGGCTCTAGACGATGTGCTTCAAGGTTGGATCCATATCCATGGTTTTCCCATCTAGATCTAGCTCCTAATCCATATCCAAATATAGATCCAAAGGATAGTTCACAAGGGTTTGTGTAATATACCAGATATAAAATGTATGCAGAACAGAAATAAAATGCTAGTAATGCCAGAATAACAGCAATATAACCAGAACATTCACCACAATAACATTGAAATGATATAAGAATAACAACAGAAATAACACTTTGAATCTGAAAGCAATGTTCACGGGCCTCTTCGAGGGGGCAACCTCCAGTTGAGAAGAGATCTATTACAATAATATCCAAGCTAGGGTTCTCATACCCTCGACTCCTATTTATACTAAAAAGAAGCATCTAGAGGAAGATCCTTATAGAAGCGGAAGCTTCTATTAGGTCTTCTTACATCCGCCTTATTCTATTTTATTAAAAGGCATTATTAATATTGACCTTTATTACATCCGAATATATTTTTCTACCTATGTGTGGGTTAGGACCCTAACATGTCCGCCCCCTTAAAAACAGTCTTGTCCTTAAGGCTTGAGATGAGAAAATTGTTGTAGAATGGTAGTTGGTTCCCAAGTGGCATCTGCTGGAGTTGTATCTTTCCACTGGACTAGAACTTCCTTGATGGTTCTCTGACATTGGCGATGCTCATGTTGGTCCAAAACTGCTTCTGGATGTAGCCAAATGGATCCTTCTTCAGCTAACTTTGGAAGGTTGGTTTGAATTTGGCACTTAGCTCCAATCACCTTCTTTAAGCATGAAACATGAAAAACAGGATGTAGCTTCGAATGGTTGGGCAAAGCTAACTGATAGGCGACTTGTCCCACACGCTTGAGCATGGTATAAGGACCATAAAATTTGGGCACTAGATTATGACAATGCTCGGCCTTGAGGGAAGTTTTCCTGTAAGGTTGCAGTCGAAGAAACACCTGATCCCCTTCTGCAAATTGATGTTCAGAGTGACATTGATCTGCTTGTTGCTTCATGCGATTTTGTGCCATGACCAAATTCTCTTTGAGGGTACGGAGAATAGCCTCTTGAGATGTAAGTGTTAGGTCAACCGCTTGGACCTTCAAGGCACCTGGTAAGTATGAGACAATTGAAAGAGGCTTATGTCCATATACCGCTTCAAAAGGAGTCATGCGTGTAGTTGTATGGTATGAATTTTTGTACCACCATTCAGCTAGGGGTAACCATTGAGTCCACTGATTTTTCTTTTCCAAGGAAAAACACCTCAAATATGTTTCCAAACACTTGTTGACAAATTTCGTTTGGCCATCAGTCTGGGGATGATAAGTTGTGCTGAGATGCAATTCGGTGCCTTGTATCTTGAACAGTTCTTGCCCAAAATTGCTTGTGAAAGTTGGGTCACGATCAGAAACAATAGAGTGCGGCATGCCATGAAGCTTGAAGACCTGATCCATGAATATTTGAGCCACTGTGGATGTTGTAAATGGGTGTTGAAGGGTGAAGAAATGAGCATCTTGGAAAGACGATCAACAACCACCATGATGATGGATTTATTTCTCGATTTGGGTAAGTCGATAATAAAATCCATAGAGATATCCTTCCAAATAGCAGGTGGAATCGGGAGCAGTTGTAGTGTGCCTGGCGATTTGGCTGTTTCTCCCTGGTTGCATTGACACACATCACATTCAGCTACAAAATTACAAATGTCATGTTTCATACCATCCCAGAAAAATGAACGTTTGACCCTGTAATAGGTTTTGGTGAACCCGGAGTGCCCTGTTGTGGGTGTAGCATGAAGCTCAGAAAGTACCATGGATTTAATCTTTGATTGTTTACTTAAATACAAATGGCCTTTGTATCGAAGTTTCTCATGGAGCCAAGAGTACCCTGGGGAAGCTAGAGCATTGGACTGCAATTGGTGGATCAATTGCGAACTTTTGGGATCTTGTAGCCATTCCTGGTGAACGGCTTGGAGCCAATATGGTACAATGAATGAAAGATAAAAAAGGGATCCTTCATCTTCATATTTTCGAGAAAGTGCATCCGCAACTACATTTTATTTTCCTTTCTTATAAATGATCTCATAATCATATCCAAAGAGTTTAGTCACCCATTTTTGTTGTTTTGGGGAGGAAGTGCGTTGTTCCAAAAAATACTTGAGGCTTTGATGGTCAGTATTAATTTGGAAACGTTGCCCCAATACATAAGGACGCCACAGATCCACGACATGCAAAATAGCCAACATTTCCTTTTCATAGATGGATTTGCCCAGATTTCTTTCAGATAGTTGCTTGCTGGTAAAGGCCAAAGGTCGACCTTCTTGCATAAGGACAACACCAATTCCTTTCCCTGAGGCATCACATTCCAACACAAAGGTCTTTGTAAAATTGGGAAGGGCAAGGACTGAAGTGGTGCACATGGTCATCTTCAAGGCTTGAAAATATTGAGTAGTGGCTAGAGTCCAAGTGAAAGAGTTCTTCTTGAGAAGAGCAGTGAGAGGTGTTGCAATCTTCCCATAATTCTTAACAAACTTGCGATAATACCCTGTTAAGCCTAGAAATCCACACAAGCTCTTAAGAGTCTTTGGGTGAGGCCAGTCTTGCATAGCTTCAATCTTTTTAGGATCCACCCTGACGACATCTTTTCCAACCAGATGACCCAAGTATTCTACTTATGAGGTGCCAAAAGCACATTTAGACTGTTTCAGGAAAAGTTGGTGCTGAGAGAGTAGATGGAGAACTCGATCCACATGAGCAAGATGGTATGTCCAGGTTTTGATATAGATGAGAATATCATAAAAGAAAACTAAGACAAAATGGCGGAGAAAAGGAAAGAAGACATGATTCATGAGGCTTTGGAAGGTGGAGGGGGCATTACACAAGCCAAAGGGCATGACCAAAAACTCATAGTGGCCCTCATGAGTTCTAAAGGTAGTCTTGGGAAAGTCTGCCTCTTTCATATGTATCTAGTGGTAGCCCGAACAAAGATCCAGTTTAGTGAAGAATTGGGCACCACTCAATTCATCCAGGAGGTCATCAATGACAGGAATGGGGAATTTGTCTTTGATGGTAAGTTTGTTGAGGGAACGGAAGTCAGGACACATTCGCCAAGAACCTTCTTTCTTCAAGACCATGACCATAGGAGACAAGTAGGGGCTTGTGCTAGGGTGGATGATGCCTGCATTAAGGATTTCCTGGACCATTTTCTCAATTTCATTTTTTTGGGAAAAGGGGTGACGATACGGATGGATATTGGGAGGAAGGCTTCTGGGTACAAGGGGAATGAAATGATCATGAACACCACGGGAAGGAGGGATGCCTTGGGGAGTGGAAAAGACCAATTGATGTTTATAAAGGATGGCTTGGAGGTCTTGCGGTACCGAGGGTGTCTATGTTGCTTGTATGGCATGGAGTTGGACGATAACACTAGAATGACCATTTTTTAGCAGCTTTTCCATGCGATGGGAACTAATGATCTCAAATGAACCGACGATGATGCCTTAGAACTTATATTGGTGGCCCTCCTTGTCAAATTGCATGGTTAAGTCTTTAAAATCCATGAGAATGGGACCCAAAGTCCTTAGCCAGTTTGCACCCAACACAATGTCAAAACCTCCCATGTTGATAACAAACATATGGGATTTCAGGTGGTAGTCACCAATTTGGAGACGCACATTTTCACAATGCCCTCCACATTTCATAGAACCACCATTGGCAGTGATGATTTGGAAATTATTGACGACATGGATGTAGCAATGAGTTTCTTGGGCAATGCAGCGATGAATAAAATTATGGGTGCTACCACTATCAAATAGAATGATGACCTTCCAATGCTTGAGGTAATCGATTAGCTTGAAGGTTTGGGGAGCAGAGAAGCCAGTGAGAGAATTGAGGGAAATGATCAATTCTACTTCGGGAGGGTCTAAGGGAGGGGTTATGTCAGTGGATTCAGGTGACTCAGACACAGAGGGAGTTTCTTCATCTTCTTCTGAAATCTCCTCGGAGATGGCCATAAAAATATTGTGTTCTTTACACTTGTGGCTCGGGAAATATTTTTCATCATAGTTATAACAAAGGCCTTTGATTTGGCGTTCAGCCATTTCATCCCTGGTCAATTTTTGGATCCTTAGTGGAGCAAAGGGAGTAGTGGGATTTACTGGTTTAGGGCAAGGGATAAAGGAGGGTTTGCGGTTTTGAGAAGATACAACCCGTTGTTCTTCTTTATCTATTTTGGTAGCCTCCACCCAACTCTCAGGTTGAGCCATGAGGACATGGGCCCGAATTTCATCCTTGAGGCCGCTAATAAAACACTCTCAGAAAAAGGCATTAGACATGCCCTCTTTTCTAAAATCCAGGTGCTCAAAGGCAGCTATAAAGTCTTTCACTGTTCCTAATTGTTTCAGCTTTGTCAAACAGCCCAAATGGCTGGTGTCAGTGTCAAAGCGTTCATAAAGCTCTTCCACAAAGTGTGTCCAAGAAATATACTCTTGACGAGAAGTTTTTCTCCATTGCCACCATTGCCAACATTCTTGATCTAGATGGAGAACACCATACCGGAGTTTGGCCAAGTCATCTGTAATGTCGTATAAAGAGAAGTAATGTTCCATTTGGGTTACCCAACCAGTGGGGTCTGAGCCATCAAATTTGGTCACATCCACCCGCGGAAGGCGTAGGTCACGTTGAAATTGATGGTTCTGCAAGGTATGGGAATGAGAGGAATTGTCACCTTTAGTATGTGGAGGTGAGGAAGAGGAAGGGTTATCTGTAGGGATATGCAGTTTGGTGCAAAGTGTCGAAAATACTAATTCAATTTGGGTGGTGAGGTCTTGTTTGATTTCCCCCATTGAGGACTGCATGGTTGTATTGATGGCGGCAACATTGGCACTGAGTTGTTTCACTTCTTGTTGGGTCTCAATGAGACCAGATTGCAAGGTGTTGAAGCGAGCTTCCAAGTCTTGGCTACGAGTATGGGCCATGAGGATGGGGAAACTGAAAAGGGGTGGGCGGGGTAAAAAATTTTGCCGAAAAATGATATGGATGAATGTGATAAGGGCGAAGAGATGAATCCAATGGAATAGGTCTCAAATAATGGTGAAAAAATTTCCAGACTTTTTTTTTTTTCAGAGTCATACTCCAGTCTGAAGAATACTGTAGAGAGGAAATGCCCAAATGCTTAACCAGAAAGAAATGTGTATTTACTTGACATAGTTGCGTGACAATAGATCTTGTCTGTTTTAATTTGTTTATGTTTTTGTCCCCAAGGGTTAGGTATTCAAGGGTTCTACAGACAAGGGTTTTCCCAGTGCTATAACTCTCTGATATGCGTGCGAGGTCCAATAGTAGTACTCGGTCCAATATCTCAAGGCACTAACTAAGGAGGATAGACTATACCCCTAGCCGTACTACCCGACTACCCATGTACTAGAGAGTATCTTCGCGAGTGTTTTTCTCGGTGACACTATAGTAGTCAGGCGACCGATCAGTTTATCTAAAGAGGGTTTCAGGTAATCTAGGTTGATCTGTACACAGGTGTTGTCTGATGCGCTACCATTCGAATGGGTACCAACAAAGGTTACAAGGGTGGCCAACAGATGTGTGCTTAAGTACCACTTGTATTTCCTGCATGTATGAATCCCTCAACCACGGATTTATGCACGTAACGACAGATCTATGTGGCTTAAAGACGCTGGAATACGTCTCTACCTTGAAAAAAATTCAACACCTCATCCATCCATTCCTTCTCCTTAGAAAAATACAATCATATTTTTATTGCTTCCAAGAGAAAACTGTCACATCTAGACTCCATTAAACCTAAAGGCACCAGTCCACTTGCTTTAGTGAATTGATTGATCAAACAAACACTCAAACCTTCTTCCTTTAAGATTTTACTAACATTTTCTAACCCTAAACTAGACTAACTCCTTAGCTAACTTATTGTTGTTGAAAAATTGCTACAACCATATTAATTCAATCCAAATTGTTGCATTCACCTACATAACTCACACTTACATCATCCAGAAATCACTTATGACAATTGCCAGTCAATCTACTAGATAAGTGTTGAGTTTGCATGGTTTTTTCTTGCACTTTTTACCACTAGAATTTGTTGTTGTTTCAAAACATTGCTACAGCCATATAAATACAATAAATTCTCTGCAAAAGTGACTTATTTTTCTAGCTAGACATTTCCAAACTTTTTTGTGACAGACTTTTATCATTTCACTAGGTTAAAGTTATTTCTTCTTGTCATTTTCAAGCAATTTCAAGGCATAATTCTTGTGGATGTTATAAAATATTAATTGATGTTATAAACTATTGCATTGTTGCAAATTCATATCAGCTAGCTTACTTTTTGAAGGTTTATGGTCTTAAGAACACGAACATCATATCATTGTACTTGCAAGTTGCTATATTTTCTTGTTGTCTTGTTCCAGGAAGGTACACTTCATTTTATCATTTGCTTCATCCACTAAAGACCATAAAAACCTTCTGAATTGAGTGACCACTTAGAGGGGGATTTTCTTGCATCTGTGCCTTAGTTATCATCCCTTTAGGTCACTGGGGACATCTCCCCTAGGGTAATCTTGATATATTCCATAAATAGAAAGGGGTTTCCTCTTAAGGTGATATATCCCTTATATTGCATCCACTTGCATTGAGATTCAACAAGTACAGATTGTGCGATAACATTTTGGCGTTGTTGTCGGGGAACATCTATTCAATCTTCATCAACGACACTTTTTCGGTAAGCCTTTCCCTCAAATCCTTCATTTTACAAATCTTACCTAGTGACTCCATTGAGGGTGATCCCCTCATCCCTTTGATAATTTCAAGAAGATTATCTGGTGACTCCATTGAGTTCAGGGAGATATACAAAACCTCCCAAGTTTTACAGAAGAAAGCCTCCCCTGGATTCTCCTATAGTAAAATAATTGTTTGGAAACAATATTCCCTTAAACATAATGTTTAATGCCCAGACTCAGACCCTTAATCCAAATCAAGCTAATAACCAGAAACAATGGCCATCCAAGATTTTTAAACCATTAGACATGAAAAACATTCCAGGATATGAGAAGTGGTTGCCTAATTTCACTGGTAATGATTTAGTCAGTGTCGAAGATCATATGAGCAATTTATGGGCCTTCTTCCAACTTCATCATATCAGTGATGATGATGAATATTTATCAATGAAAATTCTCCCTACTACATTGATAGCACTAGACAATGATACAATGGTCTCCCTAATGCTAGTATTACATCCATGGATAAATTAGAGGAAGTATTCATCAAACGATGGAGTGTCAAGGAAGACCCTAACATGCTACTGATAAGGCTCAATAACATCACAAAATATGAGAATGAAAATTTTAGGTAATTTCATGATAAATTTGAAAGGTTAGTACAACATATCCTAGTAAGTTATCACCCTTCAAACAATTTCCTTCTCTTTCTTTACACCAAAGCCTTTACAGGAAAAATGGGCTTCCTCCTCAGAGACAAATCTCTTGGGACGATCCAAGAAGCCCAAGAGATGCAAAAAAAAATTGAAGATAACTTATCATCATCTAGAGTGGAACCTTTCTCTACCCCAAAAATCAAAATGGATTCTAAACCCAAAGTGGTCCACAATGTTGAGTCTTCTTTAGATATTGGCACTAGCTTGGAAAAGTTGCAATTGACTGTAGATGGCACAGTAAAAACCCAAGAAATGATGAATAGGATTGTCAACTTAGAAAGAGACCAACAACAAGCTCATAGGCCTCCTTATAAAGGGAAATTCCAAAGGGGGACTTGAGTTTTTAAACCGAATAATGATCATGAAGTCCCTAATACTTTATCCCCCACAAACATGGTAGAGGAAAATACTTGGTGCTTGCAATATATAGATTCCAATTGGGAGCATGAATGTCCCATGAACAATGGTGAACATGACCAAGTGAATATCATTGATCATACCATTGAGGGCCCACATTGTTGCCTTAATATCACACTTGAAGAACATCAAGAAGGAATAAAGGAATCAGTTAGGAAGGCTATAATGGAGGTGATAAATAATCTTGATCAAGAGCTGAGTGAAAATTTGAAAAAACAAGAACTCCAAGTGTATACTAGGAAAAAACGAATGAACCAACCTCTCTCTACTGGACCTACAACTTCACAACCAATACCTCCACCTATGAACATACTTCTTCCTAATAATTCTCCCAAATATGACAATATTGACTTAAATTTTGACTTGGAAGGTACAATGGAAAAAATGCTTGTGACCATTCCATTGAGGGGAGTTATCAAGGTTCCATCTGTGAAATAAAGGTTCAAAATTGTTTCAATGTATCATATGAGCCAATGGACCCTCCTATTATGTTTCAACCAAACCATTTTAGGGTTCAGTATGATGGACACCCACCCTTCTTCATGAAGTTACTAGTGAATAAGAAATGTCTTAACAATTGTATGCTTCATTCAGGAGCAGATGCTAACATGATGTATTTGAGAGTCATGGATAATATAGGCCTAAAATCCACATGGACTTATAGGAATGTGTGTGGTTTTGAATCCAGGGGCATACCCACTCATGGGGTAATTGAAAATGTTGAAGTACGCCTTGGTAAATATCCTGAGAGAGTGATCCATATGGATATTGTGGTGGTAGACATCCCTGATGTGTGGGGGATGATTTTGTCTAGGAAGTTTGCTGCAATGTTGGGAGGAACATTAGAGATGGATCTATCTTACATCAATGTGTCTATGAAGAATGGGACAATAGAACACCTTCCAAATATTCCAATGGCCAAGGCCCATGTGAAAGAAATTAACAATGATGTCGACACCAATGTTATGCATGAGCCAACCAAGGAAAAACTTCCTATATTTTCTCCATAGGATTTACCTTTCAATTCAGAGGAAGAGTTAGATGAGATATAGTGGCCAAAAAAGGAAGAATATCAACAAATATTAGATAAATATATGGACAATGAAGTTGGAACTATTAAGTTACTAAAGAAAGGGGATGATGGCATATTGATCAAACCAAGCCAACAAGAATTCCTTACAGCTCTGATACCACTTGTAATATACCAGATATAAAATGTATGCAAAACAGAAATAAAATGCTAGTAATGCCATAATAACAACAATATAACCAGAACATTCACCACAATAACACTGAAATGATATAAGAATAACAACAGAAATAGCACTTTGAATCTGAAAGCCTCTTTGAGGGGGCAACCTCTAGTTGAGAAGAGCTCTATTACAATAATATCCAAGCTAGGGTTCTCATACCCTCGACTCCTATTTATACTAAAAAGAAGCATCTAATGGAAGATCCTTCTAGAAGCAGAAGCTTCTATTAGGTCTTCTGACATCCGCCTTATTCTATTTTATTGGAAGGCCTTATTAATATTGACCTTTATTACATCTGAATATATTGATCTACCTATGTGCAGATTAGGACCCTAACAGTTTGCTTCAGATGGTGTGCTTCAGGGTTTTCCCTCCCTCTTGAGCTCTAACACCCTTACTCTTTCATGTTCAATGCACTCTCCATTTTGAGTTTCTAGTTTCTTCATTATATGAAGATAATGCCTCCTCGTAGAGACCCATCCCCCAAGGATTCTACATCTAAGAAATATTCTCCCATTCAAGACATGGATCTTGATCTGAATGAACTCATGTGTCTCTAGTGGTGAACCCTAGTGCCTTTGTAGTTGGTTAATTATTTCCATATGCCTATGTTTTTAGGGCATATGAATGGTGAGCTTGTTGATTCCTAGGTACACAATCTATCCACTTATTTCAAGACTTGTCCAAGAATGACAAAAGAAAAGAAGCTACAAATCCTTAATTTGCAATTAGAAGAGGTTGCTCAAGCTTGGTGGGACACCCAAACAGATACCTCCTCTCAGGTGGTGGACTCAGGAGATCAGTCTACAGTCACCCCTCCACCTATTGGTTCCCGGGATGCCTTTTTTCAAGTGCTACAGAATCACTTCTACCCCCTGGGGTATCGTCGAACTCTCCTAGCTTGTTGGTTGCAGCTCAACCAACTCTCGATCCAGTCAGTTCAAAGCTACATTGAGGCATTTACTAAGCTCCAAATTTAGCTATAGATTCAAGATCCAGAAGAGTTACTCATTGTTAAATTTAATTCTGGTCTTTTATTATTGTTACACAAATAGGTTTTTTATTTGAAACATGTTAATTATATAATTCCTTTCTTTGGGCCTTGGTTGTGGAATGGAAGCTTGATCCTCGCCTTAAATATAATATATCCAAGCTAACCCATCATCATATCCTTCTTCTCCTACCTCTCCTACCTCGCCCACACCTAGCAAATTATGTTCTTTTAACAAATATCAATTTCACTGAGTTGAATGTTGTGTTCTTCATAATCAGAATCTTGTCA
>ML784138.1:104811-141847 GCA_009831015.1 Picea engelmannii | reverse complement strand
AACATTATTTCTCTCTCTACAACATTACATATGACTTGGCCAAACTCCAGTATGGTGTTCTCCATCTAGATCAAGAACGCTGGCAATGGTGGCAATGGAGAAAAACTTCCCGTCAAGGGTATATTGCTTGGACCCAATTTGTGACTAAGCTTTATGAACTCTTTGACACTGACACCAACCATTTGGGTCGTTTGACAAAATTGAAACAATCAGGAACAATAGAAGACTTCATAGCTGCATTTGAGCGCATGGCTTTTCAAACAGAGGGCATTACTGATGCTTTCTTTCAAGAGTGTTTTATCAGTGGCCTCAAGGAGGAGATTCGGGTCCATGTCCTCATGGCTCGACCTGCGAGTTGGGTGGAGGCTACTAAAAAAGCTAAAGAAGCACAACAAATTGTTTCCTCTCAAAACCGTAAGCCTTCCTTTATCCCTCGCCCTAAACCAGTAAACCCCACTACTCCCTCCGCCCCATTAAAGATCCAAAAATTGACCAGGGCTGAAATGGTTGAATGCCAACTCAAAGGCCTTTGTTATAATTGTGATGAAAAATATTTCCAGGGCCACAAATGCAAGGAACAAAAGATTTTTATGGCCATCTCTAAGGATATTCTGGAAGAGGATGTTGAAACTCCCCTTGTGCCCAAGTCACCAAAAATCACTGACATAAACCCTCCCTCTGACCCTCCCGAAGTGGAACGGATCATTTCCCTCAATGCTCTCACCAGCTTCTCTACCCCCCAAACCCTCAAGTTAATCAGTTACATCAAGCACCGAAAGGTCATCATTCTGGTTGATAGTGGCAGCACCCACAAATTTATTCATTGCCACATTGCCCAAGAAACCCATTGCTACATCCATGCTGTCAACAATTTCCAAATCATGATTGCCAATGGTGGTTTTATGAAATGTGGCGGGCGATGTGAAAATGTGCATCTCCAAATCGGTGACTACCACCTAAAATCCCATATGTTTGCAATTGACATGGGCGGTTGCGACATTGTGTTGGGTGCAGACTGGCTAAGGACTTTGGGTCCCATTCTCATGGATTTTCAGAACTTAACCATGCAATTTGACCAAGAAGGCCGCCAATATAAATTCCAAGGAATCATTGTTGGTTCACCTGAGGTCATCAATTCCCATCACATGGAAAAGCTACTAAAAAAAGGTCATTCTGGTGTCATTGCCCAAATCCATGCCATACAATCCCCATTGCCCCAAGACCTCCAAGCCCTCCTTTCTAAACATCAATTAGTATTTTTCACTCCCCAAGGACTCCCTCCTTCCCGCGGTGTTCATGATCATTCCATTCCCCTTGTCCCAGGAAGCCTTCCCCCCAATATCCGTCCATATCGCCACACCTTTGCACAAAAAAATGAAAGTGAGAAAATGGTCCAGGAACTCCTTATTGCAGGCATCATTCATCCTAGTACGAGCCCTTACTCGTCTCTGGTCGTAATGGTACTGAAGAAAGAAGGTTCTTGGAGAATGTGTCCTGACTTCCGTGCTCTCAACAAACTGACCATCAAAAACAAATTTCCCATTCATGTCATTGATGACCTCTTGGATGAATTGAGTGGTGCCCAATTCTTTACCAAACTTGATCTTCGCTCGGGCTATCACCAGATACATATGAAAGAGGCCGACATTCCCAAGACAACCTTTTGCACTCATGAGGGCCACTATGAGTTTTTGGTCATGCCCTTTGGCTTGTGTAACGCCCCCTCCACCTTCCAGAGCCTCATGAACCATGTCTTCCACCCTTTTCTCCGTCATTTTTTCTTAGTTTTCTTTGATGATATCCTCATCTATAGCAAAACCTGGACAGACCATCTTACTCATGTGGATCAAGTTCTTTGCCTACTCTCTCAGCACCAACTTTTCTTGAAACAGTCTAAATGTGTTTTTGGTGCCTCGGAAGTAGAATACTTGGGTCATCTGGTGGGAAAGGATGGTGCCAGGGTGGACCCAAAAAAGATTGACTCTATGCAAGACTGGCCGCACCCAAAGACTCTCAAAATCTTGCATGGATTTTTGGGCCTAACAGGGTATTATCGCAAGTTTGTTCAGAACTACGGAAAGATTGCAGCACCTCTCACAGCTCTCCTCAAAAAGAACTCTTTCACTTGGACTCCAGCAGCTGCTCAATCTTTTCAAACCTTGAAGACGGCCATGTGCACCACTCCGGTTCTGGCCCTTCCCGATTTCACAAAGACCTTTGTGTTGGAATGTGATGCCTTAGGGAAAGGAATCAACGCTATCCTTATGCAAGAGGGTCGACCTTTGGCCTTCACTAGCAAGCAACTGTCTGAAAGGAATCTGGGCAAACCCATTTATGAAAAGGAAATGTTGGCGATTATGCATGTCGTTGAGATGTGGCATCCTTATCTCTTGGGGCAATGCTTCCAAATTAAGTCCGACCATCAAAGCCTCAAGTACTTTCTGGAACAACACATTTCCTCCCAAGAGCAACAAAAATGGGTGACTAAGCTTTTTGGATATGATTATGAGATCATTTACAAGAAGGGCAAAGACAATGTCATGGTGGATACACTGTCCTAGAAATATGAAGATGAAGGATCCCTTTTTTCTCTTTCCTTCATT
Source organism: Picea engelmannii (assembly GCA_009831015.1). Lineage (NCBI taxonomy): Eukaryota > Viridiplantae > Streptophyta > Pinopsida > Pinales > Pinaceae > Picea > Picea engelmannii. The sequence goes on along the minus strand of ML784138.1, from coordinate 139,244 downwards.
GTACCTGATTGGTTCCAAGCTGTGCGCCAAGAATGGCTTCAAGATCCCAAAAGTTTGCATCTGATCCAACAATTGCAGAACAAGGCTCCGGCTCCCCCAAGTTACTCCTAGCTCCAAGATGAGCTTCGATACAAAGGCCACTTGTATTTAAGTAAACAATCCAAGCTCAAATCCATGGTACTTTCTGAGCTTCATGCTACACCCACAGTGGGGCACTCAGGGTTCACCAAAACATATGACAGGGTCAAATGTTCTTTTATCTGGGATGGTATGAAACAAGACATCTGTAAGTTTTTCGCTCAATGTGAGGTGTGTCAATGCAACAAGGGAGAAATAGTCAAATCTCTGGGCACCCTCCAACCGCTTCCGATTCCCCCTGCTATTTGGAAGGATATCTCTATGGAATTTATTACAAGCTTACCCAAATCAGCGAATAAATCAGTCATAATGGTGGTGGTGGATCGCCTTTCCAAGTATGCTCATTTTTGCGCTCTTCACCACCCATTTACTACATCCACGATGGCTCAAATTTTCATGGACTAGGTCTTCAAGCTTCATGGCATGCCGCACTCTGTTGTTTCTGATCGTGACCCAACTTTCACAAGCAATTTTTGGCAAAAAATGTTTAAGCTACAAGGCATACAATTGCATCTCATCTCAGCTTATCATCCCTAGACGGATGGTCAAACAGAAGTTGTCAACAAGTGTTTGGAAACATATCTGGGGTGCTTTGCCTCTAAAAAACAACACCAGTGGGCTCAATGGTTACCCCTAGCCGAATGGTGGTACAAAACTACATACCATACAACCACTCGCATGACTCCTTTTGAAGTGGTATATGGACAGAAGCCACCTTCAGTTCTCTCATACTTACCGGGTACCTCAAAGGTCCAGGCGTTTGACCAAACACTTACATTCTGAAAGGATATTCTTCATACCCTTAAAGAGAACTTGGTCATGGCACATAATCACATGAAGCAGCAAGCAGATCAAGGTTGCTCTGAACGTCAATTTGCAGAAGGGGATCAGGTGTTTCTGCGACTACAACCATATAAGCAAACTTCCCTCAAGGTCAAGCATTGTCAGAAGCTAGCGCCCAAATTTTACAGTCCTTACACAGTTCTCAAGCGTGTGGGACAAGTCACATATCAGTTAGCTCTGCCCAGTCAGTCGAAGCTACATCTTGTTTTTCATGTTTCATGCTTGAAGAAGGTGATTGGAACCAGGTGCCAAATTCAAACCAACCTTCTAGAGTTAGCTAAAGAAGGATCCATTTGGCTACATCCAGAAGCAATTTTGGACCAGCCTGAGCGTCGCCTACATCAGAGAACCATCAAGGAAGTGCTAGTATAGTGGAAAGATATGACTCCAGCAGATGCCACTTGGGAACCAGCTACCATTCTGCAGCAGTTTCCACATATCAAGCCTTAAGGACAAGGTTGTTTTTAAGGGGGCGGACATGTTAAGGTCCTAACCCGCACATAGGTAGATCAAGGTATTTGGATGTAATAAAGGTCAATATTAATAAGGTCTTTCAATAAAATAGAATAAGGCAGATGTAAGAAGACCTAATAGAAGCTTTCGCTACTAGAAGGATCTTCCTCTAGATGCTTCTCTTAATAGACATATTTAGTATAAATAAGGGTCAAGGGTATGAAAACCCAAGCTTGGATATTATTGTAACAGAGTGTTCTTGACTGGAGGTTGCCCCCTCGAAGAGGCCTGTGAACATTGCTTTCTGAATCAAAGTGCTATTTCAGTTGTTGTTCTCATATTACTTCTATGTTATTGTGGAGATTATGCTGGTTATATTACTATTATTCTGCCATTTCTAGCATTTTATTTCTGTTCTACGTATTTATTATATCTAGTATCTTGCATTCAAGCTCTCAAAATTTCCCTTTGTTCTTTCATGTACTTCATTTACTTGATCTTTACTCTCCCTTTGATATTGAGATGGATGCCTCTTAGTATGCTATCAACGCGGTTCTTAAATAGGGAGGACACCCTATTGCATACTATTCAGAGACATTGTTTGATGCCAAACACAATTATAGCACTTATCAAAAAGAGTTATATAGTTTGGTCCAAGCATTGAAACAATGGTGCCATTACATCCTAAGGAAAGAAACAACCCTCCACACATATAATCATCCATTGATTTTCATCAATTCTCAGACTAAGATACATAAGACGTGTCATTTAAAGTGGGTTTCTTACATAATAGTCTCATTTGGTGATTAAATACAAGAAGGGAACATCCAATTGGATGGTTGATCTCCTGCGCCGCCCCCCTATGTTGGTACTTCAACTCCTAGTTGTTATTTGTGCTACCTATGAGGCTTGGAAGCCTCTCTATGATTTTTATCTCTTCTTTGCAGAGATATGGGTTGTTGTGCAACATCCCATTGAGGTCAATCAAACGCCATTTATGGATTACACAATAGGATATGGGTGGCTATATAAACTCAATTAGTTATGTGTCTTAGCCACTTGCAGTGACATTTCTTTTGGCATTATATGAATCGTCAAGTGGAGCATTTCATTCGTGCTTGTGCATTATATAGTCAACATAAACCTGCCAAACATAAATTTGGTTTGTATCATCCCCTTCCTTTTCCTTCCCCCCCTTGGGACTCTTTTTCCATGTATTTCCTTAATGGTTTACCTATGAACTTTTGCAAATATAATGCTATGTGGGTTATTGTTTTTCATTTCTCTAAGATGGATCTTTTTATCCCTTGCACTAAGACCACTATTGCTGCCCAAACCATTTCCTTATTCTTTCACCATGTTTGGACACACTTTGGCCTTCCTACTAGCATCATCTATGATTGGGATGCTCACTTTCTCAACACATTTTGGAAAACATTGTGAGAATTACTGGGTTGTCAAATCAAATATTCTACTTCCTTCCATCCTTAAACGGATGGAAAAACTGAGGTAGTTAACTGCATCCTTGTCCATGCTCTTCGCAACCAATTTTCCAAAACCAAACAATAGGATACAACCCTCTATTTCATTCATCATAGTTATAATCATGTTGTACAAATTTCTACTGGGATGTCTCCTTTTGAGGCCTACTTTGGATATCAACCTTTAGCCCCTTATGAACTGCCTCTCACCTTTCATCCTTTTGGCACTCCACACCAACATCTAGAAAAAGCATCCGACCTTTCATATTTGTAGACTCTAGCATGCAAACATGCCCAATTTTCTGAAGTGCTAAAGGCATCCAAACAATGCTACAAACCATGCCATGATGCTCATCATTCCCCTATGGTTTTTAATCCTGGTGATAAGTTTGGTTTTTCATGGAACACCAACATTTTAAATCCCAATGTCATCATAAACTGAAGCCTCTTCGTTATGTCCCTTGTACTATTCTCCATCAGATTGGGAACAATGCAGCTTATCGCCTTGACTTTCCACCCCAACTAGGCATTCATGATGTGATTCATGTTATCGAACAAATCGGTCTATGTGAACACAAACTGAACTCCCTAGATTTGGAAACCAAGATTAGAAAAAAACATGATAGAACATATAACTTTCCCTGAGTTTATGTAATAAAAAATACTAGCTAGAAAGAGCTCACACAATTGATGTTTGTCCTCGCTAGTTGCATTTTCCAGCTCCATCCTGAGACTTGTGAATGATAACCTATAAGAAGACATGAGCCAACAAGAGTGAAAGTAACTATAGTATATTTTGATCAAACCTATCCAAATGATCAAGGAGAAATACAACAAAGATAGTCAAATATAAGCAACCTTTGTGGGAAAGAAATTATATTGTTGTATTAACAATAATGAAAAGAGATTACAACCAAAGCCTTGATGTTGTGAAGCTCCTTCCAACAAGTTCAATGCTCCAAAACCCACAATGCATCCATGAAATCCATCACCATCAACTGACTCCTTTAGCTAATATTGAATCCCTCAAAGCCAAAGAGTGCTAACAATCTTCTTAATCACAAACTAGAAGCAAAAATACTATCAACCAGTATTCTCCATTAACTATTAGCCTTTCCTTATGAGAGACGGTCCCTTTTATAGATTGAAAAGGAGGTTAGGATCTCCCCAAATCAAGAGTACGGGTGAGATCCAAACTGATTAGAGGACACCTCATATATGAGGTTTCTCTTATAGAAACTTCACGAATTTCATCTATTTCTCCTCTTTTAGACAGTGTTGCACCCTGCATTGGAGAAAACTGAGACATTGTTGCACCCTACAGTGGTGCAACATGCGACAATTAAGGGTGTCACATGTTGAAATGGTGCAACATGTGACACTCTCTTGAAATAGGGTTTTAATGACCCTTTTCCATGTTTTCCTTCTTCCAAAGAAAGGTTCTTCAAGGCTTTTATGCTCTGGATGATAGAGGATAAGTGAACATTGTCAGTTGTGACAAAATATTGTGTAACGGTGGTGAATGTGACTAGTCTGAAACACTATGAACCCCCATAGTTGGAAGAAAATGTCACCATCTCTCATATTGTCAAGTTACTCCTTGATTTCTAGCCTCCCTTGCTCCAAGACACCTTACTTGACACTCGTCATACCACCACCCATCATCAACAACATACCTCATACCTTGTTAGGTGCAAAGGCCAAACTCTTGCTAAGGCTAAATGGTTTTCGGAAGCTGCCATGCACAATCATTTTCCTCATTTTCTAACAAAAGTGGGGACACTTCCTGGCTTAAACAGAGAGGAATTGGGCAACCCAAAAGACATCCATGTGAATCCTAGTGAAGGCGCACTCTCTCAACCAGTTGGATTCTTGGAAGACATGCTCTCTCAACCTATTGGAGGAGAAGAATAGTTGGGTGCAAGTCCCAAATAAGTAGTTGATCAGATCTAGCTAACTAGTTTTAGCTTGACCTATTCAACCCATCATGTAATAACTTGCATCTATGTAAGAATGCTTCCTATTCTAAATAAAGTGATGGTCATTTTGCTCTTAGTTTTGGTGATAGTATTCATGTTTCCATGTTCTAGTTAATTTCTCGAGTATTGTTATTACAGATCACTATGAGTCCCAAAAATTAAAAGAGCATGAGAGGAATTATGCTACTCATGATCTAGAATTAGCAGTCATTATTCATGCACTAAAAATGTGGAGACATTACCTCATGGGGAGGAAATTTGAGCTAAGGATAGACCACTATGATTTGAAACATCTGTTTTGACAACCCGCATTAAATGTCAAACAAACTAAATGGTTGAAATTCCTTAGTGTATGAATTTGAAATTAAACAAATCAAAGGAAAAGGAAATTAGGTGGTTGATGCACTCAATAGAAGAGCCCATGAGATGCATATTGCACCATTAGCATGTATAGATATGATTTGAAAGATAAAATTATTGTAGCAACAAATTCAAATCAACACTATTTGAAAATAAAATAAACATTACAACAAGGAAATTTACAATAGAAATTTAAATATTATGAGTTGCAACAAGATGGAATTCTTATGTACAGAGGCAAGGTATATGTGCCAAATTTTAGTGAGCTGAAAAATATAGTGATGAGGGAAATGCATAATGTAGCATATGTTGGGAACCCAAGATATCATAAAACAATCACAGTTGTAGGCAGCCAATACTTTTGTCCAAGTATGAAGAAAGAAGTGGATAATTCTATACACAGATGTCTAGAGTGACAGAGGGTGAAGATCGAGTATAGACATCCAACTTGGATGTTATATCCATTACATATTCCGAACTAGAAATGGGAGGTAGTCACAGTGTATTTTATCACAAATTTTCCCATAACAATGAAGCAGCATGACTCTATCATGGTGGTGGTGGATAAATTCACTAAGATTGCACATTTTGTTCCAGTAAAGACTACTCACAAGGAAACAAATATTGCAAAAATCTACATGAAGGAAGATGTTAGACTACATGGGGTGCCCAAGGAAATTATTTCAAACAGGGATCCCAAGTTTACATCCAATTTTTGCAAGGGTTTGTTTAAATTTTTGGGGACAAAATTAAATCTCAGTACAATGTATCACCTAAAGGCATATGGGAAAACAGAAAAGACCAACATAATAATTGAATACATGCTCATAGTGTATGTGACGGACCAACCATCAGAGTGGGAAGATTATATCCACTTAGTGGAATTTTATTACAATAACGGGTATCAATCCTCATTAAACATGAGCCCATTTGAAGCATTGTATGGCAAGAAGTGTAATACAACAATAAGTTCAGATAAACAAACAAACAAAGATGTCGTTGGATCAGATTTGTTGAAGGAAATGGAAGAGCAGATGACAAAGATCAAGCAGAATTTACAAGCTGCCCAAGATAGGAAGAAACGTTATGCAGACAAGAACATAGTTTTTCAGAGATTTCAAAGTGGGAGAACATGTATTTTTAAAAGTGTAAGTGAAGGGAATTTGGCTAAGATTGGGTAGCTTCCCAAAGTTGGTAGCAAGATATTGTGGACCTTTTGAAATCTTAGAGAAAATAGGGTCAAATGCATGCATGCTACCATTCAATGCATCCATGAGAGTGCATAATGTATTCCATGTGTCATTATTAAAGAAATATGTGCTTGACCCTAACCACATAATTGATTGTGTTGTGATCCACGAAGGAAATTTTAGGGTGGAATGTAACATCTCAATTTTAACCCTTATGAACTACAATGTAGTATGTAATTGTGACTTAGGGTGGAGAGCCGGTAAAGTCGAAAAGGGGCCAAAGTGCCTAGGAAATGTAATACTTCATATAAATTAATAAAATACATCGTTGGATGAAAGACGGACAAGGACAAATGAGATAGGGGGCTATGATTCCAAGAGAGATGGGGCTTGGGGGGATAAGTCTTTTTATTATTATTTTATTTACCCATAATTTATTATATGGAGAAAAGTGGTTACATGGGCTTCTTGAGGGAGGCCATGTGGTTCTTGGTTCTTGTGAATATATAAACATCCCTTGGGGGTTGTTTTGGTGCGCTTCTTCCCTTGGTCCTTCTTCTTCTTTCCTCTTCCTTCATTCGGGTTGAATTCGTGTGCTCTTGGTTTGAGCATGGAGACGAATGGTTGCACGAGGGTGGCTTTGGGTAAAGTTTGGGGATCATTCTTTCCCTGGTGTGTTATTTCCCTAGTTTCCTTGTTCTCCTTTAATCTTCACTCACTATTGCTAGTTCATGTGCCCTTGGGCTGAGCATGGAAACGAATGGCAGGAAGAGGAGAGCCATTGTTGAATAGTTGTAATAATTATTGATCATTCTGTAAGGCAATGGATGCATGTGTGCATGAGATTGATGGCAATTTGGATAGAACTATCCCAAGAGTGCCAGCAAGGAGATTCTTAACCAGAAGCACTAGAGCCTTGGAAGGAGATGGACATCCTGAGGGACTGCGTGGCAGAGAGGGGGGTCCATTCTCTTGGGGTTGTGCAGGCTGGGTAGAAGAGAGTTGGTGTACTTTGGATTGATTTGAGAGTTAAAATTCCTATGATAGCTTGTGTGTTGAGACACCTATTAGTTATGAGATTGATGACAGTTCATATAAGAGTTGTCCACATATGAGAATCATTGGATTTTCCAGTAGGGATATTTCCTTAATAGTAGCATTGGAGTTCTGGAGAGAAATGAGATAGCCTAAGGAACTACATGGCAGAGAAGTGTGTATGTTTCTTGGGGTTGTGTAGGTTGAGGGGGGAAGAGAGCTGGAAATCCGAATTTGTTGTATGGTTGGAAAACCTGAGAGCTAGTTAGCCAACTACGATGTGTTTTATATTTGGCCTAGGACCCGTCCTTGTGGATTCATAGCCCTGGCTCGGAGGTGACCTATTGTTCAAAGTAAATGAAGAGAAATGTCTATGGTTGGCAGGAACTTCCTTGGTATGCATCCAGTTGGTGAATGTTTTCTGTCTAATGTTATTTTCGTTGTGTATTTAATTATCTATGAGATCTGTATTTTAGTGTGCATGTATGTTGGTTATTTTTTGTGCATGGCACATTGTTTATCTCTTTTATGTTGTAGCATGGATCTTTCTTAATGCATGTAATTTCATGCCTCTAACATTGTTGAACAATCCTTTGATTTTGAGATAAGATCAGAGAACTAAGTCTTGGGACTGCAACGTGCCCCGCCTGTCGGTGGTTCGGTGTGTTGCAACATGTTTAAGTGGCATAGCCTAGTTGTGGTTGACTGGGTACATTACAGATTGGTATCAGAGCTACAGGTTAAAACATCAGGCCAGAATGGGCCGGATCTGTTAGACAAGATCTTGTGGTTGAGATCGAGTTAGGACTTTGAAGTCGTGAAACTCGGGAGGAATGGCATTGCAGAGTCCACGCAGAAGCTAGAATGTTTGAGATCCTTAGTAAGGGATTGAATGATCATGGTTGTCACTTTCGAATTTGGGAACGATCACCACCATGGGATCAAGTTTAGTTTTGGACTGTTGGATTTGTTTGGGAGAAGTCAGATCCTTCGCATCCGTCGGATCTGTGGAAGGTGCGGGGTCATTAAGCACCGAATTCCTTCGAACTTCATTGCTTCGGAAAATTTCAAGTATTTGATGAAAAGGAGGTAAAATACCCGAAGCTCCAAAGTCCCGGAGTGAATCTATGTTTTAGATCACTGGGAGGAGTACTTGACCATTGGATTCCTGAGTGGTTTGGCAATTCGACACTCCGGGGAAATTTGTTTGTGGTTGTGCGGAAGGAAGAGTTCCCGGAAGTCAGAAACCAATCCGAACCATTCATGTTCGGGGACACGTGTCTGAATATTAGCAAGTGTTCGGAATTTCGATGTTCAGAAGTTTGGCGGTAGGGTAGTGTTCAGTAGTGAAATCCTCTGAAGCCCGAAGTTTCAAAGTTTCGAAGTTCTGGAGCCTCGAAGTTCTGAAGCTCAGGGAAACACTTGTTTGTAAGTTCAGCATTCGGAAGATTTTTTGTTCTATGTTGAGAATTTCTCCGAAGCCCAAAGTTTTGGAGCGTCGAAGTAGTAAAGCTCCGGAGAGCGGTGGTTCGGTAGAATCGATAGTTCGACGTTCAGAAGTTTTGTAATGTGCTGATGTGATATCCTTCGAAGCCATGGAGCATTAGAGTGATGTGGCCTGTTGATGTCACCTGGGGTGATGTGGACCCACTGTAAGCATGCCATGTGTCATATTGTTTCATGCTTTTCATAGACCTTTTTGCCAATTATAACTTGACACGTGTCACCTGTAGAATGGACCACGTGTCATCTCCATATTTTTTCACCATGTATCACCCCCCCTTATGCGTAGTTGTTGATGAGACTTCAGAAGTTCGAAGATTCGACATTCAGGGATATGGGCGTGTGATGTATTAAGAACCCTCAAAGCCCAAAGAATAGGAGCCTCGAAGCCCCGAAGAAGGGTCTGTTCGAAAGTTCGTCAATTCGACATTCGGGGAAAATGAAGTGTGATGAAGGTGAAACCTCCGAAGCCCGAAGTTCTAAAGATCCGGATAGGCGCATATCAGCTAAGCACTTGGTCATAGCCCTAGTCATATGAGACTTTGATCGAAATAATATGGGGCTAGTGCTCGAATTGTTGTTTTCAAAGACAGAAAGGGGCTAAAAGAAGGAGTCTGTAGGGTTCTGATTTATACAGACGTGCGTCTAAAGATGTAAGAAAGTGCATGTGTAGAATTGAATTATGTATCGTCCAAGGGATAACATGGAAGTGTTATATGATGCAGACTGATATATAATTTTCTTCATGAATTAAACCGAAAAGTTACTTATAAATTTAATTGACAATTTTGTATGATATGTATAATTCTAACCAGATGATTGCTTGTATGATATGTATTAGAGGTATAACCAAATCAATTCCAGTCTAGGATCAGATGCTAGATTCATGGAATCATGAAAAAACTTACATAAGTTGGATGAGGTAATAAGGAACCACAAAGAAATAAATGGAAAGTGGATAAAGAACTCGAGAAGAGAATAATAGAAGAATTATTATGTTGATATTACAAAATGCAAATAAATTGCAGGTACTACAAAAGAAAGAATCCTCGCATAAGATATGAAGCTATCAAGTTAAAAATGTCATTGAAGGGAATAGAAGGGAAAAGTAAGTCTCCATATCTTTGAAGGTAGAAATGTGTAGATAGTTGCAAAGCTTAAGTGTGAAATAAATCCACTTCTAAAATTAGAGTTCATAGTGGAAACAGGATGCCAATACAGAGAATTATGAATGCTCTCTCACTTGAAAAGTGTCACTGAGTGAAATGAACTTACATTGGGGAATGGTATTAAGTGTGAAAGGTGTGGTTTCACAAGGAAATGTTAATGAAGTAATCTAATGGAGAACTAGGAGTAACAGTATTTGATTCAAGAAGGTTGTAGACTGTATTAGAATGATGGAATGTTTTGAGCTACTTCATTCCAGGGTGTTGGAATGTCTCATAAAGGTAAAGTTGGGCATGACTACCCAAGGGGAGTTGTTGCAATTTGAGTACACTAGTTGGATTGCATAATGGACAAGCGGAACTTGGTTGGAAAGTGTTCAGACCAGGGAACAATAGTGCAGATGAACAGAATGGGAGCACACAAAGTAGCAAGGATCTGAAGGAATTCAAGAACAACCAGCTACAACATAAATAGAAAAATAAATAAGTGGATTAAAATAGAAATGCACTAGAACGCATGAGGTATACAATGAAGTTAAATTGCATGTGCATGTGACAGTAAATTCCCAGTGCATATGGATGTGTAATTGCACATGCTTGGATATGCATATAACATGTTTGTGAACTTAGAATAGTCTATTATTATGAAATAATGATTGAGTATGACTAGCGATGGATTATGTATTCAATAAAAATGATATAGCAGGTTTAAATATGTGGATCTTGTTGTTGCTTATGATTTCCATCTAGGTGAAGGCCCATGAGGATGTCAGAAATGGTGATCAAAATGATGAAGGAGGAAGTCTATGAGCTTCTACAAATATCAGTTGGCCATATAGAAACAAGTAGGTTGATAACAACCAGGCAGGTATGCATTTAGTTTTTGTTGATGCATACATGTTGAAGGGGATTGAGGTAAGAGTTTCCTCAGTTAATTTTCAATATTTAAATTGATATGTAATGGCCAAAGGCCTAGAGCATGTAAATCTTATTGATACTAGAATGCATTTAGATAAAATGTTGGTTGCATATTATGTTATGATTGATTATGGGATCATAACTCGGTTAATTCAAGAGACATATTCCTTCTATAACGATGAATATCCATAGAGCTAGTCATGTGTGAAATCATAATATGGTTGGATATGGAAGGGATATAGCATTGTGTTATGCTCAATGGTATCAACTATATATCTAATGTTTGGACTACAACCTCTTTGCCAACACTGAAGATCACTTAAGAATTATATTATGGGTGTTGTGTTTGGGTTGAAAAGGAAGCTATCCAAATAGTCAAGCAAGCAGTAGGAAGTCTGTGGTTGATGTGTTGAGGCGTTGGCCAGACCGTCCAACTCATCATGGTGGAATGCATTATGTATCCAATGCATGGATGCATTGTATAGATGTGGTCATGGGTATTGGCACATTGATAGTTATTTTATTTAGTAATTAATTGTTGCATTATGAAAAGCCTGTGGTGTTGAAATACGTAATGATGGATAGATGCATTAGATTTAATATGAATACTAATTGAAGGTGATTGGATTGTTGTTTGTTACAATTCCAAGATCAGTTTTTGGAGATATTAAAAATGTTACAAGTGATATTTCAGGAATCATTGAATGCATTCGGGTGAATCCATGTATATATTATAGAAATGATTATAGTTGAGATGATGTGAGTATTGCTAACTCATGAAGTTGAAAACACTTCAGGAACTGTTAGATATTACAACAAGAAAGTTGCAGGTTAAAGTAGCTACATAATTATAAAATACAGAAAACCTTTGTTGGGGAAGGCAGAGTAATAAAAATATTTCTAGATAGAAGATAGAAAATATTGGTTGATAATACATGTGTATGTAATGATGAGTTCGTTCCAATGGATAGTTGGATTAATAGAAGTGATTGAATTGTAGTTGTAAACAATTCTGAGATCACTTTGTGAAATTGTTTTGAATTGTTACCATGAAAATATTTATATAGCTTGTACGTGAGATATTGACAATTTGTTTGGTTGATGAATGTAAAAATTGCAGGAAGAAAGGGTCTTGGATATGACAGTGTTGCAAGCCCATAAAGAAGACCAGTGCCTATTGCTGCAAGAGCCAAATTATTATGAGCAGAAGCTCGTGTCTAGAAATTTTATTTTTCCTATATAAAACAATTTTGGGAATTATAAGTTAATAATCACTAACAAATTGTTTTGGTTGAATGTAAGTTGAGGAAATTGCAAGTAGAATGGTCTTGAATATAGAGGGGATGTAAGACCATAAGGAACACTGATATCTATAGTTGTAGAGTCAAACATTATGAGCAAAAAGCTCATGCTTGAAAAAAAAAATCTTGTATAAAACATATTTGACATTTATAATTGAAAAGGGTTATAATGATATCTCATGATGACTGTATGTGTATAATACAGATGAGAAGTTGGATATGTTAGTTGGAAAGAGTGGAAAGGGCTATTGTTGTGACATGAGAACCATGTGTCCCTAGAAATATTTTTGTGCAAGAAAGCCTTGGTCAGGCAAGATGGATCGCCCGAGGGACTGTATAGAAGAGAAGGGGATGTTTGAGCCTGGGCCTGGAAGGAAAATGATGAATGTTGAGGATCTAGAAAAGTAACATACTATGAGGGAAAAGTATAAGGTGATGATGGAGCAACTGAATGACAAGGGCATAGAATGAAGAAAGTCCAATGGACTTGTTGTAGCTGGAGTTCTGGAAGCCACAAATCTAAAACTTCCTGGACGAGTGCACTGGATCCCTGAAGAGAAGTGGAAGAACTCGAGTGATTGCATGGAAGAGAAAGGGGTTCATTTCTCTCAGTTATGCAGGGTTGAGAGGGAAGGAGAGCACGTTGGTTGGAATTGTTAACAGAAATACAAATTTTGAAGATCATTATACATGTTTTGGGTCGGAATGCCTATGTATACATGTTTAATTTTATGCCAGAGTGCCTATGTATATAAGAGTTGGCTGAAATTCATGTGTGGATTAAGGCCAAAGAGCCTAGATTTGTAATGTTAATAACATTGGAATGGTGTTGTGCACTGAGGACAGTGCCAAAATAAGGGGAGGGGGATGTAACATCCCAATTTTAACCCTTATGAACTACAATGTATTATGTAATTGTAACATGGGTTGGTGAGCCAGTAAAGTCAAAAAGGGGCCAGAGTGCCTAGGAAATGTAATACTTCATATACATTAATAAAATACACCATTGGTTGTAAGACGGACAAGGACAAAAGAGATAGGGGGTTATAATTCCACAAGAGGGGGGGCTTGGGGGGATAAGTTTTTTTATTATTATTTTACTTACCCATAATTGATTTTATGGAGAAAAGTGGTTACATGGGCTTCTTGGGGGGAGGCCATGTGGTTCTTGGTTATTGTGAATATATAAACATACCTTGGGGGTTGTTTTGGTGCGCTTCTTCTCCCTAGTCCTTCTTCTTATTTCCTCTTCCTTCACTCGAGTTGAACTCGTGTGCTCTTGGTCTGAGCATGGATACAAATGGTTGCATGAGGGTGTCTTTGGGTGAATTTTGGGGGTCGTTCTTTCCTTGGTGTGTTCTTTCCCTGGTTCATTCTTCCCCTGGTTCCCTTGTTCTTTTTTCCTCTTCACTCACTATTGCTAGTTCGTGTTCCCTTGGGTTGAGCATGGAAACGAATGGCGGGAAGAGGAGATCCATTGTTGAATGGTTGTAATAATTATTGATTATTCCCAAAGAGAATGGATGCATGTGTGCATGAGCTTGATGGCAGTTCAGATAGAACTATCCACAACTGCGAGTCTCGAGAGTCCCAACAGGGAGATTCTTAACCAGAAGCATTGGAGCCTTGGAAGGAGATGGATAACCTGAGGGACTGTGTGGCAGAGAAGGGGGTCCATTCTCTTGGGGTTGTGCAGGCTGGGTAGAAGAGAGATGGTGTACTTTGGATTGTTGTGAGTGTTGAAAGGCTTGTGATATCTTGAATGCTGAGAGGCGTGTTAGTTATGAGATTGATGACAATTCAGATACGAGTTGTCCACCGTTGAGAATCCTTGGAGTTTCCAGTAGGGATATTTCCTGAATAGTAGTACCGGAGCCCTCGAGAGAAATGGGACAACCTGAGGGACTGCATGGTAGAGAAGGGTGTATGTTTCTTGGGGTTGTGCGGGCTAAGGGGGAAAGAGAGCTAGAAATCCAGATTTGTTGTGTGGTTGGGAAACCTAAGAGCTAGTTAGCCAACTCCGATGTGTTTTAGATTTGGCCTAAGACCCGTCCTTGTGGATTCATAGCCATGGCTTGGGGGTGACATGATGTTGAGAGTAAATGAAAAATAGTGTCTATGGTTGGGAGGAATGTCCTTGGTCTGCATCCAATTGGTGAATGTTTACTTAAAATATAAGTGCTCTCTGTGTTTTCTGTCTAATGTTATTTTCATTGTGTATTTAATTATCTCTTAGATATGTATTTTAATGTCCCTGTCTGTTGGTTATTTGTTGTGCATGGCACATTGTTTATCTTTTGTATGTTGTAGCATGGATCTTGCTTAATGCATGTGATTTTCATGCCTCTAACATTGTTGAAAATTCCTTTGATTTTGAGATAAGATCATAGAACTGAATCTTGGGATTGCAGCGTGCCCCACCTGCTGGTGGTTGGGTGTGTTGTAGCCTGTTTAAGTGGCGTAGCCCGACCATGGTTGGATGGGTACGTTACATGGAACCAATACACATCCTGGACCAAAAAGTCAAAGTTCTCAGGAACATAGTCGTAGGGATAGTAAAATTTCAGTGGACCTACTGCGATCCTGAAGACACAACATGGGAGCACGAAGAAACTATGTGGGGGGAATACCCACAATTTTTTGTCAATTTTGAAGAAAATGCAATATATGAATGCAAGACTCCATTTTGAGTAGCCATGGTTCCAGAACCACATCTAAGATTCCTAGCCACTAAGTTGGAGCCTTGATAAAATAATGGTACATCCTGATGGACTGAGAGCGATGAATGGGGTATATTCCTTGGGTCAAAGGGTTGAGAGGAACGAGATATTATGGTTGGATCTATTGTTGGAGTATTAAAATTGCAGAATTCTTATTTTTCTAAGTCTTAAGATGTAAATTTGTACATGTGTATCGACATAGTGCTATGCACTAAGGATTGGTGCACAATTGTAGGGGAGGGGGGATGTAACGTCCCTGTTATAATCCCTAGTATAATTAATGCTTGATGTAGATATAATGTATGGTTGTGGCCAAGTGATATATATGCAAATTGTAGTTCTGAATTTTAATAAATAAAATGTGATGCCCGTTGCCAAGGGGACATGGATAGAGATGGGAGATGATTAATCCATAGGAGATGAGGGGGTTTAGAAAGGAGGCTTTATTCATGAGTTTAATTCCCAATATTTTTCCCTGATTTTAATGTTTTGAGTAAACCTTATATTTTGTTGTTGAGTGTTCCCAAAGTCAATCATTGAATTCATGTAAGAGGGTGGGTGTGAGAAGTCACATCCCATAGTTATTGGGAGTGTGGGACTGAGTACAATCAATTTGAGGAAGAGTGTAAGTCAAGCAATCAAACCAAAGGAGAATAAATTTGTATGGCTAAGAAGATAGTTTTTGAACAGTCGTGTTTTTGCATGAACAACATGCAAAGAACAGAAAAGAGGAGCATTGGAGCTAAAGCAACCATGGAGGGAAAATTATGGAGCATGTTTGGAGCAGAAGACTGAAGAGCCAAGTTGCCAGGCCTAAAGAGTGAACTCATGTGTGAGTTGCACTATAAAAAGTGATTGTTGATGTTTTCCTGGTAGTTTTCCTAGCAATGAGCTCCCTTGAGTTTCTCAATAGTGAGATTCTTAGTTACCTATGCCAGAAAGACCCTGATAAATGAATGGGATGCCTGATGGAATGAGAGTAGTGAAGGGTTACATTCATTGGGTTGGGAAGGTCGAGAGGAAGAGAGATGATGGAAAATCAAGATAGCTATAGGAGACTACCAGTGGGCTATGGGATTTTTTGAGATATGAGTGGATAGTGAGAGACCACCCTATTTTGTGGATTTCTAGCCCCAACTCGATGATGACTTTCTATTGAGATTTGGAACAACAAGTCTATGGTTGGGTGGAACGTCTGTCCGAAGCAGCTATTTGCACAACTATTTTAAATTATAAGTGTTTTACTTTGTTTTTGTGTTGCATTATCAGTTTTAATTGTTGTGCATAAACTCCTTGTATGAGACTGATTTATATGTTGTTGTAGTGAGTGATTAGCTACATTCGTGTGTTATTTCAGCATGTTGTAGATGCATTAGATAATGGTTAAATCTATATGATTAAGTAGTTGGTAAGCTACATGAATTCAGTTAGCATAAAAAAAATGTTTTTATGTGTATTCTGTGTAGTAATGTTCCTCAATTAAGTTGGGGGATGTTACAGAGGAGAAATTACATTTATAAGAAATTCCCCAATAACTTTTAGGATAGAATGAAATTTGAAAAAAAAAATCATAGAAGGATTTTCTATTGAAAATCTTGTTTGTACTGTGTAAAGGCACATTGTGCCATGTTGAAAATCCATAGTATAGGCACATTGTGCCATGTTGAATTGCCCATTGAAATTTAGATTATTTTTCATTCATTGTTAAATGTCAAAAATGCAATAGCAAGCATAACCATAAATTACTTATTTCTTAACATTAAGAAACTCATTAGGGGAGGTAGGTGCAGGGGGGTTCTCTACGAACCCAGAGGAAAAATAATATTAAATTACTACTGGAATATCGGGAAAGACACCAATAATAAAGCATAGGCTTATGCATTACTCAAAGGACTCCAACTAGAAAATACCTGTTAAATTTTCAATAATGTTATAGGCGACTCCAAGACAATCATAAGGATGATGATCCAGGGAACCAAACCAAAAAATTTGAGCCTAAAATGAATTATTGATCGAATACGTGTAGACTCAAGGTCCCTCAAGCCAAAATTCTTTCACGTTCTGAGGGAAAATAACACGTTAGCAGACAAATTGGCAAACGAGACCATAAGGAGACCTCCTGGAACCTTAGGGGTGGAGGGTGTTGATGTCTTATCCCCCATAGTCTAATGTGACACATGACCAGGAGCCAACGCACAAAGGTTAGAGGAGGATCCACTTGGAGCTCCAGTGAAAGAGGGGAAAGATGGAGTAGACAGGTGGCCAACGCAAGAGGGGAATAGTGGAGTAGATGAGTGGCAAGTGTAAAGCCAATGAGTCATCAACCAAGGACAGTCGGGGTTAACTCTTCATACATCGGCCTCATTATGGTTTCGGGTGGTCAGTATATCAGTTCAGTCAAGCTCGTTGAAAATCAAAGGATGAAGTCTCTGATGCAGATGGATCGTCCGTGCAACAACCCAGATGCACAAACGATTAGCCAAGATGACATTAGGCCCAAACTTAAGCTCGTGGATATGAAGGATTCAAGTACATCGCACCAGGTAGATTTTGTGACTTATTTGTTTGACACGAATTCGACATTGATTATCACATGGGGAAATCTCGGTTAGTGTTCATCCTTGCTGGGGAAAATTTTATTTGCGTCTTTGGTAACACATTCTCACCCTATGCTCCTTCTGAATTACATAGTTTGTCCAGTGTTGATTGTTTCTCAGTGAATTTATACCTAGAGACTTCGGGCTCCCCCTTGTTATTCCTTGTCACGCCCACCGCCTCGCCCTCCACCTTCTCATTGCTTCACCCAGACCTTTGCCCCGCGACCTTTGTTGAATTCTGCTCCGCCCAACAATTTCTCAATTCACATGAAACCCAATTATCTGTAGCATCACATGCCCCCTAGTAGAGTGGAAAATATCTAGAGGAATCAAAGTGCACTAGAGTTCATGCACTTGCAAGGTGTCAAGGGCTTTCTAGTTGGTTCTCTTCAGCCGTACCCTGAGGCAGAATGTGTGGGTTGCCAAAGGATGTGAATTCAGATGGGAATGCTCATCTCCACCCTAAATTTTGAACTTGAAACCCTCTCTCAACACAGACATCTTATTGAAAGGTTGCAAGATGAAATTTATGCTCAGAGGAGTCAAATTGAAGAGAAGTGCAGCAGTCTGGAGATAATGCAAAGTCTTTTGGATCAGATGGAACGAAATCATCAACAACCAAGCACACCAGCAAGAACCCATGGAGCCTCCAAGAATGAAACTTCAGCCACAGTCAACCAAATCTAGGACCTCAACGAACCCTATCCAAACTCAATTTGGGAGCAGCAGGAACAATCAAAGATCAAAATGGAATCAGGTAGCCGAGTTTTTGTAAATTCTAGATGTTATGTTTTTTTTTCGTTATATATAAACGAAGTTTTCTATATATTGTATTCTTCGAAATACAATAGATGCAGTATATCTAGGGAAAGTGGAAACTCTATGATCACAAATTTTGTTTTAGCATTTCCAAGCTTCAAAGATTCTACTTCTCGAAGGTCTCTCATGGCCCTTTTTTTGTACTACAGTGGATTTATCCACACTTTTTAATATATATTTCCCAGTTCTTGTTAAAAAATAAACATTAAGATACTCATTAAACTATGAACCAATAACTTATAATCATATTTTTAAATTATAAATTAAAATAAAAATATGATGGGAGATATTTCTTTTTTTTTACCTATAAATTTTTCGTATTTAACAGTCACTTATAACGGGCATTCGTCGCTCTTGCGACGAACTTTGACCATATTAATTTAGACAAAGTACATTGATCGAGATAGCGACGAATATGGGGTGGATTTAAAAAAAAATGAATAATTGAACTTTTTCTCTTGAATGTCGCGACGAAAGAGTACTTTTGTTGCAAGTAGTCATCGCAAATTTTTCAATATGTAGTAGTGTTTAGTGGTAAAGATAGTGACATGTAAGGTGTTGGCATGTTTTACAGGAATCGTATGCTTTTCATTGATGGCAAGAACAACAGTAGTAATGGAAAACAGGAAAATCATAAGCTCGGGAGGAGAAGCAAACAGTATGCAGAGATAAAAGATCAGAAGGGAAAGCACAGCATAGAAATGTGATCAGGATCAAAATATCCACAGGACAAACCAAAATGATTGAGAATTCAATCACTCGAATCTTCATCAGTCGTCAGATCAAATTAAGTGGAAGTGCTAATCGACAGTAAGCGGTCTCCACTGCCTATGACTTATTCAACAAGTGACCACTCCAGAGGAGAATGAAGTAGCGATCAACCTAAAGTGTCGAAGTCACTTATGATCGTTGATTTGAGGAGGACACGTAGAACAAATCTGTGGACTTCGGCTAAAAGAATTATGGGAGAGTGTGAAGGTTGAGAATTGAAATCGTTGAAGCTTGGAGTAGCAAAGCAGATCTCAACCATTGATCGAGTAAGGGGACACAGGACCATTGATCTAGTTGAGAGGTAAAATCCTCGAAGTAGAGGCAGAGTCATCGAATGAGAAGGATAGGTGTCCGTAGATCATCAACTTTGGAAGAT
The DNA here is from genome assembly GCA_009831015.1 of Picea engelmannii. Classification (NCBI taxonomy): domain Eukaryota; kingdom Viridiplantae; phylum Streptophyta; class Pinopsida; order Pinales; family Pinaceae; genus Picea; species Picea engelmannii. The sequence continues at coordinate 119,594 of ML784138.1, read as the reverse complement.
TGACGTACAGAAGAAATGATATTTTGAGAATTGAAAGTCCCGAACTTCGGACTCGCGGAGGAGATCCTGATTGTACACTCAAGGAGACAAGTGTCAATAGATCTTCCACTCTGGAAGATTGACGTACGGAGAAAAGTAGGGTTTCATATTTGAAACTCCTAAAGCCTGGATCATGAAGTAAATCACAGTCATTGATTTAAGAAGGTTAGATCTGATTCATCAATTCAGGAGTACCATCAATATCGTGAGATCGACAATCCCGTCGCATTGTGGGGATTGAAGGTGTGCAAACTTTAAAATTTTGAAGGCGGGTTGCAATCGAAACCATGGTTTTGGAGAAAGGATACGTAGAGCTTTGTAGAGAATTATGGGGTGAAACATGGGTTTCCCTCAAACCACCTTTGGCCATGCCCGCAATCCCATGGTAAAATGATATCATCGCCCAAGGTCACTGTAACACACCCACACCGGCCATAATTTTTTTTCAATTTTCTTAAAGGTCGGGAACTCCATTCATGGTCCCTAATTAAAGGTCAGGGAACCAGTCCGACCTCCTGGTCATGGATCATTCTTAACTCTATTGAGCTGGAGCAGCTCTTTGATTCCCTGTTGGAATCTCACGAACAATCCACAGGTTACTTCTATGAAATACCGCCTATGCGACTAAGCTCTAAGTGCGAGCCTCTGCTCCACATGACCATGGCTGTCACCGCATGCTTATAAAAAGGAACATCACAATTTCATGTATCGGTACTTTGCGAATGATCCACCTCGATTCTCTTGATAGCCAATTTCCAACAGGAGCTTAGCACTAGCTAGCTCCTCTCGTATCTTCCTCCTCGTGACCACCACCTGTGACAACCGGCTTAACCTAACAACGTGTCACATTTCGTGACTTTGGAACTTCTGATGCAAGGTGCCCCAACTCCTCCAACTCCCAATCTCTGAAACCCCGACACCAGATCAACGGTCCACACGCTCCCATGATCCAACGGTCGGATTCGTTCCTTCTTGTATCGGGGCTTTGTGTTTCATGAAGTCAAAAGACTCCTCACCTATGATCTTTCGATACCCGATTTCCCAATATCCGGTCTGTGGTAGATCAACGGTCTATACTCCCCCTTTCAATCAATGGTTGAGATCCTCCTTTTGTGAATCATAATTTTGCGACTTGCAACCTTCCAGTCACAACTTTCTTCACATCCCCGACTTCCGAGATGCCGACATTTCGAGGCTCCCAAATCTGACGATTTGCGTTCCTCTGGATCTAACGGTCCAGATCTCTTCGCAAATTTGTGTATCGGGACTTTGTGAGTGAGCCAACCCTGACTCCCCGACAACCGAATGTTGAAAGGGGATTAACAACCATTAGCTCCCTCCTTTGGCGTCCATCCATGTGACCATTTACTATGACCCGGAGCATAACTCCAAGGCGCGTCAAGAATTCACATATCATGAGTTCTCATGACTTCCCTCTTTAACTCTTCTACCCTGTGAGTCAGCGAAATGTTGAGATCTCACCACGTATCCTCCTTAATGGACAACCACGATCAAATCAAAACTTGTCTCATGCACCTTCCTTTGGATCCAACGACTATTGTTCCACGTGCAAGATCCAATGGCTCCGATCTATTCTCTTCTTGCGCTCATTCCTCCTCTGCCTGGACGTGGATTTAATGGTCCATACTCCTCTCTACAACTGATCAGATGGTTGTTGTTGCTCCTCCTCCTGAGCTTCCGTCAATGGAGGTTGACCTCGACCCTTCTGGCACACTTTGTTCTTATCTCTTCTGAGCTTGGTTCTTAGGGAATTTCAAATTCCCACATACTCTTGAAGAAATATTCTTGTGTCAGATCGACGGTCTATGACCTTCTTTGATCCAATGGTTCAGATCACATCGCAACTTCGGGTTTCAGAAGTTTTAGTCGCACCAACGTGCGAATCTCCCGATGTGAGAATACTCGATATCGCTAATCCAACGGTTAAGGAGAGTCTCGATAGATCCTTAGATCTATGGACCAGATCAATTCACAACGTTGGACCTCAAAGGTTTTTCCTCCCTTATGACGGATTCACTCAATTCGTCAAACTTGTGAAGACTGAGGGAGTTGAGGCGTTAACACCTGCGCTCCTTCTTCAAATCTAATGGTCTTGATAGACCTTAGAACCTCCCAAACGGATTTCATCTGTTCACCTTCCGAACAAAGGGATATTCTCTTTCGATACTTAAAACTCGCTATCCTTCCTAAAATTCGTCAGTTATGAAGGACTTAAGAGATTTGCACTCTTTCTCCTAGACTTGACTCTCAGAAGAGTCTTCTACACACCCCTTGCGCTCATTCATCAAGTCTAGGACTTAAGTGGGTCTCAGTCTCTGCTTGCCTCGTAGGGAGCTTGTGCATATATGCACTACCTCTCCTGAGCTTAACAGACTTCATCCTCCAAGGGACTCAAAATTATTTGGAAGTTTGACATGCGTACATGAAACTGTGTCCACGGTCGATGAACACACAGTTTGTGACTCTGGCTTATGCCACCACAGGACACAAGCATCTATGAGTATAAAACATGTCTTATCCATATAATTTCTTACTTGATTAATTATACAACCAAGCAGAAAATAGAAGGGATACAACATATCCCTTAAGAAATCATGCACATTCCTGAAAACATTCACAGTATAACCAATTCATACGCAGATATAGCTAAATTACACAGGACAGGAGATCGCTTATCTATTACAGGTTGTTTCCAACTAACTGACTGTGGGTTTTCGTCCTTCCATCTAACCATAGGCTCAGAGGCATTCATTCTTAGCACTCTGGCCACCCCCGTGCCAAGCCATGATATCACCAGGGAGCTCTCACAGTTCTCAAGGATCCTTTCTCTATTCCAGCTTCTACTCATTTTCTCTTCTCTGTGAACTTTCAGTGATTTCTCTTTGTTATGGCCTCGGCGAGGTTTATCAGATGCTCACCCAGCATCAAGCTTGCGACATTCTATTCATTATCCCCTATAGAGATCCACACATCTCCGTTATGATCTTTCACTCTCGTCTCTCTTTCTCCTCTCTGGTTGTCTATGTGTATCTCTCTTACCTTCCTTTTTTTGGAAGGTTTCCCGACCTATCACATTCCTTCTGACATAACGAAGCTTGGGTCTGTAGGTCTCTGTGGTACTTCGGGCCAACATTATGCAGCTAGACCATGCTCCCATTCATGGGGGTGGTTGATAATTCAACCACTGGTCCTTTCTTCATTAACTGATTTCTTTCCTTGGGATCTAAAGAAGATTTTTCATCCTCATCAAGGGAAATTTGGGGTTATTTGGTATAATGAACCCTCTTGTATAGTTTTCACATCCTTCCTCTAGTGATATCATGACCAGTACTTTCAAGGCTTCACCCCCACAGTTAGTTATTGGAAACTCAAACAATAATACATTTACATTGTCCACATGCCTTAGCATGGTAATTCCTATTTTATGATTAATTACAAATTGGGGGAAACAGGGTGTTACAGTCACATCAATAGAAGATAGGGGAAGGAGCTAACACTGCTAGGCTCCACATCAGAGGTTACGCATTGAAAAATCAAAAAGCCTCTACATGTATAATCCAACTGATCCAGGTGGATATTGGTGGCCACCCACCTAATCCACTTGGACCCACACCATTGTTTCTTTCAGTTTTTCAGTTTCCTTAATTGTAGCACAATTTACTATTTTTAGTAGTTTTTCAGGACCTGAACTTCCGGAGCCGTTTTGAGGCCCTAAACGATGTTTTTTGGGCATGAATGCTCTAGTGAATATGAGTCCACTCTGGACTCAATATTCTCTATTAGCAGTGTATTCCTTGGATAGATCTTTCTATCGGTGTATCATGTGCATCAAACAGAGATAGTATGCCAAAGTTACGACCCCGAAAAATTGATGTACCAATTTACCCCAACGGGGCCCATATTCTGGTGTTTCATCTCCTAGGGTTAGGTTTTTGGATGTTTAGGGTTTTCCATTGTTAATCAATAATATATAGGCCTTCGAGCCTCATTGTAACACAGATTTCAGAGGCCAATAGTCGTCACATCTCTTCTGAGAGATAAGCTACCAACGCCCGAGCTATTTTATTTCCATTTTGTCTGTAAGCATATTTCAGTCATTTGTTATTAATGAAATGAAGTTTTACTTCTGCTGCATCTCTGCGTTTATGTGTATTTATGTATTTCATTGTGTTCCTGCATAAATCCAGATCAATGGTATCATAGCAATCTTCTCTTTCTTGGTCTTTCTTTGCATGTCCCTAATGAGGTCAGGGTATAAAGAGTTAGGGCTCGATCTGGTTGAACCGTTGCAAGATCAGCCTCACAAACCCTGAAGGCCACCCATGGGGGAAGAAAAGAAAGATGAGGGAGTAGGATATCCTATCAAATTATTTCTCGAGGAGGCCCTTGAGAAACAAAGGAATGCGATGATGGACAACGTTGCCTAGATCCTTCAACGGTTGCCCACTGGCAGCGCATCTACATCCAATAGCCACTTTGGAGGCGCCACTCCTTTTAAGGTACAAGTAAACTTTGACATTCCCATATTTGAGTGCCAAATAGATGCAGATGTCATTGATAGATGGTTGAATCTGTTAGAAGGATATTTCTCGGTTCATGACTTTTCTGACCGAGAAAGGATTATTTTTGCACTCCTTAAAGTCGTCCCCCATGTCCAGAACTGGTTGGAAACCTACTGGGAGCAACAGAGCAAGGGGGAACCCTCTCTTTTCTTGATCACACACACTTGGAATTATTTCCAAGATGCCATCAAGGAACAATATTATCCTGTGGGGAGCTATGAGGACAAATACATACAATGGACTACGCTGCGGCAGCAAAGGGACCAAGATGTGCATGAGCTGATGAATCTGTTCCATACCCTACACACAAAGTTGGGTATCAAAGATTCGGAGAAACATTTGGTATTAAAGTACTATAGTTTTCTTCATAGATACATTCAGGAGGAGATGGAGTTCCTCGATATCTCCTCGCTTGGTGCATCATATCGGTATGCTTCCAAGATTGAACAGAAGTTCAAACAGAAGAAGCGAGACTTTGGGTCTACGAATCAGAAGCAAGGGAAAGGTACCCCCAAACCACTGAACAAAGGACCAAGCCAAGGCGGGGCAGCCTAGGACAACCCAATGAAGCTGCAAGAAAAGAACAACATCATGAATCCAAAAAAGGAAACGAGGAAGTGGTGTGATTTCCATAAGAGCTCCACTCACAACACAAGTGAGTGTTGGGCCAAGAAGTCATTGGTATCTAAGTTGAAGGCTTTTGAATCGGATGCAGGCTCTGACTCTGAATCAGAAATTGACAAGGGGAATGAAAGGGGAAGCAAATTATCTATGCAGATCCCAATGCCATCGTTGCCACCACGAAGATCCAAAAGAAGGAACCAAAATATCCAGAGGAGGTGGAGCGCCTCTTCCATTCCCAGATGTGGGTAAAGGGTTCTCCATTGCAGTTCATTGTCGACAGCGGGAGCTAGAAGAACCTCATCTCAGTAGAGGTTGTGAAAAGACTGGGCTTGTCGACCAAAACACACCCACAACCATACACCATCGAATGTCTGCACCAAGGATGGGACCTCCGTGTAAGCCAACAATGTCACCTTCCCTACAGCATCAAGCCCTTCACAGATGATGTATTATGTGGCATTTCTCCTCTTGATGTTTTTGATGTATTATTAGGCCAACCATACTTGTGGAAGCGACATGATGTGTATGAGTCCAGGCCTCGTGTTGTTATTATTATATTGGGCAATAAGTTGTACATGATACCAGAAATAGCACCGCCTACAACCATCTCTTTGGTTACTGCAAAATAATGCAGTAAGCTCATTGCCAAAACTAGGAAATTTTTGTAAAGGGTTCTCCATTGCAGTTCATTGTCGACAGTGGGAGCTAGAAGAACCTCATCTCAGTAGAGGTCATGAAACGGTTGGGCTTGCCGACCACAACACACCTACAACCATACACCATCGGGCGGCTGCACCAAGGACGGGACCTCCGCGTAAGCCAGCAATGTCGCCTTCCCTACAACATCAAGCCCTTCATGGATGATGTATTATGTGGCATTGCTCCCCTTAATGTTTTTGATGTATTATTAGGCCAACCATACTTGTGGAAGCGACATGATGTGTATGAGTTCAGGCCTCGTGTTGTTATTATTATATTGGGGAATAAGTTGTACAGGATACCGGAAATAGCACCGCCTACAACCATCTCTTTGGTTACTACAAAATAATGCAGTAAGCTCATTGCCAAAACCAGGAAATTTGTTTTCCTGATGATCTGCCCTCAGGGAAAGAAGAATATTGTGGCCACGACCTCTAGATAGGGCCCCTCTACACGAAAGAAACAGATGGATAATGTCATGGAGGAGTATGAGGACATCTTCACCTCCCCCGCAGGGGTGCCTCTACACTGTCAGGACAAGCACCCCATCAATCTGACCCAAGGTGCACCACTTCCCAATGGACCAATCTATCGACACTCTGTTCTGGAGAATGACGAAATCAAGAGGCAGATTCAGGTGTTGTTGAAGAAAGGTCACATATGGCCGAGTTCATCGCCTTGTGGGAGCCCGATCGTGCTGGTGCAGAAAAAGGATGGGACTTAGAGAATCTGCATTGACTATCGGGCACTAAACAAGATCACTGTCCAGAATAGGTACCCGATCCCATGGATTGATAACATTCTGGACCAACTCAAGGGGGTGAAATATTTCATCAAGATCGACTTGAAGTCTGGGTATCACCAAGTACCAATTGAACCCTCTGATGTGTGGAAGACTACCTTCAAATCCAAGGAGGGCCTTTTTGAATGGCTGGTCATGCCTTTTGGGTTGACGAATGCCCCTGCAACCTTCATGAGACTAATGGATGACATATTGCGACCATTCACCAACTCATTTGTAGTGGTGTACTTGGATCACATTTTGATCTTTAGCCAGACTTGGGAAGAGCACCTCCACCGCATCCGACAAGTCCTCTAAACACTACGACAACACAAGTTGTGTGTTGATTTGGAGAAGTGCACTTTTGGCATGACCCAGGTTCAGTATCTGGGATACATTATTAATGAGAGGGGGGTGCATGTGGATCCATCCAAGATCCAATTCATTCGAGATTGGCCAGCCCCAACCACCCTAACAGAGCTCCGCAACTTTTTGGGTCTTGCCAATTTCTACTGCAGGTTTGTTTTGGGATTCTCTCATATCACTTGGCCCTTGAGTCAAGTCACCAAGGGAGGAGCAAAAGAAAAATTATTTTTGTCTTAATCTCAACAGAAGGCGTTCGACAATTTGAAGCATCGCCTCTTCTCTGCACCAGTGCTCACATTACCAGACTTGCAACAACCATTTGAGATCGAGACAGAGACACTTTCTGACACAGTTCTGAAGTATCCCACTTATGACAAAGAGATGTATTCCATTATGCAGGCTTGCCGACAATGGAAGCATTACATTTTGGGAAAGGAAACAGTCATCCACACAGACCACCGACCCTTGTAGTTCATACAGACACAAGGAAAGTTGCAGAATGATCGCCATCAGAAGTGGTCCACATACCTGCAACAGTTTCATTTGAACATTAAGTACAAGAAAGGAAGCACCAATAATGTTGCAGATTGCCTCAGTCGACCCCCTATCATGGCACTAACCACGGTGCTCAACTCTTGTGGGCACGATACTTTTGATTGGCCGCTTCTCTACAAAAGTGATCCAGAATTCGGCCACACATACAATACGCTCTTGGAGGGTAAGCAAGTTCCTAATTTTCACCTCCAAGATGCCCTGCTATGTCACTTGGTACATCTTTGTGTTGTTTCAAGCGATCATGCCAAGATGATTTGGGAGGCGCACTATAGTCGAGTAGCTGGGCATTTCGGGGTCAAGAAAACCGCGACAGTACTACAAAGTATTTCTATTGGTCGAACCTTCGACAAGATGCCGGGAAGTACATCAAGTCCTGCACTGCTTGCACCATTGCCAAACCAACCTATTTGTAACTCCACATATTTTTTTTTACGTTTTAAAATCAACAAAGAAAAATCCTTGTAGCTACCTATGCTTTGTCACAAGTATTGTTGTTTGAAGGTGAATGGTCGGTTATAAGAGGATTGTGTCGATTGTTCTTTTTCTTTTTGTTTTCATGCTTCATTCATGACTGAAAGCATGAATGAAGCATTACGATCGTGAAGCTAAATGTATCTAAAGTTTATGCCTCAAGAAGGATTGATGTTCTTACAAGTCTTTTGATGAGTATTGATTGCTTTGAAGTCTATCATATATCAATAAAAAATTTGTTGCTCATCCGATTATGAGATATGTCTTGAGTTTTTGTTAATACACCAAGAATGGATTGCAACTAGACTATGTCTAGATTTTGTTATGATTCTTGGTAGACATTTTCGTGTCATTATTCTTTGTTTTGAAAAAAATATCTTCTCCTAACCTTATAAAATCAACTCCACCCTTTTCACAATGATGAAATATGAATGCACCCGGTCATACCTTGTACTCTATTGGAGGTAGCAGTCTGAAATCGACAGATCCATCATTTCAAGTTAAGTCTTGGGATTTTTTATGTACTCTTGGAAATTCATTACACAAAGCACCCAATTTTCATATGAAACCCCTCATGCCTTCATTTAATCGCGTCAGGGTAATAGTGGGTTTTGTTCCTTTAGTTCTTTCCCTGGTCTCTTCTATTTTCGAAACCCTCATTCTTACAATGATCTATGTCTGCCTTCATGACTATTGGTATGAATACATATGGCCCCCGTCATCTGTGTCGAACCAAATGGCTCACAAACCCTACATCTATAGGACGACGCAAGCGAAGATCTTAAGAGTCAAGGATGGCTTGAGTTTCTCAAAAAATTCCAAGGTTACAACTTGCAAGCAGCCCAGGAGTTCACCCTCTCTTTCAAAAGATGCTGAGCCAAAGCGGGTGACGTTCAAATTGAAATCACCGAGGAGTTTTTGAGCCAGGCAATAGGTCTTCCCCTTAGCGGGCAAAAATAGTTTAAGAATTCCAAGTTAGAGGAGGTGTCTTGGATTTTGTTCTTTACCTCTCGGAAAATCCAGTGTTGTGATAAAGGTATGCCTATATCTCTGTTAAAGACTAGGTGGCATAGTTTATTGGTAGTTTTAAGGTAGTTCGTTACATGTGAACGTCGCTTCGGCCTCAATTTTATTTACCACATAAGACTGTTAATGAATTTCATTGGTTTCCAGTGGAACATGCCATTTTACTTATTGAGAAGTTTATATAAAATGGCTAAGAGGTATAAAAGACAGAGTTTGAATTCCAGTTTATTCCACCATGGGTTGATTAGGGTGTTGTTATTCCATCATTTGAAGTTGTAGGGCAACGATTGGGATACTATCATATCTCACAATGGATTTGCAACATCCAACCCTGCAAAGGTTCCTATGGTTGATAAGCCTATGCTTGAAAAACCCCTATCCATTCCAGTGACAGACCAGTTTTATTATCTAAAGAACCCTGTGATAGGGCTGCGCTCGATGAGCCTATGTTCGAGCAGCAGGATGTTGATCCTAGGATCATTGAATCTCATGAGCATGAGAAAGATGTGCTCCCTAATACCGTGGCAAAGAATGATAATAAACACTCACAAAAACTGTCCAGGAAGAATCCATACTTAGGGTTTGTTAACAAAAGAGATGGGAGATTGATCTCAAGGAGTTTGAGGAATAAAATGAAAGCTCATGTGATCTCAATCAAAGCGATCGAGGTCCATGAGAACTCTGATTCTGAGATCGAAAAGTTCTTGGAGGAGGAAGATCCAACTTACCATAAATCGATTCCCAATCAGACCTACGATTCTGTAGATAATCTTCCACCATGCCTGAAACATAACGAAAATTTCCCAGGGATCAAACTCAGTCAAAAACCCACGGTAGACAGTGGATGCGTTTTGATGCACGGTCATATGTTTCCTCAACCGACTATTCCAGATCCACAGTGTGAGGTGTGTCTATTTTGGATAGACAAGTATTACACAGATGTCCCCTTCCTACAAGAAAAGATCAAGACTCTCACGACTCAGATCGACTTGTTAACAAATGAAAACCATAGAATCAAGATCAGTGCACAAAGGCAAGGAAAACGCTTGAAGAGCACTGGAAATGTCATAATAAAAAATGTCGAGTGTGTCAAAGCAGTGATTAATTCTGAGGTTTTATGAGCCGAATTTAGCATTCAATTGAAAGGTAAAGATTTGTGTGATTTTATTGATTTTTTTTTTTATTAGTATAGATTAAATCGGTTTTCTGTTGTTTAAAATAAGACTAGCTACAGAATCAGCAGATTCTGTAGCCAGTCTGTTCTCATTCAAAATTTTGGAAAATATTGGTTAAATTAATATCTAAATTTCTTTATTTCATTTTTCCTTTCAGGATATCGTGCAACTTGTGGTGATTTAATGAGATGAAGCATTTCTAGGGTTATTATCCATTTCTTTGGCTCTTTTTGTAAACAGAAACAAACCTTTTATAATCTTAAGAGATATAGTTTGATATTGAGTGGTTTTATTACCCTCTATTTTTGTAATTAGTAAATCATCCTAAGATTTGATTCTATCTTAGAAGATAGGATGCTTAGTTTTCTTGAACTCTTTAAATACTTCAGATTTTTGTAATGAAGACATCTTTGCTGGGAGTAAGAGATGGATGGGTGACTTTAGAACTTAATGAAATAACATTTTACACATTTTGGCTTTAGCCTTTTGTTTTTAATGTTATCATTTATGTTTTGTTATGTCCTGATACATGTATAGATCTGATATCTTTAGATTAAATGATGTGTGATGTGCAAGATATTCTATTATAAATACCATCTACAATTTGTTCCTCAAATTATAAATGTTGTGATTATGTTTTCAGTCAAAACGACAGGGTTTATCTTTCAAGTTTGATTGAGAAACAAAATGTCCAGATTACTTTCAGATTTATCTTACAGTAATTATGTATAATCATGAAATCACAGATTTATGTTGGTGTCTCTGATTCAGTCATTAACACCCAAATTGCCAACACATCATTCTGAATTTATTAAGAATAGTCTTAAGGTTCTTTGTAGGTTTCCCTCTTGGACATGGTACTTGGATGTTCTCAAATCATGAAGATGCTTGGATACACATCACTAATTCGTTAACAAGTTAGCTCATTTACATTTTTATGTTATTTGTTTATTACTGAAATTGGAATGTGTGGTTTGCCTTTAAACTATCCACATGTTTTTGTTTCATAGTATTTTTTTTTATTAGTTTAAGATTTATAAAGAAAAAAAACCCAAAATAGTTTTGTATGTGCTTTCTTTATCTACTTTTTCAAAACAGTCATTTTTCACATTGAGTTTTTGTAATTTTAGATTAAAACTTGCAGTGTGTATATCATGTACATAAAAAGGATAAGTATATCTACTATTTAAATATACCTACAATAGTTACATCGTACGTATGTACATATATATCTAGTAATTAGTAATTAGTCATTTATTTCATTTCTTTTATTTGTTTCTTTAGGAATCTTAGATTGGCTAATGGAGCCATTAAACCTGTTGAAATGAGTTACACCAAATGGCTTGGGTTATTTAGACAACCCCGGACCGGACTCATTCTTCCAATTGACGAGCGGTTATTTTCGTCCGTCAACAAATGGCGCTAGAAGGAGGGCCTGAATACAATTGATGGCACGTGGAAGTTGCAAGACTCCTCCCCCACACACTCACTCCCCTATAGTAACAAGGAGTCATTCTGACAACAATGTTACCTCTCAAACAACAACTACCTCAAATGAAAATCCCCAGATTACCATTGAGCCAGTAACCCCAAACCCTCAAGGGTCCGACGTACAAGAAATTGTTCATCAGTCACTTTTAAAGACACATGGTGCTTTGGCCTGTATCAGACAACCTAGTCAGCCATTGAATCAACCTCTAGATTTCTCTGATATCAGAGAGAAACTTGAAGGCACTGGTCTTCTCCTAAATCCCACAGATCTTGATCATTCCCCTACTCTTGAAGCCGGAGGATCCGGTATCCCACCTTTGCCACCTCATTCATCCCCTTCCTCTTCAAGAGAAGAATTCTCTGACAAAGGCAGTGTATCATCTGAACCATCTCAGCCTTCAACACCACCTACACCCATGGCAAATCAAAACAATCCCGCCAGACCTTGGCTCAACCAAGACATTGTGGCCATACCTGGAGCCCAGCACCTTGTACCAAAACACCTGGAGAAATGGTTACCTAAGTTTGATCCTGATTCTAAACAAATCGTCGAAGATCACATTAAAAAATTCATGTTAGCCATTAGACTCCAAAATGTAGAACATGAAGATGTAGTATGTAGAGTTTTTCCTTACACGTTTGAGGGTAATGCCTCTACATGGTATTTCTCCCAACAACCTCACACCATTGTATTGTGGGACAAATTCAATTCATGTTTCCTTGAGAAGTTTGGAGATGATAAATCTCTCGAAGTCTTAGTCATGGAACTCTCCAGCTTAAAGATGAACCCTAAGGAAAAAGTAAGAGATTTTAACCAAAGGTTCCTCATGTTAAAAAATCGAATCCTTGTTGATTTAATGCCCGCAGAAAACCTCATTGTGACATATTACACCAAATCTCTAAACCAGAATGTAGCAATTTGGTTTAAAAGGTCTAAGAAGGAAACGTTACTAGAAGCCTTCGAGGTGGCAAGCCAAATCGAAAAACATATTTTGAGCCTAAAAGATAATCTTAGTAATGAGACAGAGATAACCCCGTATTCTAAGAAGAAAATATAAATTCTTCTTAGACCTCCCCAAACCAAAATTCAATCAGAGACCTCAGATTTAGAAAGTTTACAAAAGGTTGTCCAGAAATTATCAAGTCAAGTCGTAGACTTGAGGAGATCAGCTGAAGAAGCATCTTCAAGCAAAGGAACTTACAAACCTCCTTTTAGAAAACCTCTTCCCTCAAACTGACCAAACCCAACCCCTGAAGGTTTGAATTTTAAAAGCTTACAATACGCTATACAAACTATCCTTGCAGCACATGATAACTTAGTCGCCCCTGAGAATTCTGAAGATGTGGTTGAAGAAGAAACATCCGAAGAAGAAGAATCATCTCCCAATATCTTCGGGCATTTTTTCGACAGTATTTTTCAATCCAATTTTGAAACTATCCATCCTTATAATACCAGACGCAAAACTCAGAGTAAACCCTCTTCCGAAATAGGTACTAATGTGCCTCAGAAAAAATTTAAACAAACTGAAACAAAACAAAATTTAGCAGCCCGGAGTTTAGAATATAATTTGATCGAAGACCTAAAGAAACTTAGAGCTAATATTGTTGGTTGTGGAGCCTGATTATCTTTCTGATTCAGAGGTCTTTTACTTTCAGTTGTGTTTATACCCCATGAAGTATTTACACCCAAGAAGTATGTGCACTCTTCCACGCGGGGGAGTGCAGAGGGGGGGGGCAAGTGGGCCCCCAGCGGGGATTTAGGAGCAAAGCCTCCGATGGAAAATTTTCCTTGTAAATGTATATTGTAATTTCATTCTAAATCTGAACCGTTCATTATAAGGTCATAGATATAACGGTAGAAATTATGTTAGGGTTTTTTTCCCTAGAAGGCAACCCTCTGTTATGAGGGAAATGTATTGCGGCTATGTATGACGATGAATATTGTATTCTGAGATAGGAGACTATGAGAGAAAGAAGGGGAAGTTACAACGGGTTTTGTTGTAGGTTGTATCCCTTCATACGTTGGATAATAATAAAGGAAGGACCTCATAATTTCTCTGGTAGACATAGCCCACACTGGGTGAACCACGTAAATCTGTGTCTCTATTGTACTGTGTATCTTTTGTGCTTTGTTTCCGCATGTGTTTTATTTTATTGCTCCACAATCCTGTTTTTCTAACAACTGGTATCGGAGCAAAAGGTAGCTCGCAGGAAAAGAGGGTTCCTGGTTCGAGTGGGAGCAATGTCGAAAGATGGAAAGTTTAGGGTCAATAAATTTAACGGCCAAAACTACCAGTTATGGAAGATGCAGATGGAAGATTATTTATATCAGAAGGATCTATTCCTACCATTGGGTGGAATAGCAAAGAAGATGACGGCTATGAAGGATGAAGAATGGGAGATTCTTAACAGAAAGGCTCTAGGAACGATACGGCTGAGCTTGGCATCATCGGTGGCTTTCAATATTTTGAAAGAAAAGACAATGAAGGGTTTGATGGACGCATTGGTCAAATTGTATGAAAAACCCTCGGCGTCCAATAAGGTATTTCTAATGAAGAGATTATTTAATATGAAGATGTTGGAAGGTGGGTATGTTGCAGATCATTTAAATGATTTTAATACGGTTACTAATCAACTAAGTTCTGTAAAAGTGGACTTTGATGATGAGGTTGGGGTTCTTCTAATCTTGTGCTCATTGCCAGAAAGTTGGAATGGCTTGGTCATGGCTGTAAGTTAACTCTATCTCTGGTTCAAATACTTTAAAATTTGATGATGTTGTTGGTGTTATCTTTAGTGAGGAAATGCGACGGCAAAGCACAGGTGAGACATTAGGAAATGCGTTGAACATGGAGAATAGGGGAAGACAAAAGGATAGAGGAAAGGGTTTCGGGAACCGTGGGAATTCTAGGAAGGGCAGATCCAAATCCAGACTTGGAAAGATAGAGTGTTGGAATTGTGGGAAGAAAGGACATC
>ML784138.1:82274-101928 GCA_009831015.1 Picea engelmannii | reverse complement strand
AACAACAGTAAGTTGGATTTCAAAACTGCAAAAGGTTGTTGCACTTTCAACAACAGAGGTAGAGTATGTTGTTGCTACAGAGGCTAGTAAAGAGATGATTTGGTTACAGAGGTTTATGGAGGAATTGGGAAAGAAGTAGGAGAACAGCAAGTTGTATTGTGACAGTCAGAGTGTCATTCACCTTGCAAAGAACTCAGCCTTTCATTTGAAGACTAAGCATATACAGTTGAGGTACCATTTCATACGATCCGTCTTGAAAAATGGACATTTGAAATTGGAAAAGATACACACTAGCCAGAATCCTACAGACATGTTAACAAAGGGAGTAACCAGGGAGAAACTGAGTTCTTGCTCAGTTTCAGTTGGTCTTCAAGAATGAAGATGAAGATGAGAAATTTTCCAGGTCCAAGAAGGTTTAGAGTCCAACATATACAACAGCGGTGGAGTTGTTGAGATCAGTCTCAAAGTGGGAGATTGTTGGTTATGGAGCCTGATTATCTTCCTGATTCAGAGGTCTTTTAATTTCAGTCGTGTTTATACCCCATGAAGTATTTACAGCCCAAAAGTATGTACACTCTTCCACACGGGTGAGTGTAGAGGGGGGGTACCCCCTCTGCGGAGTCCGGGGGGGCTATCCCCCCGGCTGGGGGGTCTGGGGGTAAGTGGGCCCCCAGCGAGGGTTCGGGGGCAAAGTCCCCAAAGGAAAAATTGCCTTGTAAATGTATATTGTAATTTCAATGTAAATTTGGACCGTTCATTATAAGGTCGTAGATCTAACGGTAGAAATTATGTTAGGGTTTTTTTCCCTAGAAGGCAACCCTTTGTTATGAGGGAAATGTATTGTGGCTATGTATGACGACGAATATTGTATTCTGAGATAGCATATTGTGAGAGAAAGAAGAGGAAGTTACAGGGAGTTTTGTTGTAGGTTGTATCGCTTCATATGTTGGATAATAATAAAGGAAGGAACTGGAAATTTCTCTGATGGATGTAGCCCACACTGGGTGAACCACGTAAATCTGTGTCTCTATTTTATTGCTCCATGGCCCTGTTTTTCTAACAAATATTTCTTTTTACGAACTTTTGAAGTTTCCTTTGCTTCTACAGAAAATGCTTCAGAACATTGCGGAAAACGGTAAAAACAACAATCTGAACAGCAAGAAAATTGCAGAAATCAGTCCTAAAACAGTTCAAAAGGTCCCTACTAAAACAACACTTGAACCCTCATACAAAAGAGACCTCACTGAAAAAACTGTATCAAATGTAGATAAAGTAATTTCAGGGACGGAGACTAAAAATCAACAAAGTTCTGTTGTTAATACTTGCAAAAATGTCCCACCTTTTTTATTAACTTTTGAAATTTTCAATAGAAATGTACATAACTGCATGGTAGATTTTGGCACATCATCAAATGTGATGCCTTTGTCTGTCTGCCAAAAAATCAATGTTGAAGTTCAACTTTCCAGTATTAAAATCATTCAGCTCGATCGGACGAATGTTAAGGTAATTGGTGAATTAAAAAATGTACTCGTTAGGCTATCCTCTAATCCTAAGGTTCACCAGATTATTGATATCATTGTTGTTGACATCCCTGAAGTGTACAATTTATTTTTAAGCAGGGATTGTTTCGAACAGTTGCATGGATACTTCACGACAGATTGGTCTCATTTGTGGCTACCAGAGAATGGAAAGCCAAACAAAATTAGGATTAATCGTGAGCGTTACCTCAAGCACACCATGACCGATTTGAATGACGTTAATGAACCATTTACTGCTTCCACTAATTCACTCGAAATACAAGGAATGAACACCTTTTTCGGTAACTTCATGGCGGAAACTTCCATCACTGATCTGGAACAACAGTCGGAACTCATGACATGCACACAGTCAGCAGCTTTACCAAATGTGCCAAACACGGCCGATGAAGCTCACATATGGTCTCTCTACTTCGATGGATCCAAATCTAAAGAAGGAGCTAGTGCAGGATGTGTACTCATATACCCGAAAGGTAATAAAACTTTGATCATCTGTCAATTAGAGTTTGAATGTACAAACAACACCGCTAAATACGAGGCACTTTTGCAAGGACTCAAGAAAGCAGTAGATATGAATGTACAGAACTTAATGGTATTCGGTGATTGGGAAATTGTGGTCAGATAGGTAAGAAATTTCATACATTGCCTATCGCCACACCTAAAAAGTTATCAAGATGAGGTATGGAATCTAATGCACAAATTTTCCACATTTAATATCAATCCCATTCCGAGATTAAACAATTATGACGCTGATTTATTAGCTAACGTCGCTTCCAAACTCTTGCCCACAAAAAGTCTTTCTCCAAATGCATTTTCAATTGAGTTATTGTTCAGACCATTAGTCTTGGACAACGTCACTAACTGGAGAGTGTTTGATGATGATCAGCAGATCATTAATTTTTTGCACATGGAGGACACTTTCTGAGGTGCGGTTATTGATGAAGGCACCCACGATGAAGATCTCCGCAATTTTACGATAATATCAGACTTGAGGTCTCCCGAATCAACATCAGATCTGGTAAATTCTATCCCTAAATCCATGGTAAGATTAGAAAATTTTTATGATTTTCATGACAAATTCAGGAAATCAGTAAATTGTAAAACAAACAGTTCTTCCTTGACCCATGAAAAAGTAAATCTAGGGACTAAAGATAATCCACAATGTATTAATCTGGGAACGGGATGTTCCAAGCAAGAGAGGTCAGCCTTTATAAAATTGTTTAAAGAATTCAATGATGTCTTTGCTTGGACATACGATGATTTAAAAACTTTTGACCCTAACATTATACAACACATCATCCCCATGAAACCCCAGACTCAACATTTTCAGCAGAAGCTGAGAAAGATGCACCCTAAGCTTGAACCCACAGTCAAGAAAGAACTAAACAAACTATTGAATGCAAAGATAATCTTCCCAGTAAGACACACACAATGGGTATCTAATCTTGTCCATGCAAGGAAGAAAAGTGGTGAAATTCGACTCTGTGTCAATTTTCGGAACTTAAACCGAGCGTCTGACAAAGACAATTATCCTGTTCCTCCAATGGAACAAATTCTCCAGCAGGTATCCGATTTTGAAATATTGTCACTGCTAGACGGTTTTTCAGGATAGAACCAGGTCCTCATGTCTCCCCCAAACCAGTTAAAGACCACTTTTTCTACCCCATGGGGTACTTACGCCTACAGGAAAATTCATTTTGGGCTTATAAATGTCGGGGTCACTTTCCAGAGAGCAATGGATATTGTTTTTCGTGGTCTCATCAATCAATCTGTAGTGATCTATCTTGACGATGTTACTGTTTTCTCCATGTTGTTCCTGATTTTATACTTTAAGGCTCTAAAGTATACTGTCAAGGCATCTGAAATGATAAGGGAAAAGAGGGCAGTAAAAACAACTATTTTAAAGATGAGAATCAAAGTTAGTTTCTCAACTGTCTCTATTGGAATGTCCAGTTTTCTCAGACGTTGATGCCCTCTCAATTTATTCCCATGAATGTTCTAACTCAGCCCAGTTAGTTGTTGTTTGCAAGATGGTATTAAATAAATTTAGAGCGGTGCTAGTTTGATCCGAAAGATCGGGTTCAACGTTGGGTTGCCTTGTAACTGGTACTGTCATGAGGGATAAAAAATAAGGGAGAAATAGATCTGTATTTTCTTTTTAGGCTTAGTTATCTCTAATTCATAATGTAAAGAGAACAATTTTAAAACACGAATTAATGAGATGAGTGAGTCAAAGGTCATTTCTTGTATCTCAGTTAAAACTTAAAGAAAGGGAAACATGTATGATATGAAGAAAAACATATAACTACTAGCAAGGTGAGGCGTCAAATTAAGAGGAATCTCACGTTGTAATAGGATACTATGGAGCAGAGAGAATATTAATGAAGCATGTGATATTGTAATCCAAACATTTGCAGGTCTTGTATCGGTTGATAACCGATGTAGAGGAAAAAATGTAAATGATCTAAATAACAAGAATAATGTATTTCCACAGTAGAGGTTGTACTAAATTGTAGTCAATCATTAACTAATAAAACACATGAAATAACGATGAAAAGACAGGAGAAAAACATAACTTAGACTTGACAAAATCCATAATCGTCAATCTAGTTTTCTATTAATTCAGAGTTCCTTTAGATGTCTTCATCCCAATCACTTTTTAGAGAAGGAAAAAATCCATTTGTCAGTCTTCTCTCCCTTTCTTTATACAAAACCATCACTACTTGATCGTTAGCGATCTCCTATTTTTTATGGAAAAATAAGGAAAAATAGTTACAAAACTGCAACCTTAATCGTTGCATGATTAACATTTTGTTGATCTATCATTTCAAAAGTATAAGACTTCGAATGATACTTCACTGCTTAATTGAAGTCTCTCCCTCTTTTGAAGCTATACATTCAACACACTTTTCTAAAAAATGAACAAAAATTATGTGTGGTGTCGGGAGATCTTTAGTTTCGAATAGATAAAACTTTCTTTGTATCTTTGGAAACTGGTCTTCAAAACCTTAATCGGCAGATCTGGTCACTTGCAGCTTTAAATTAGGTTGTACCATCCATTTGTATATCCTCCTGCCTAAACCTCCTGTAAGCTCTCTTTGTATTCCATCTATTGTTTCACAATGTTTATCTGCCCAAGTAGTCCGGAGCAGTCATTCCTTTCGATTCCTAAAGATTTCTTATCCAAAGAATCAAATATTCCCTCGCAGTCATCTTTGATTTCTTTGACTATCTTCTTGTTTTCAACTATGTTTGTTTCCCATGCTCTGAGCATAACATCTCCTCTTATCTGTTCTGTGACAGAAAGTTTTAAATCTTTCGGCATCTCCTTGTTCCCTGAACATGTGACTGCCTTCTGAAAAGTATTCCTTGCTGCTTTAGCCTCTTTTTCTAGTAAAATAATGTTATCAAGAGATTTTCTTACCTCTTGAAAATAAAACTGGATTATCTCTATTTTGGAGATCAATTGTTGTTGTTCATCTTTTATCTTTGTATGGGCTTCTAACGAGAGGGCTTGGAAAGCCTTCAAGTCTATGATCTTGCCTTCTATCAAACTCAATTTAGCCTGTAATTGTTTAACAAGCTCTCTTTACTGAGTAACCTGTACCTGACTTACTTGTATCCTCTGGTTCATTTCGTCCACGCTAGTTTTGAGTGACTGGATTTCTTACCTTTCAACAGCTCTGACCTACTCCAGGCTCTTATTCACCTCTTCTCTAATGTTTTGTTTAGCATTCTTCAACTAATCCTGCAATTGGGCTATCATGTGGTTACTCTTCTTTATCTCGGTTCTCATGTTCTCCATAGTAAAAATATTTGGTGTTGCCATGGCTCCCATGGAGCCTGCTATCTCTGTAGTGAAATCCTCCTCTTCCAGTTTCTGACCGTTTATCAAGACTCTATGCTTCTTCACCATACCTCCTTCTCTCATATGCATTTCCTGCCTTACAATGACCTTCCTCTTCTTACTGAAAAAATAATCGGAAGGAGGGATCTCCTCTATGGAAATAGGGGTGAGGTCACCAACATATATATCTCCCATCTGTGGGAGTCCAAAGGTGGACTATTGATGCAAGAGCATCTCTCCACGTCATCCAGCCAACCACGTCGAGCGCATGCATTCAAGATGAAGAGAGGCAGAGTCCTCATTAAAATCTGAATTGAATGTAAATTAAATGTTTAAGCTGTTGAGCTGGGAAGCCGTACCTTTGTGCAGGCATTAGGTAGATCGGCCATTAATGTTTGTATGGCTGAGATCTAGATCCGATAGTAGACTAGACAGCCCATTCAATGTAATTGAATAGGGTAGGTAGGTTGGAGGGAAGCGCTCGAAGAGCCCCCTCAGGTAAAAGAGATTTAGAGTATCTCATTTTGGAGAAGAAAATTTGAGTTGTGTGATAGTCTATGTGTAGAGATCAGAAGAGAAGAGTTGAGACCTTGTTATAGGTCGTGCTCAGGAACACCCTTGTACAAACAGGCATTTTCCATTTAATATAAACAGAAGCAGTTTTTCCTGCATGTATTCTGTGTTATGTGGATGTTTGTAAGTGTTCTTTATGTATGCTATAGATGTATGTTGTAGGTGTGGATTTGCAGGAGTGTGTTTGATTTTCAGGTGAAGGTCTTTGAGGCTTCACACTAGGAGGGTGTGACAGAACACTGCGGGTTCTGATAGCTGTGCATAGAGGATGCACTTCTGAATTCTGTGGGTTCAGACAAAGACGTGCTGCGGCACAAGAGCTGGAATCAAAAACTCGGTGAAGACCTCAAGGTTGTTGAATGCCTTGGAGGCAAGGCTGTGTAGAAGAGACATAGTTGCAAACAGAACTTAGTTGTGAGTTCTGTAAAGCTCTGCCAAGTGGGCATTGAGCATATGCACAGTGGTGCAGTTGGAGGAACTTTGTTGTGAGTTTAGACAGAAACTAGAATCACTAAGGATTCTGTGAAGCTCTGCCAGGTGGGCATTGAGCAGGTGCAAGGAGTGCACAGGGGAAGAACTCTGCTGTGAGTTCAGGGAAGAACCAGAATCACTGGGGATTCTGAGAGCTCTGCCAGGTGGGCATTGAGTGGGTGCATAGGTGCACAGGAGGATAGAACTGATGAACGTTCTGGGAGAAGACACTCTGCCAGGTGGGCATTTGAGTTAGTGTGAAGACAGACACAAGAGAAGAGAACTCTTTGAGTTCTGTAATTGAAGGAAGAATCCACTGAAGGATATTCACAGGGTTGTTGAACACCCTGTAGCACTCAGCAAGAGGTTGCTTGAGAGAAATAGCCAGGAGGGCATTACATTCTCCATTTGTGGGAGAAAGGAAGAAGGATAAAATCCCTTAGGGGTCTGAGCGTTTGAGAAGCTCAGGAGAGATAGCACTCTGGGTACGTGAAGACTCTGCAGAGGCGTAGAATTCAAAGACTCCTTTGAGGATTCGAAAGGAGTAAAAGCTCAGGAGGGACAGTGTTTTATGAGCATAGTCGAGAACTCAGGCCAAGGAGTTCGCAGAGGAGAAAGGGAGCAAAGGTTGAGGCCTTTGGCTTTTGAAATTCTTCCAAGCATCGGAAGAAAGTGCGCAAGCTCAGGAAAGCACGACAGTCATCGGATCGGCTGGAGAAAGAGATATGGACCGTTGGTTTCTACGTCCAGGGGAAGCTCAGGAGAAATGCACAGAAGGGGGAGATCGTGAGCCATTGGATCTCTTTCAGAAATCCCGTCAGCCGTCAGATCGGACAGGAGGTGCACGGGGTTTAACCCTTCACACGCCAGGCAGAAGTCGCGACAGGCATTGGGATATCGGCGTTTGTGAAATCGAGAGTCACGAGGATAAGAAATCGAGAATTCCCGGGAAATACGAGGCGTCGGAAGTCGGGATATCGGCATTCCCTTGGACAGGAGATCGGGTAAGTCCACCTTGAAAACCCCGACACAAATCTGGGTCATCCATCTGAGAGAGGAAGTGTGTCACACGATCGTCCATTCTAGATATCCGGGCACTAGACATTGGGATATCGGCACTCGGGAAATCGGAGTTCCTGAGGTCGTGAAAATCGAGACATCACAAGTCCCGAAAACGCGAGGAGAAATCAGGACCGTCCATCTGGAAGGGATGCATGGCAGCAATCGGAGTCATCGGGGAAAGGCCTGACAGGAAGTCTTCTATCGGCATTTTGGTCATCGGGATATCGGGAATCCTGGTGACAAGAGGTTTGGGCATTTCAAAACCGCGAAGTCCAAAACCCCGACAAGGAGAAAAGTGCAATTATGGGAGCCAGCTGTCAGCATAGCGGAGAATCGGGATTCGAGGAATCGGAAATCCCTTGGGCAATTGTTTTTCAGCATTTGAAACCCCGAAACCCCAATGGGAAACAAGACTGCGGTCACGGGATAATGGTCATATGGGCCAGGAGCCTAGCCAGGAGAGCTAGTGCGTAAAGAGCGCATCAGGATTTGAGGAATCGCGGGTCCTGAGGACATATGCATTTTGGCATTGGAAAGTCCAAAACCCCGATGAGGAGGTATGGCTGCGGTCATATAAGGGGAGGTCATGTGGACCAGGAGTCTAGCCTGGAGGGCTAACGGGAATTGGAGCACATCGGGATTTTGAAGCCCAAAGCCCCGAAAGAAGGATAAGGTTGTGGTCTTATGAATTAGCAGTCACATGGACCAGAGCATAGCCAGGAGGGATAATGCGTAAAGGGCACGTATCGGTGAAATTGTTCATCGGAGATCAGGGATTCAAGAGGACAGGAACTCTTGACATAGGGAAAGAGGAAACCCCAAAACCCAAAACTGAGTCGGGGAAGATCACGGTTGAGTGCAGAGAACCGTGCGGGTGAAGAAAGGACCTGTGGATTGGGTTTTTCACAGAGATTCCATTGGGAGTCCAAGTAGCTCCTTCGGCTCATGAATGAATGAGAATGATCATGTGTGCAGGAGCGCGACGGGGGTGTGGTCGTGTGCTCTACTGCATCAACTATATAGGGGTTAAGGAAGTTATGGGACTTCCTAGCTCTGTAGACCTTGTTCCTCCCATGGCCTCAGGTATAATGACATCGACAGGAGGTGATGAAGGAGGAGTGGACTTACCAATTTCGGGATTTGTCCTGGGCCTCCTCTCTTTTTTCGTCTCTGGATTTTCTGTCTGTAAGGCCTCTTCATTTTGTGAAGAGCCTTCAGTCTCTTGAGGAAATTCTTCAAGATTGGATTTATCTTGCATTTCTTGTCTGGAACCTGGAAAAATATCTTCTCGTTCCCGAGGAAGGTTAATTGCTTCTCCTTGTAGTACTTTGGGCAGGCCACTCCGTTTGTGCTTCTGGAGGGTTTGAAAACTAACTTGTAAGTCAGATGGTAGTATCTGTACTCTTTGTAATACTTCCTCATAGATCCTAGTCACTTTGAACAGATCATCACAAGGGGACTTCTCATGCTCATAGGCCTTCATATTACAGTGGGCCATTTTTTTTCCCACTAGCTCGTAAGGATCGTGCTTCATGTGTTCGAGGTTTACCAATTTAACCTCTTCTAGCGCTACCGCTTCAACTTTGGAATGACCTAAGTTGAGCAATGAAAATTTCTCAATCTGAACGGGAAAACCTAGCCAAAATTTCTTTTGAGCCATTTTTAATTCTATCCCAATTCCACCTGCTACTATTTGATGAGCCACCTCCCTGCACACCAGTCTGTCGGGGAGGAAATTCGGGAGGGCATGTGGTGGGATTGAACACCCGAAAACTCTAATGTATGAAAAAATCTCCTCTATGAACCAGTCAGCGACTGCCCTGAGGTTTCCTGTGACCAACTCTAAAATGAGGGGAGGCGCACAGTCGTACATCATATGATGTAGTGGTATTACCACGAAATGACAAATTTCATAGAACGAATCCTTGGCATTTTCTTCCCAAAGTTTAGAATGATATTCATGAATTGGCTCCAGGTAAGTAGGATTCCAACTCCAATTCATCAAAGGGAAAGGGGTCGAGAAGCATATGGCATCCATGATGTATGTCGACATATAAAATGCTATTGGTCAGCCTTTTGATCTTGCAGTCTGATATTCCATGACCTCCTTTGCCATGTTATCAGATAAAATCTTATCCCAATTTAAACTATAACCTTTTGCTGCCTCGTGCAAAAGAGGCACCCATTCTGGAGGGAAATGGGTGGGACTTTTCTCACCGAAAATCCTACATAACATCATCGCCACATAAATCATATACTCATTCAATGAGGCTGTGGCGTAAATTCCATGAGTGTCAGCCTTGAATTTTCCCTCATTTCTCCACCAGTCTTTAATTATATCAGGATAGGTTTGGTCTGCCTCAAAACATTCCTTTCTTTGAAAATTACTCACAAAATCTTGATTATAAACATACTTGGGACTGGGGAATAATTTATACATTACTTGTACATGTTTCGGTCTGAAAGAGCAAATGACGACCCCTCGACTGTCCAGAATGCTCCTCGTCTGTACATCAATTCGCTCTAAGGCCCAACTGATCATGTCATTATAAGTCGTAAGTCGTGGCCGTGTAGCTATTTTGTGGAGCTCAGACTCCACTATATCCCGAAGCTTGTTGTCAGCGTCATGAGGGAAATTTTTTATTTCATAATCTAGGGTCTCGAAAATCTGCCTCCGGGATTTTATGGAATCGATGGCATGCGGTGTTGTATCGGATATAACGTCTCCATCTAGACTCGAGATTTCTACAAGCTCTTCGCTTTTCTTGGGTTCCTTCTTAGGTTCCATGATATCAGTGTTGTATCAGAGACCTGTTCACAGAGAAATGTGTCTAAAATGAGGAAAGTGTGATTAGTTGCAGATGTAAAGGATAACTATGAAGTTCGAAACATAAGACTTTATTAACCTTCAATTTCACATTAAAACGAGTGTACAGACGCAGACGATGAAAAATTAATGCTTTTTAATGGAAAGATATACCTGGAGATACGCTTTCATGTCAAAAAATATCTTCATTTATTCATTATTAATTCTGCCATATATCGGCAATTTTGAAAGTGAAGTTTCGAAAAACACCACCTTCCTCAATTCCCAAAATGTGAAAGGCAGTTAAATTATCACTAATCCTATTTTAAAAACGAATTAACATGAAACTTAAACCCTATTTAGAGAAAACGCGATTTCGCATTTCGGAACTTCGGGGATCCTGTTGTCAAGGGATAAGTCACAATCAATCCTCGGATCACGAAATCATGATGATATTAGTGAGGCATTAAGACATGTATTAGGGCTTTAATTAAACCAGGTTAGTAATTAATCACTTTTTAATTTTTCAGAAAAATGAGGATAAGGAGTCTGAGAGTTGAGAGTTTGAAAGCGCTTTAGTAGCAAGAAAACCCAAATCACGAAAGATCAAGGGAAAGATAATAAATTTAGGAACTTAAATAATCACGGGTTTAAAAAGTGTTCGCAGCAAATGGCGGGAAGGTAACCTTTATTTCTCCCCCCTTTTAGCCTTTTTTAAATATGTTAAACCCTTTTGGGACTTCGGCACCGGGAAAATCAGATAGTCAACAATCATACTTCGAGAAAAGCCGAATCTCGAAAAATCGAAAAGGAATGGAAAGCTCAGATCTCCCATTTGATTAAGGGTAGATCCACAACTTAGGAAAAAAGAAGCTTTAGTTTTCAAGGATGGAAAAAATTAAACTTCGTGTCAACATTAGGCTCCATCTGGGGATCTCGTCTCCTTGTGGGACAAGAAGAACATGCAGACCAAGTGCCTTCATTGGGTAATGGAGTCAAAGATTCATCTTTGTGAAACAGATTTTGGAGAAAAATCGAACAAGAGTAGGGTCTCAACATCAACCTTGAAAATCTCTCCACAACAAAAATCTTGACTATCTCGAGCGAATTTTCAATAAACCTCTCATCCTAAAACTGAGCTCAAAGCTGTGTAAGATAATCAAAACCAAACTAGTCATCTTTTTAGGTTTCATGTGATTCTGTTTGCATCAAGGTAAGTTTTTGTGTTGTGTCGAGTAAGGATATCTCCGAAAACTATGATAAAATCCAGCTGAAAAGAAAAGAAATCACCAGAACGTCTTGTAATTCGTGTATGGCATCTTTTATCAGATACGAGGATATTTATTCACTGCCAGCGAGCTTGTTCAGTACCCTGGTGAAGTTATCTGACTTCCCATATTGAATTTCCTTTCACCACTTCATTATTTTCAAGCATTTAAATGTTGAGATGAAGGCAATCAATAAAATGAATTTCCTTTCTTCATCTCTTTGGACTAGATGGGGGCAATCAATAAAATGAATTTCCTTTCACCATCTGTCTGTATTTATTCTTTTATATTTTTGAAGTGGGGGCAATCAATGTGTATACAATATACTCGTGAAGATATCTGTTTGAAAAATAATCAAAGTCTGTCAACTCATTTAAATAGCTCTGGGTCAATCTTCTCCTTTGCCTTCAAAAATCATCGGCTTCAAACAAATCCTTAGGGGAAACTTTTGACTTTTAGTCCAGGGAATTCTTTGAACAAAACTAATCAATTTTTCCTGTTAGGATAACTAGTAAGGTCAAAATTAACCTAGACATGTTTGTGATCTAGCTAAATTCAAAGAACTTAAAAACATGACCCACTCTCTTTCTTAAGATTTTGTTCAAGATTTTTCAAAACCAGAGCAAGACCCCTCTATTGTTAGGAACTTTAAGATCGGACTTCCATGATAAAGTGGGAAAAGGATTTACCATGGTCAAGGGGAGGGGTAAAAGGGGGCTTTCTCTTTTCTTATTTTTTATTTTTTTACAAACCTATACAAAAGGCATGAAAGCAAACCGATATGTACAATGAGAGGTATGTACAATGATAATTTAGAAACACATTATTGCATGAAGTGTTTAAGATGCCACCCATTCACAGGGGCATTGAGGATGTCTCCATTGAGGTTTTCTAATAACCAAGCATTTTTCCCTTCTGAGGCCGAAATCCTGTATGGGCCGAACCAGATTGGGTCAAATTTGCCATGTTTTCCAGCGTCCTCTTTCTTGGCTTCCCATTTCAAAACCAAATCACCAGGGAGAAAATTTCTATCTTTAGCTTTCTGATCGAACAAGGCCTTCATTTTATCCTAATATCTTTGTAACTTTTCATTTACTTCGGCCCTATTTTGTTGAACTTCGACCAGCTAGTTATCCTTCTAGTGACATCATTTGGTTCTTCATTGGAATCCTGCCAAAGCTTCATCACCGGCAGAGCTAAGTTTATTGGTAAAATGACATCAATGCCATATACCATCTGGAAAGGGGAAGTTCCAATTAACCTTTTTGTACTTATCCTGTTGGCCCATAATGTATATTTTAGATGTATATGCCATGCTTTCTTGTTTTCAGTTAAAACATTTTTTATCACGGTAATCAGGCTTTTGTTAGATGATTCATCCAGACCATTACCTTGTGGATAGTACACAGTGGAGTATCCTAGTATGATGTTATATTTTTGGCAAAAAATCATCATGGCCATCAATTTAAAAGCTTGTGCATTATCAGTGATTATCTTTCGAGGACACTCGAATCTGGATAAAATATTATCTTCCAAGAAAGTGATTACTACCGAATCGGTTGCATTCCTTGTGGGGATAGCTTCCACCCATTTAGTGAAGTAATCAGTAGCCGTTAGGATCCATTTGTGTTGTGCGCTGGAGTATGGATGAATTTCTCCAATGAAATCAAGTCCCCATTGCTAAAATGAGGCTTTTATTTTAACTGGCATAAGGGGCAGAGCTGGGATCTTCTGTTTGCTTGTGAACAAATGACAAGGAACATAATTTTGAACTCTAGTGTTCACTTCTATGAACAATTTGGGCTAGTAGTATTCTTCTCTTAATATATTATAAGTTGTTTCTTGCCATGCATGATGTCCTCCACATACCATGACATGGAATTCATCTATAACGCCTTCCATTTCAGTTTCAACTAAACACCTCAGTAGGAAACCCAAGGGGTCTTTCCAATACAATTTTTCATTTATGATACAGTATTTTACAGCATGTAACTTTAACATCCTAGCCTTAGACGGGGTTAACTCAGTAGGACATTGGAGCATAAGTAGGTAATGGACGATGTCACGATACCAAGCCTAAGTAGAAAACTTGTCTTGAATTTTGGTTATAGGTGCAGAGGCATCAAGCTCATCTATTTCCAGAAATCCCTCAGTCTGTTGTAGTTGATTTATCCCTAGTGCTTTTAAGTTCGATTCGGCAAGAAATTTGGCCAAACCCTGACCTTTAATAATTTTAGTTGGTTTGACTTCTAGGTCAAACTCCTAGATCTTAGCTAACCATCTGCCTCTTCTTCCGTCATTGTCTGGTTGCACCATGATATCTTTAACAGAGCTAGAGAGCACATAAGCAATGACTTTCAAGTGCAACACATAAGTTATGAAAGCTTTGAGGGATTTCACCATTGCATAGGCCTGCTTCTCCAAAATGTCATATTTCAACTCGACATCCCTGAGACTTTTGATAAAAAATGCAATAGGCCGCTCAAAACTCTCCTCGTTTTTTTGTAAAAATGCAGCTGCTATAGTATGTTCTGAAGCAAAAGAAAAAATTAAAAGTCTTTTGTGTAATCTGGACTAGCCAAGACTGGTGCTTCACTTATTACTTTCTTGATGCGTTGAAAGGAGGCTTTGGCTTCGCTTGTCCATTTCACTTCACTATCTTTTTTGAGCATATCTTCTTGCATTGCAAAATGAGATTTCTTGGGATTGAGTGACAAACGAAACTTTCTGCATTTCTCAAAAGTTTGTTTAAGGTGCATTAGATGTTCTGCATCAGATTTGAAGAAAACAGTCAGGTCATCAAGATAGATAACAAAGAACTTATCTCTCTCACCCATGCAAGAGATATCCATGGCTCGCTGAAAAGTTGCCCCTGCATTCATCAAACCAAAAGGCATTTTATCGTACATAAAAGTACCCCAAGGGGTAGTGAAAGTAGTTTTTTCTTTATCGTCCTAGTGCACTATGATCTGATTTTATCCTGAAAAACCATCAATCATAGACATTATGTTAGCTCCAACTACTTTTTCTAACACATCATCCATCTTAGGTAATGGGTAATTGTCTTTGAGTGATGACCGATTCAGGTTTCTGAAATCGACACACAGTCTGATCTCGCCGTTTTTCTTTCTCACTGGGACTAAGTTAGCTACCCACTCAGTCTATCTCAGTGGGACTATAATTTTAGCATCCAGGAGTTTTTTTACCTCCTTTTCTATCACCGGTAAAAGGATAGGTTTAATCTGTCTGATTTTCTACCTAAAAGGTTTGACACCTAGTTTCAATGGAATTTTATGTTCCATTATAGTCGTGTCATAAGTTCTCAACTCGTCATTGGACCAGGCAAAAAAATCTTTGCATTTTTTAAGCAATTCAACATATTTACTCTTGATTTTGGGAGGTAGGTATCTGGATACTTTAACTAACCTAGGAGTCTCTTTGGCACCTATATTTCAATCTTAGACCTCTTCAGGTTGAGGCTGTAAGGTAGTCTTCAAAGGGATGTCATCATGATTAAAGAGTCTTTCTAGAGGAATCAAGCCCTTGGTTATTTGATTATTTTTCAAAACCAGCATACAGTGGTTTGCAATTTTATCTTGGAACTCTTGGGGGTCTTCCCCTTCCTGCATGATCCAAATAGGATCATTCTGGTTTTCTTGGTCAGCATGCGTTTCGGTGAACTCGTCTACCATTTCCAAAAAAATTATGAGTTGTTCGTCATCCTCAAAGACTTGCCAATGTTGTATGTTATTGGGTATGAAAGGCCTATGTTTCATCTTTATATGGTATTTGAGTTTGAAAGTAGTGGGAGGTGCGAAAGTCGAGCCAACTTTGGCTAAGGAATCCGACTATTGATTTTCAGCTCTAGGAATGGAGTGAATATTAACAGAAGAGAAAAAAAATTCAATTAGGTCCCAAACACAATTTTGATAAGACCTTAATCTAGGATGTTTGGCCTGGTACTAGCGATTGACTTGCTTCACGATTAACTCTGCATCACCAAAAACTTCCAAGTTTTTAATTTTCATCCTCCTAGCGACCTCTAACCCTAAAACTAGAGCTTCGTACTCACATACGTTATTAGTGTGGTCAACGTTCCACTGCAGCCTATAAGAGAAAGGGATAATGAATTGGTTATCAGGTGCTACAAAAATTACTCCAGCCCCAGCTCCAAGATAAGATGAGACACCGTCAAAAAAGATTTTCCAAACACCAGTGCTATATACATCTTATTTCATCTGTTCTTTTTCTTTTTTATTTACTATACAATTTTCTTCTACACAAGCATCAACATCATCATCTATAGATAATATACAATTACCTAAATCCTGATCAGCAATATATATAGGATAATTATTTGGGTTGAGAGGATCACTAACAGTAAACGCTAATCTGGTTTCCCTGTACAATCGCGTGAACTGACCTCTGAAAAATGGAATTGTCGCATACGTCATATCAAGTTGAAGAGAACCTCCAATTTTAGCACCCCGGGACTGAGACAAGAGCATGTCGTATTTCGGAGGTATATCTGCGACAACCACATCCATTAAAACACTTTTTGTAGGTACCTATGCAAGATTTACGACCAAGTCCTTTATCATGCCTAGACACTTGACTTTCCTCGAGTCAAATGAATACAAATCTTCATAAGGCCTGGTGATTTATAGGTCGAGTCTGTCCATGATTGCCTTAGGCATTACATTGTGAGAGGCCCCAGAATCTAACATGCAATTATGGAGCAGATGATCGAAAACTATCAAAGTGATGTAGAAAGGGGCAACGGTGTTTCTAGCACCTTCAAAGTGCGGGTTGAAAACTATGTTAGGCTTATTATCTTCTAAGTTAATGGCATCGTCTTGACTTTCATTTTCCAAAAAGCTAATCATTTTAGAAATTTGTTTTCGATATATCAGGTTTTTGGTCAATTCCACAAGGGGGATAGGGATTTTGATCTTATTGATCTCGTTCTCTAGATTAAAAGTTCCAATGGGTTTGTCAATTTCCATAGTTTGATCCTCAAGCCCTTTCCTTTCAACTTTCCTGGGTTGAGGGACCTTCGTTTCGGTAACAGGGATGCTTATTTTCTGTGTGCTTAAGGGTGACGTTTCCATTGTCCTTGATTTGATAGACTGTACATTACCGGTCTGTTTTTCACTGCTTTTTGCAACTGCTTGGTCAGTTTCAACCCTCGGCAGTATCTTTTTAATTGGAGCGGTTGTAGAAGATGGGTTCTAGGTCTTACGTTGTATTTATGGTGGAGCTCGGCCATTATAACATATGCTACTCTATGATAAGTTAAATATTCAAAAACACTACTGTTCTTATCACTCTCAGACTGATACCCTGTAGCGAGAGAATTTTCGTAATCATGTACCATTATATAAGGTTGTAAGCAGTCATCACCAAGATTGTTCATATCATCCTCTAACTCCTCAAAATCCTCTACGTCCTGTCCTCCTATAAAGTTTTCACTTTTAAAAGGCGTTTGAATTTGTTGATCTTCATTCTTAACTTGTTTTTGATGGTTTTGAAGATTAAGGTTTTTTTTGAATTTTTCCTAGGGTAATGTTCATTTTTAGCTTGATCCAGTTCCATTCTCGATATTTTGTTTGAAAATTCTTTGATGATTCTTTCCATATCATCGATTTTATCTTCTGAGGATTTCCCTGATACCGAGGGTCCTCCTTGCTCCCTGTATCTCCTTATCTTTTTTTTTCCAGTCTCAAATTTGGTTTTGAGCTTCCCTGATGCCATCATGTTAGACTCAATTTCCAAGGCATCATCTTGCATCTTGGTAAGATCGACTAATCTTCTCTCTCTTATTAAAAGGACGAAGTCATGTCAAAAGCTCCAGTGAAAGTCACTTTCACTGCAAGTTGTGAGGCTTTAACCTCGGTTGGGATCTTATTATATAATTTATTGAACCATTGGGTGAACTCGAGGACTGATTCATATTTTTTCTTTCGCAGAGCTACGAATTCAGTTAGATAATAGAGATGGTCTTTCCGTTCACCCCACTTTCTGATAAAAGCATTTTCAAGTTCATCGTATGAAGGTATTGATCCGGTCGGTCGGCCTCAAAACTAGGTTCTCACTTGCCCCTCAAAATTTTTAACCAAGAGTCTGGAGAAAACATCCTCATGTTCTAATCCTAGAATGTCATCGAATTGATCGAAAAAATTTATGTGTTCCGCTGCTGTTAAATTGTTGGTTGTGGAGCCTGATTATCTTCCTGATTTATAGGTCTTTTACTTTCAACTATGTTTATACCCCATGAAATATTTACACACCAGAAGTATGCACACTCTTCCACACGAGGGAGTGCAGAGGGGGGGTACCCCCTCTACGGGGTCCGGGGGGGCTATCCCCTCGGCTGGGGGGTCTGGGGGCAAGCGAGCGTTCGGGGGCGAAGCCCCCAAAGCAAAAATTGCCTTGTAAAAGTATATTGTAATTTCATTGTAAATCTAGACCGTTCATTATAAGGTCGCAGATCTAACGATAGAGATTATATTAGGGTTTTTTCCCTGGAAGGAAACCCTCTTTTATGAGGTAAATGTATTGCGACTATGTATGTTGGCGAGTATTGTGTTCTGAGAGAGGAGACTATGAGAGAAAGAAGAGGAAGTTACAGCGGGTTTTTCTATAGGTTGTATCCCTTCATTTTGCTGGATAATAATAAAGAAAGGACCTGACAATTTCTCTGGTGGACGTAGCCCACACTGGGTGAACCACGTAAATCTGTGTCTCTCTTTTATTGTGTATCTTCTGTGTTTTGTTTCTGCATTTGTTTTATTTATTGCTCTGCGGTCCTGTTTTTCTAACAACTGGTATTAGAGCGTAAGGTAACTCGCAGGAAAAGAGGGTTCCTGGTTTGAGTGGGAGCAATGTCGGAAGATGGAAAGTTTAGGGTCGAGAAATTTAACGGCCAAAACTACCAGTTATGGAAGATGCAGATGGAAGATTATTTATAGCAGAAGGATCTATCCCTACCATTGAGTGGAGTGGCAAAGAAGTTGACGGCCATGAAGGACGAAGAATGGGAGATTCTTGACAGAAAGGCTCTAGGAACGATACGGCTGAGCCTGGAAGCGTCGGTGGCTTTCAATATCTCGAAAGAAAAGACAACAAAGGGTTTGATGGACGCGTTGGCCAAATTGTATGAAAAACCCTCGGCGTCCAATAAGGTATTTCTAATGAAGATATTATTTAATATGAAGATGTCGAAAGGTGGGTCTGTTGCAGATCATTTAAATGAATTTAATACGGTTACTAATCAACTAAGTTCTGTAAAAGTGGACTTTGATGAGGAGGTTAGGGCTCTTCTAATCTTGTGCTCATTGCCAGAAAGCTGGAATGGTTTGGTCATGGCTGTAAGTAACTCTATCTCTGGTTCAAATAATTTAAAATTTGATGATGTTGTTGGTGTTATCCTTAGTGAGGAAATTCGACGGAAAAGCACAGGTGAGACATCAGGTAATGCATTGAACATGGAGAACAGGGGAAGACAAAAGGATAGAGGAAAGGACTTAGGGAACCGTGGGAATTCTAGGAAGGGCAGATCCAAATCCAGACTTGGAAAGATAGAGTGGTGGAATTGTGGGAAGAAAGGACATTTGAAGAAAGACTGCAGAGCTCCAAACAAACAAAGAGATGGACAGCAGGAGAGAAATCAGGAAGCAAATGTAATAGGTGATGTGTTACAATATGCTTTGATTCTTTCTGTAGATAATATTTCTGAGTCTTGAGTAGTAGATTCAGGGGCTTCATTTCATGCCACACCCCATAGGAAAGATTTTCTAGATTATGTTCAAGGTGATTATGGACAAGTTCATTTGGGTGATGATGCACCATGCAAAATTGTTGGAATGGGAAAGGTAAAAATAAAGCAACGCAATGAAAACCAATGGTTGTTAAAAGAGGGAAGACATATTCCAGATTTAAGAAAAAATCTGATTTCAACAGGGCAGTTGGCAAGTGAAGGTTGTATATCCATATTTACAGATAAGACGTGGAAGGTCATCAAAGGATCATTGGTGATAGCGAAAGGAGACAAGGTAGGTACATTGTATTTATGTACTGGTAATACTGACTC